>VXAU01011327.1:3259394-3386308 GCA_013399695.1 Formicarius rufipectus
CGCCCCGCCCGCCCCGCCTGATGGGGGCGTGGGCACCGACCGCCCCGCCCTGGGGGACCCCGCCGGGGCCTCCGGGGACCCCCGACCCGTCCCCGTCCTGACCTGTGTCCGTCCCGACCCATCCCTGTCCCGTTCTGACCCGACCCGTCCCATCCCGACCCGACCCCGTCCCCGTCCTGACCCGTCCCGACCCATTCATGTCGCGTTCTGACCCGATCCCCTCCCCGTTCTGACCCATCCCTGTCCCGTCCCGACCCATCCCGTCCCCACCCGACCCTAGGGGCCCTTCGCGGTGCGACCCTCTGGCACCCTCGATGTGCGCTGCCGCCTCCGCCCGCGGCTGGAGGAGGAGGAGGAGCAGAAAGGTGTCCGGAGGGTCAGAAAGCGCCGATTCCCCCGTGGCAGGATGCGCGGGAGTCACACCGTCCGTGTCCGCCCAGCCGGGACCCCCACGCAGCCCGGAGGGACCTTCAGTTGGGTCGGGCTGGGGCCGCCCCTGGGGAGGGCGGTGGGCTCGTGGCGAAGTAGGGATCTCACGGGGTTCCCGGGAAAACGGGGTGTTCCCGCTCGGACTGCGCAGCTCCGTTTGGGAATTTGTTTAAAGCGAGTAACTGGGTTTGTAGGTTTTTTCTTTCAGTGCGACGTCATTCCTCCCCACCCGGTGCCGACCGAGTGGCTGCTTGTCTGTTCCCGGTGATGTGGGTCGTGTCTTCTTGGAGTTTTGTAAAAGTCAGGGGTGCTTTTTAATCGCTCTCCCAGTGAAGTCTCAGACAGCACTTGTGGGATCGTGTGGGTTGTCCCCGTGTTTCTTCCAGCAGGGCAGTGCCTTAAACACTGCTTTTGTCTTTGCATGGAATTAGTGCTAAGGAATACACTCACCTACATGTAGATTTCTTAGGCTAACTCAAGCAATGGTTGGATGTGAAGCCAACCAACATCTGTCGTAAGACAAGTGTAAGTTTGCAAAATTTTAGGGGTGAAACTTTGCGTCAGAAAATTTTCCATTAATGCAGTTGCTCCTTTATGTACAGAGTCACAGAATGAGTGATGCTGGAAGGGATCACAATGACTCATCTGGTCCAACCTCCCTTCTCAAGCAGGGTCATCTGCAGGGGATTGTGTCCAGATGCTTCTGGAATATCTCCAGTGAGGGGAAGCTCCACAACCTCACCCGCACAGTGAAGAAGTTCTTCCTCGTGTTCAGGTGAAACTTCCTGCATGCCAGTTTCTGCTTGTTGACTCTTGTTCTATTGCTTGGCGCCACCAAGAAGAGCCTTGCTCTGTTTTTACACGAATATATGAAGAACATTTTGCTTATCTTATATGGAGAAAACATGGTTTAGCCATTTCTGAAATCAGATGCAAACAAAGCAGTTCTGTGGAGTTGTGCCTTTGTGATGTTTTGGTGGGTTTTACCCCAAATATGTCACATCTGTCACACCAAGAAGTGTGTTTGACTGCTTTTTTTAAACAGAAGTTTCAGAGTTAACCACCTGCACACATCTTGTTTGGGAGTCACCTTTGGGCTGTGTGTTCCCTGAGGTTCAATCAACTTAGTGATCTCCTGGGGCAAGAAAAAGGAGTCTGTGGGTCTGTATTTAGTGGTTGAGCTTGGTAAGAAAATTCAAGACTCCATTTGAAGGAGGGCTGAATGTGGCTGTTGGGGTAACACCCATCCATGGCTGGGATGAGCTGCTGCATCTAATGAGTGTGAATGTCATGAGAGCAGAAACTGAACAAAGGGTTTAAACTAAAATATCAAAGAGTTTCTCTTTCAAGAACTGTCCCTTCTTGCTGGGTATAAGGTAGATCCTAAGGAAAAAGAAGTGTGTGGTCGTGTAATCTAAGCTGTGTCATCGTGCAATGGAATACATTAAGGTGCCAAGTGAGATAATGAGCCAAATCTATTTTTAGTCCTAAAAGGAGAGGAAGTAACAAGTTTTAAATGGTTTTTCCCTCTACAGCTTTTAGGCCATGCTAGAAAATGTTGATGGTTTCTAGTGAATTCTGCGAAAATCTGTTTGCACTAATCAATAGAGCTGCCTTCTGAGATGAAGAATGATACTGATTTCTTGTTTAAAATGTAGGGTTCCATATTAGATTTAAGCATTTTTACAAGATTGAATATGCTAAAATACTTTCAACCCAAGAAAACATCTCCAAGACAGCTTTAGTAGGAACAGAAGCACAGAAGAAGAAATGGATGCATTTTTAACCAGCTCACACACTGATTGCCTCTATAAAGGACACTTTACAGGGTTCTTTGGGGTCAAAAAGATTGTCTGGTAGGTAATAGTCGAGCAAGGCTGGAATCTGCCTTGCTGTTTTCACTTAAAGCATTTCATTTTCCCTCACTCTCACCAAACCAAACACCAAGAGACTCAGTCTGGGAATAAAACCCGGGTGGGTTCTGCCAGCTGAGGGAGCTGCTCCTGGGCCACCTTGCTCTTCCTGAATGGACCATCATCATGTCTGGGAGAAAGGAGACCAGGAAAAAGTGTTCAAGGATTTAAACCTATGCTGCTAACTAATGTATCTTGTGTCAAAACTGTGATTGTCTGCATGTCTTTTGCTTTCAAGTTGCATAGGTGATGCTGCCTATGATGATGATGATATATCTGTTTGCACTTTTCACTTCCTTCCCTTGAAGCAAGCTCTGCACTCCTTCTGGGACACAGCTTTGGAGGGGAAGAATACATGTGAGGAAGAGACTGGTCTCTTTTTGAAAGACCAATGCCAAAAGGAATGGAGCATTTTCACAGAAGTCAATAAAAGCTGACGAAGGCAGACACTAACCAATTTATTCCAAGTATATTGATCTGTAAATCCCTCTGAAACTGGACTGAAACTAAGCCTGGTTCTACCTGTGGGTAAAAAGCGTTGTCCTCAAGTTCCCATTTACTACTTGATATGATTCTAGAAGTGCCACAACCACAAATATTTGCAGGATCAAAATGGCTATTAGTAGAAACATGCCCCTCCTTTAATTTTGTTTATTTTCTCACTCTAGCAGCCTTGTGGTAAACAAGTTTGCAGCATTTTCCCAGAAAGTACAATGATCTGGTATGTTTAGTTCTCTCTCAGAGGATTTCTAACCTTTGATATTTATGATGAAAAGTTATGATGAAATTTTTCTAGCTTAGCATCAGATATTTTTTGCAGTTGGCATCCGTTCAGTTACAGGAAAATGCTTCTTAAAATGAAATATCCACACAAGGAACACAAGAGAGAAAATAAAATTTATTTAATTATATTTATTTTGATGCATAGTCCACAAGCAAACCAATACATGTCTATTTGATATGACTTTCCTTGATGAAAAAAATTTAAAATGCAACTACATAAATTATGTGCATGGCTTGATTAATTTGCTTTCTCTCTGACAGCCGAATGCCTGTTTTCTGAGGTAGTAATATAAAGAGGAATCCAAACTCGTGTTAGAAAGGAATAATTCTCTGAGGAGAAAGCACAGAGGTGAGTCATGTCAGTGCTGTTTCTCTGGAATCAGCAGAATATTGAACAACCTCATTTTCATTAGTCTGAAGGCTGCACGTGATCTCTGAGCATAACTGATGCTGCTTTTTGTGGTGGTGTTTGGCAAAATGAATTCAGGGTGCATTTGGATTGACAGTATCAGCTTTCATGTTCAAATTACTCTGATGGCCGAGGCACAAATAGCCTTGCTAGGAGCAGTTTCCTTCAATGCAGCCCCAGAAAGCATTTGTTCTGTTGCTTGTGAGTCTTAACCTAGTTTTTGAGATCCTCCTGCCAGCTCGTTGCAGTTCAGTGTGCTCACCATCACCAGGAAGAGGAGCATTCCCTGCTCCAAAGGGTCCTGGCTCCTTTTCCTTGGTGGGGTTTCCTTCCCTTCAGATGCTCTCTTTGTAAAGAGGACGTGGGGCCTATTTTGAGCCTGTGTTTGTCAAGATGATAAGTGCATGTCACTGAGAAGACATAAAATGTCATCCAGCAGCCACAACTTTGGAAGTACAAAGGCTTGGAACGTCATCTCCAGAGCAGGATGATGTTCTATGATGGGAAGCAAATAAAAAATGAATAAGCATCAGGGACTTGTTTATTGGTGACCTCGTGTGCACACTCACTTTGAGCATCCCTGATACTCCAGAGCTGTTCTAGGAGTGGCTGATATTCACATTTGTTTTCTGTCACAGCTCTGGTGCTCACTCTGTCGTTTTACAGGGGAAGGAACGGGAAAGGAAGAGGTGAGGGAAAATGTAAAGGAAGACTATCAGAATCCCAGAGCATGTTGAGTTGGAAGGAACCCACAAGGGTCATCAAATCCAACCCTTAGCCCTGCTCAGGACCACCCCCAGGAGTCAACTCCTATGCCCCAGAACATCATCCAAATGCTCCTAGAGCTCTGGCAGCCTCGGGGCTGTGCCCACTGCCCTGGGGAGCCTGTTCAGTGCCCACCACCCTCTGGGTGAAGAGCCTTTCCCTGAGATCCCACCTCATTTTGGATAACTTGTACCTTACCAGAGACGTAATTTCTCTATGTTATGTATTGCATGCAAACAGTACATTCTGATTCAGGTCTCACCTCGCTGCCAAATCTGGAATAACTCTGACGTGTACATTTTCCAAATGAATTCAAATAGTGAAGATCATTCAGTTGTCAGCAGAAGGGGAAAGGGAAGAGTGGTGTTCTCTGCTAATTGGATGAGAGCTGAGGAATCCTTGATGCAGACTTCCAGGGCAACATTCTGTTTCCACTCATGTTGGTGTTTCAACATTTACCTCAATGGCATTCTGTTATCACCATCAGTTTCCTTCTCATGTAACACAGGTCTCCAGATGGTGTTTCACACACTGACCACCATCCACGAGACTTTCAGCTGTTGGAATCTTAGAATACTTCAGGGTCCAGTGAAACATGAAACGAGTGACAGAGCTTCCCTCAGTAGGTCACAGTTTGCAGTTCTTGAGGACCTGAAATCTAGTGAAGATCATAACAGCCAGGATTTCTGAGCATCTCACAGGAGGTACAACCTCATCCAACTGGGACCTAACTTGGCCTTCTGTTTATGAGAGGAAATATATGAAGTCTTGGGTTGATCAGCACCTGAAGACAAGAGAATGAAAGATCAAATAGGTAAAAACTCACAATAAGAAAGGCCCGGGTTAGCAGAGCATTATCTGTTTTGAGACTGAAGTTGTGTCCTGGCCACTGATTCCAGTTTCCATGTTATTATCATTCCCATGTTATTTAGTTTTATATCCTTCTGGGATAGAGTAATCTTTGGGATGGTTCTATCTATGTAACTTCCTGCTCACCAACTCCTGAAGCAAGACTTGAGGAGGGAAACAGAACAGCTCCAAATAGATGTCAGGAATTTTTAGTTTACTTTTAAGGAAAACCAGGACAATACCGTTCCAACACAATAAAGTTCCTGCTCTCTCAGACATGCAGTAAGGATTTATGTAGTGCTTTATATCCCCATTTAGGCAAACCATGGATGTGCAGGAAGATCACTGCTGGGGGTGGGGGGGGTTGTGCTTGTGCTCTTTGCAGGTGTAGAGGGTCTTTTTGAGAAGTCATTCCTCAGCAAAACCTGAGCTGGCCGGTTTTACTGTTTAAGTGTCATTTTCTGGACTGTTATGTCATGCCAGCTCCTCACTTGCTGTGTTGCGGCTCAGTGTGCTGATTCTCAGTGGTGCCAATGCCATCTTGCTGCAAGCTTTGGAAGGTCAGGCTGCTCAGCAATTGAATCCCAACTCACTTGATGGACAGAGGCAGTGGTTGTTTACTGGGATCAGTCCTCCTTGTAAACTTTTAGCCTAAAAAGTTCACCCAAGGCAGATTTAGATGGATCTTCTGTCCCCTGAGTTCGAGGCTGGAGACTGACATCCCCACAAGCACAGTCACAACAGTTTCATCCTGGAAATTTCTGTCCTGTGCTTTTGTAAAATACCCTTTGCCAGCCTTGCTGCCCAACAGAGGTGAGCTAATCAGGAGAACACCTTCACACTCTGCAGCTGTGACCTCATGCATTGTGGAAACAAACCCTTTAACATCTTTATCCAACAAGTTAAATGCACACCTTGCCTGGCGTGCTCTTCCAGGGAGGTCAAAAGTCAGATGGTTGCTGCAATCAGTCCCATTGTTTCCCCTGGTCTTTAAGATGTGCTTCTCATTTTCATACAAATGTAGCTTTCTAGGGCTGGTCACAAAAAAATGCATTGAAAAGGAATTCCCAAGATGAGTTTAATATCATCTGTGAACCACACAGCTATTTTAAGCCTCTCTCTCCTACAAATTACTTCTGCAGGGCCAAGTCCTTCAAGTCTCAAGGTCCAGTTGCACAACTTCCTTTTTTTTTTTTTTTTGGTATTAGCATGGTGACAAAAAATGTTTTATTCTAATCTAGTGGGAAATACAGAGACTTGGAACACAAATTTTTGCTAAATATGCAGTTAATTATTTACGTAAGTGAATACTCAGTAATGTTCCTTGTCCTTTGCAAGCATGTGTGCTGGAGATGGATGGCCATGCAGCTAAGGGTTGCATGACCCATGGTATTTATAATTAGGTAGTTTTACCCTCACTTAATGAGCTACCAAATGGGGGTTTTTTTGCTGATGGTGGTTTTTTCCTGACTTCCTAGAAAGAATAAACTGGAAATTAGTCCAATTAGATCAGTCAGGGAAGATGCCAGTAGGCTTGCTGCTTCAAAACCCTCCAGAAGTCATGAATTATTTTAACATTTTGTCTTCTTTCTCCCTTGGCTTCGTGGCTGTTACAAAAATTCTGTTTATTAATGCACTATGAACCAAAGCTGTCAAAATCAATCTCTTTCTCCATTTGCAAAGATGTTTTATATGTGCATCTGAATGGTACAGTATGTACTTGTTAAATTTTCATGTGGGCTCTGACTGGATTTCCTGAAAAGGAGACCAGAGACACTGCAAAAATGCCACAGCCTGTGCCCAGTGCAAATGTCACCTACATATTGTTTACAGAGATCTATCCAGTTGTGTAAAACACAGTTCCTGGGACCAGCTTTGGGTCCATTTTATATTACTCTTGGGATTTAACTTGTATTTTTCAATCCAGGGCAATGAGGAGCTCTGCTTAAGGCCACAGGGAGCTCTGTTTAATTATAATTGGCAGCCTGCAGTCCTTTGTGCTGTCAAGGAAATCCTGGAGCTAATGGATGATACTGTAGCCCTTTAGTGGTGGTTTTACACTCAGCAATTTGTTCTTTATTTGGCTGGAGAAATCTCTGATGGAGCTGAGAGAATCCACTGGGGGAACATTGTTGTACAGAGGAAGTTCTTGGTGTGCCTTCCAAAGAGCCACGGGAATTCCTGAATTATTCTGAGGGGTAATTTTGCCATCCAGCTTTTATTTATGCATCTGAATTGACAAATATGCATGTATAATTTCTCATTAGTGAGATGTTTTACAAAAGACTAAATCTTTAGGTCTTGATCCCACAGAAATTCCATGTTTACCATAATGGGAATAGTTGTTCCTGCTGTACTTTGTGTCCTGTTCTGGGATTTGTGTTTCGTTTTCCTGATCCTTTGGTGCTATACCAGCCAAGGATGCAGTTCTTCCCAGCGTCCTCCAGACAACTCTGGGCTTTGCAGTTTCACTCCCAAGGTAGGATTTGGTGCATTATTTTTTCCCCCTCTGCTTTGAAGCATTTGTGTAGCTCCCCACTCTTGGAATTTTGCAGATCACAGAATAATTGCAGCTTTTAGTGCCATAGAAATCAGATGTTCAGTGTTGGCTTGAACATATATAATATTACCAAGTATCCTGTCTACATTTACTAACACTATAATCATTAAAGTGTTTTCTTCCATTCGTCCTGTTTATATTTTTAAATATACACCATTCATATCAATTAAACGGATCTATTTAAGGTTTTTTTTTTTTTCTCATCAGATTCAGAATGTAGGGCTATTTTTCCAAGAGCTGCTTGTAGGATATTTTTTTTATCCTTATAGACACTTTTAAGTCAAGATCTAGAACTAATTTTTAGTTAAATCTTAAAATATTTGAAAATATTTATTCATATTGGATTTTTCACATTTTAATTATGTTACAAATTCTACAGTATGGGTAGAAAAGTATAAATAAAGCATATTAAAACCAAAAAGCTGTAGAGAAAAGCTTTTTGAAGGTTAAGAAAATTAAATTCTATATAATAATAGATAATTTTGCATCCTCTGTCCCTAAATCTCTTCATATCCACTGACCAGCTCCTGTACCTGGAAAAGGTGATAAAGTTTGGGTTTGAAACAGCCTGACAATAATATATGAAATGTGCAGGACTGTGACCCCATTCAGTGAGGGAAGAGAGGGAATGTGCCTCACCTTTTCCTCTGCACCTGAGCCTGCCTGGAGTCCCCTCCTCAGCGAGCTGCTGATGTCAGTCAACAAGTCTGGAGACAAACTAAAATCTCAACCTGTTCTCATTTAAACATGTATTTTTATTTTTATTTTCACATTCTGCTTCACGTTCCAAACCCCAGCTCAGATTAATTGGAACTGGGGGGGTTTCCAGCCCATTTCCCCAGGCTGGTGCCAACCCTGAGCACTGGGTTTGACCCCCCGTGTCAGGAGCTCTGCTCTCTCAGCTGAATATTTTTGATTATTGAATATATTTGATAACCAAAATATTTATTATTTTGATATTTGATGGTAATAAAAATATTTATTAATTTTATTATTAATTATATATTGTTGATTTTTTAATATTTTTATTATTATTTGATTATAATTATTTTTATAATTATTTTGATAATTATATATTAGCTGAATAGATTTGGTTATTTGCTTAATATTTTTGAATATGATTATTATTATCCCTTAGCTCAGATATTTTAATTTTGATTACTGTGTGTTTTTCAACTTGGGAGCACAGCCTGCAGAGGTTTTTTGGACTGACAGCCACTAGAGAGCACTCCGGGACTGCATCTTTTCCAAAGTAGGGTTGTGGTGAACTACAGCGTTGAGGTTAAAGATGAAAGGCCCTTTTTTTTTCACACTCCTAAAGAATCCTATTGTGCTTGATCCAAAATAGAGTCTATTAAAACAAATTTTAGAACCATTTTACACAACTACTATTCTTGGTGACTTCTTTCATCAACTTTTAATTCTTGCTCAGAAGAGTTCCACTGGCATCTGTAATGCAGCCAGGAAAAGTCCCTGATAGGAATTGATGTGTGGGGTGTTTTTGCTGTAAGACTGACTGCTGAGGCTTTGCTGCCTTCTGAATAGATAACCTGGGGACAATCTGGTTCTGGCTTAGTTTAGGAAAACTTTTACCTCAAATCCTTGTGATTCAGCAGACAATGAATGGAGAGGATCTATGCAAAATACATAAACAAACTGAGAAATGGTGAATTAACGTGAAACTGATGCGTGAGTGAATCTGCTTCTTCCCTCTCCTGGGATTTGTTGTTTCCTTATCTGATCCACACTGTATTTTTATAGATCTCATATGGCCCATCTTCCACACTTCCCCAGAAAAGAAAAACACATTATTTTCTTTGGAAGTACCTGTACCTTGAGATTTGTTGGGTTTTTTTCTCTCTCTTTTCATCCACCCTTCTGAAATCAGCTGTCAGAGACCTTGGTGTGTTTGTGCTTTGTCCTTTTAAAGCTCCTGGGTGCTTTTTGGGAGGACTTTCTCAGTGACTAATTGCTGTCTTTCAGCTTATTGTGTGAGCAGAAGATGGGAAGGCTGCAGTTAGAACTTGGCAGTGGTTGCAGAAGCAAATATATCCTCAGAAGATAATGAGCAGCCCAGAATCCCAAGTTTTCCTCGTGTGCAGTTCTATTTCCAGGGAGTGATTAGTGCAGCTGTGGTCAGCAAAGGGATTGTCCCAGAATGGGGTTTCCTTACTCCTTACGTTGGTGCTGAGAGGCAGAGACACTTGTTCCACTGAAGGGAAAGTTCCCTGTCAGCATTACGGACTCAGAGCAGCTGGAGGGAGGGAACTGGATTCTGAGGAGATTAAATTTTGGGGCCAGCTGTGTGAGTGGAATATGTGGGGATGTGACAGACCCTACTCATGACTATGGCATCCATCACATTAGGGCCAGACGAAAGAAAAACCTACCCAGCCTTGAAGATCCCAAAATTAGTTCACCAGTCTATTTATGTCAGTGTTAAATCTGACATCTCAACTCACAGGGTTGGTTTGAAGTACTGGGGGCAAAGCCCACGTTACTTCTATGACCTTGGACCAAATTGTATTAAAAAATAACTCACAGGTGTCCCTGTATGTTTGTTTGGGGGGTTTTGTAGCTCTTCTTCATGAGTGATGCAGAAACTTCACAAGGGAGACTCCACTTCTCTTTACCTTTCCAGTACTGGAATGCTCAGCTGGGAAATGATTTGGCCACCTGGAAAATGTTCCTGGCTTTAAGTTGAGGGGTGAAATGTAAAAATTACTCAAACAATTTGTTTAAGCAACTTAGAACAAACAAGGTTACAGCCTCTTTTGAAATTCTGATATCTATAATCTTTTCAGGAATATTTGGGGTTTTCTAGGGGTTTTTCTGGACTTTCTGGTTCTAGAACTTACCTAGGAATTCCTGGGTTGAGACTTAGGCTATGATTTACTGCACTGAGAAATTCTCAAAGAATTTCTTAGCACTTTCTTGGCATCAGTTGATCTAGATCTTTTCTAGGAGTTTCCCTGGCCTTTGCATGTATTTCTGAATGTACAGTCATTCCAGGAATTCCTGGACTGAGATATTTTCTTCCTTTCCGCATCATTTTGTTTTCCACCAGCTTAGGAAAACCAGCCAAAGCACCAGTTGCTGTGCCAGCACTGCAACCAAGCAGGTGGGGAACTATTGGTTATTTTGCCATTCTTGGAATAGAAGTGTATTTTTGGAAATGATAGAAGAGACCGGAGGCTGCAGGAGCCAGTTGTTAAACTCCACACTGGTGTGACTTCAGTTTATGACCATCTTTCAACCACGGTGTTGTGTTGAACTTGCATTCCCACTGAGCATGAATCCCCCTTTTTCAGTTAATTCTGATAATAAAAACGCATATTGGAAGCCCTGTAGGATGAGGAATAACCACTGAGGTGCTGTAGGAGGGAGGGAGTCAGCTGCCTGTGTAGAACACCCTTTGGAAACTCCAAAATGCCTCTGTCATAATCACTGCACAGTGTTAGTCACCAAAAAGCAGCATTTGAGAAGAGCTTGAACTGCAAAACTGGCAGGACATGTTAGAGAAACCACTTTTCTGTGCCTCCTGGTGTAATGTTACATGGAATGGGTGTGATGCCCGAGAATTACTGCAATCAGAAACATGCAGAACTTAAAATTAAGGACTAAATGGCACTGTCTTTACAATGCTTGTAAATGATGTTCCTCAAAGTGGCTGGCTTTCATCAGAACCGGAGTTTTCTGGGTCAAATTGCCAACACATTTCTTTTCACAGCTTCTTTCAAGCCAGTTCTAATTATAACTTTAAAATAACATCTTTACTGGCAAAAAAAAAAGGCCCCAAAATTTTCAGATAGGACATGTGAAAGCAATCGAATTCCCTTAGCTCAGATATTTTAATTTTTTTATATATCTTTTTCTCCAAGAAAAGCATGTGTTTGCTGAAGTAGACGTTTCAAACAGGTGCTTCATCTGACTGAAATTTTTGCAAATTCTCTGAGTAGGTTCAGATTTAAAAATTACAGTACATTAAAAAAAATCAGTTTTCTTTTTTTTACCCTGTTTTATCATCTAGTGTTTTCTCTCTTACTTGCTGCAATCAGGCAACATCTAGCAGCAAACTTGAAATTAAGATTCTAGAGCTCTCATTCTTGCTTTCCATGTTTGGACATGCCCTGAACTAAACAAGTACAACTAAACCTCCAGAAAGATATCTGCCCATATATTATAAAGGAGAGGGGGGGGGGGATGTTAAAATTGGATAGTCCTCTCCTCTTTTTGATGTGGATTCTTTAACCAAACACTAATGGTGCTGGGAATTTCACCTTGCAATTAACTGCTGCTGATCAGTCCAGCTCTGCAGTATCCACTGTAGCATCATTCTGCCTGCAAGTGTTGAACTTTTCATCTTCAAAGCTCACACAGACGATTTTCATACTTTTCCCTTTGTGAAAATCCTCTTTGGGATGGAGCTTTTCACTTTGGGGTGACTCCTGACTACCCTGACCTCTGCCCAGTGCCTGCAACAGGGGGGGTTGCATTTCTGTTCACTCTCAGCCACGAGGTGGTCCTGAACACCAAAGGAATCAAAACTGTGCTCAGAATTTGGATCTTGGTGGTTTCCTGGCTGAACTGGGCTCAGTTGACCTGAAAACCACCTGATGGCAACTGAACTGAAGGCCTGCAACATTTTCTATGCATAACCAATGTAAAGTAAAGCAGCTGCAACCTTAACTTCACATCTGGGCTGCTGGGCTGTCCAATAGAGTGTCTTTGGCATTTCAGATGGCAAATTTATATGTAAAATATAATTTTTAAAATGATGCCTTAATTAGGAATTTCAATTAAGGATAATCAGGCATCTTCTAAAAATAGTTATTTCTGATTGCATTAAGATTTACATCACAAAAATTTTCGGTTGGGAGTATGATCTATATAGACTAGGGCATAAAGATGGATGTTTTACAGCCTCTTGGCAACCTTTCAGTGCTCATAAAATAGGAGATCCATCTGTTAATGAAGCTGTAAAAACACCCCTCAGTAATGCCATAGGACATGGTCTCCAGTGTGATGAGGAGGATTCTTGAAGTGCCCTGAACTGACTTTTAAAATAACTAACCAGTGTTATATACCTTGTTTTCTGTGAAAGCTGTTGGAAAATAAATTGGCAGGTAATACTGAAGAACTGTGTAAAATGCTTTAAAAACTCTCCAATTTGGCCCAGTGATGTGAGACTCATTCAACAGGGCACAGGACAAAGGGGACATATCACAGAACCACAGGTTGGTTTGGTCATCCCCCCCTGCCATGGGCAGGGACACCTTCCACCAGCCCAGGTGGCTCCAAGCCCTGTCCAACCTGACCTGGGGCACTCCCAGGGATGGAGCAGCCACAGCTTCTCTGGGCAACCTGTGCCCACTCTCACAGGGAAGAAACCCTTCCTAATGTCCAGTCCCATTCCCCTTTATCCTGTCCCTCCCTCCCTTATCCCAAGTCCCTCTCCAGCTCTCCTGGAGCCCCTGTAGGCACTGGAAAACACCCATAAGGTCTCCCCAGAGCCTTCTGTTGTCCGTGCTGACCACCCCCAGGTCCCTCAGCCTGTGTGCACAGCGTCCTGTCCTGGCTCTGGCACTGAGCATGGACAAGTCCCCTTGACAGGGACACACAAACAAGTGACTTCGGGGCAAACTGTTGTGTGACCCTGAAACGCAGCAGCTTCCCTGGAGTGGTGCCAAAGAGACCTTCCCACCCCAGGACAAGGAGATAACTCACCTCACCTTCACCCCCTGAGGTCAGACAGGAATTGAGCCCCTTTTCGGACAGCTACTTGTTAGGATAAGGCTCTGCATGTATCTATTTCTCCTCTATTTTCTCCTCAAGATAATACCTTTGCTTCCCTGCAGAAACTTCTTTGTGTGTTCCAACCCTCTGCATCTTTTTTGTGGGCACAAAGAAGAAATAATATTTTTAGTAGTTCAGTTGAGTAGTAGAAGATCTCCAGATAAAAGTGGAAGAGGTGTAATAGTCCCTTTTTTACATATAAGATATAAATGATTTGACAAAGGTTTAGGAATCCAAGCAGCATTCTAGGCTGGCTTGTTTCTAGTCTTGGGAATAACTTTTCTGGTTCATCAGTTGAATGGGAAGATCAGAACTCAAAGTGCATTGTTTCCAGTTTGCTTAAATTAAAGGCCCTTGTATTTTTTTTCCATAAATTGCTGCGCAAATTAAACTTCTGAAGGTAATTTTTCTAGAAAAAGAGTTTCAATATCACTTAAAAAATATTTTCCCCCTTACATAATTTCCTGAAATGAATGCAAAGTCTTCAATAAGTCAGTGAACATAACTTCATTTATTTCATCCTATTCTATTTCAGAAGGTGAAGATTAGTCCTGTTGGGGGTCAGTTGATGTAGCAGGATTATGGAACTGCACCTTCAGCTTCTCCATTTGAGAGAAAAAATGCATGAATTAAAATCTGGGATTCCTTTTATGAAGGCCATTTTTAAACTGAATGCTTTTTGCTCATTTTACCCCAAGCACAGGCACTATTTAAAGATAAGAAAGGGCAGATGGACACTGTGACCTAAGCATTTGGGGTTCACCTCTTTGGGCGTCTTTATTGATGTTTACTTCCTTTGTGCTCTCAGCCAGCCTTTGTTGGTTGGCTGCTGCCTTTTGGGTGAATCTCTAAAGAAAACCTTAATGAAAGGTACAGAAATCACTCCTTTTGTATCAAGGGGCCAGGATGGCTGGAACCCACTGCCCCTCAGTGCCCTTGGGAGTCAGGGAGAGCAGGAGCATTCCCAAGCCTCCTCGGTGGAAAGGGGGAGGTCTTTGGAGCACAAATTCCATGCCTGCCACTTCCCAAATCTGCTGCTCCATTAAAATCACCTTCTGCACCCAGTGCACACGATGCAAATGAAGAGAAAATGGAAAGTAAAGTAACCTGGTAATGTTTGGCTGCCACAGACGTTTATGGGCTGCACAGTCTCACCAGCAGCGTGTTATCTTTCCCTCTGGGCAAAATAATGTGTTAAAGCTTCTAATTAATAATTTTTAATCCTTTCAGTCGACACAGTGTGGGAGGAAAACATGTTTTCAGCAGAGCAGAGCTGTTAACCAGCTCGGATTTCACCTGACCACGGATTGCTTGCCAAAGGGAGCATGGGGAACATGTCTTAGCCTGCTGGGTCTAGACAACTTTCTCCTTCTTCCCTGCATTTTCCAGGGAAAAGAAGGTTGTGCTGGTGAGGAGACCAGTGGAAGAGCCTGGTCTGTTTTCTGAACTGACCTTAATTGGGGTTTTTTTCTCAAAAGGGAGAAGCTACCAAGCAGAAAGTCAGTCATTTCTAAAAGGATAAATCTTCCTTGATTGCCTGGCTTGGTTTTAAAGATATGTAAATTTTCAGTTTATCCAGGGATCTTACAGAAAACCTACTTCCTGAAATTTCTTTTTTCTCTTCAGTTTTTTCATCCACATCCTATGTACAAAGTGGATTTAGTAATATCCTTCAAGAGCATCATGGAAAAAGAGTGGCTTTGTTGTTTGTGCTCATTCTAGGGGGGTTGCAGGAAAACCCATTTCACCTGTGCAGGCAGAATTGAATTTTGCTCTCCAAGAGCTAATTACCCCTGCACGGTGGGGCTGGCTGGGGCAGCAGGACTTAATTGAGCTGCTGAAGGACAATGGGGGGGGAAATCAGGCTACTTCTCTTTCTTTCTCCCTCCCATCTCCAGTCAGTGCCCCCCAGTACAGTCAGAGCCCTTCCTCGGTGGCAAGGGCTGCCCTGCAGGTTCTGCAGGAAGGTTGGCTAAGGGAAGGGGGGCACAGTTCCTTCCCAGCCCTGCTTAGGTGGCAGCAGGTATTGCTGCCAGCTTTTCCTGGCAACAGGATCGTCTGTACCTTGTAACTGCTCAGGGGCTGGCAAACCTCTGGCAGAAGAACCAGTTGGCAGGGAGAGGTTTGTTTTGAGCCTGCTGTGGCAAGGCTGCTTCTAGTTCTCATGGTAGGGAGGAGGGGGGAACAAGCAGCTCCTTAATAACACAGTTTTACAGCAAGTTGGGGATTCCACCCCAAGCTGGACATTTTTTCACAGTATGAAGGGTTTTGGGTGATCCTTGTGAAAACAAGAGTATGAATCACTTCATCTAAATGCTTCACCAAAAGCTAGAAGATTTGAAATCTTAAATTTAAGGCAGGGTTGGGAGTTATTTGTCCCTGAGATTTTCAAAGAGGATCCATCCCCCTGCTTTTTAACTCCACTGGGAATGGGACCAGCTGCATTTCTCCCTGTGATCAGCTCTGTGATTTGCTTCAAGTGGCACCTGGATGCAGCAATTAAGTCTTAATTCGATGCCCCTGAGCACAACACACTGTGTGAGGAGAACAGAGGAGGAGGAGGAAATAAAAAGAGTGTCCTGCAAAGAGAGCTGAAAAAAAAATATATGGAAAAGGAGTTCTGGAAAGACCTAGTGAGAAGTCTGAGATAAAAATGTACCTGAGGGAATGTGGTGGCCCTGCTGGCAGGAGAGAGCAGGGCTTTCCCTGGTGCCTGCCCTGCTCAGCTGCAGGGGGAGTTGCTGCGAGGGCCAACTGAGCTGCACACGGAGCTGGGAAAGACTTTGAGGTACAGTCTGTTTTTTTTTTTAAATACATTTTTCACTTCAGTGTGGTTGCTGTTCTCACTCTTGTCTTTTGATTAGGTGCATGATTAAGCCTCTAAATGCTTGCTGTCTTTGTGGGTTGTTTTGTTCCATTTGAAGTTTATTTAGCTTGTTTGGGTTTGGTTTCCATGTGCGCCAAATGAAAATTAATAATTATATGCTTGTAAATAACTCAGTTAAGATTTAACACAAAACAAACAAAAAAGTTTTCTTTTTGTTTCTGTGTGTCCAAATCCTTCAGGAAACCTTGTTCTTGTGTTTATAAATTCCCAGCACTTTCTTTTAGTTTGGAAGTTCACTCCAGGAAAGTTCTCTGCCCATGAATCACCCTGCCTGTGCAGAAGCCCAGTTTGGCAGAATCACTTCCAGTTGCTATTGAAAGGTGCACCTTTGCAGAAGAAACTGTGATGATTTCTGTTAAATTTGAAAGAAAACAAAAAATGGGATGAACTGTGTAGTTGGCTTTGTTTAAATCCAGCCTTATTATGTCTGTTCCTGTGTACATTTTCAAGCCTTCATTGCTGTGACTAAAAGAGAAGCAGGAGCAGAAATGATGTCTAAACTGGATTATCTTTCTAGGGCAACTGATATTGAAATCTCCTGGGCTGTTTATAGGCATTGGGAGAAATTGTCAGGTGTGAAAGAAATGCACTAATTTGGGAAATGTTTGGAAATGTCTCAAATACAACAGAACTACAAAGTAGCAAGAGGTTCTTGGTCCTGCCGACATAACCCTGGCATTCATTACCTGCACAAACTGCTGAGATTGTTGTCCCAGGAGGCTTCTGCTCCTCACTCTTACTTTGATTTCCCTGAAAAAGACAACTGGCATTGTAGATTGTTTTGCAGATTGCTCTTGGCAGGGTTATGAAGGTGGTTACCACCCCTATCTTATATAAGAGTGTTGTAGAAGACCTGTTTGTCAATGCTCTTCATTCCCTTGGTGTCCATAACTATTGGAGACCAGTGGAGTTTGTCCTTCTCTGTATCTTTTCCTCAAGTTGTATCTTCTGGCTTGTTCCCTGAGCTTTCCTTACTCAACTGGTGGTCTGATTGTTCAGTTCTTGCCTGGCTGTAGCTGTTCTTAAAACCGTGAAATTCTCACTGTGCAAAGCTTTCCACTTGAAGTGGGGTGGCAGCATTCCTTTTTAATGCCTGCTCTCTGTGTTCCAGCATGGCTTGCCTCTGGCTGGAGTTGGTGCATGTCTCCAAGGATGTTACTAATCCACTTTGGAAAAGAATGGAAAATCTGGTTTACAACAGTTTTAAGTCTGTTAAACTGATTTTGGTTCCAAAATGAGTTCAGTCCTTCCAAATTTAAATTCTTTCCTTGAAAGAAAGTGGGTTTGTTTTTTGCTCTGATAGGGGTAAAAAACTAGAAATTAAACTTCCTATCAGGATTAACTGTGATGTTCTTAATTATTTTTGAATGAAACAAGATTTTTTTTTTCCTTGCATAGTACTGGAATTAGTAGGAGGATTATTTTTTACCCTCTTGGAAAAGAGATAAGTCAGTAACATTTTGTCTAGTAGTTTAAATTTAGCAATATTACAGTAAGTACTAAAGAATTAGTCCACGTGGGTTATTTAGCCTTGGTCTGGTTACCCACTTGTATCCAGTTATATGCTTGCAATGTTATTCTGCTTCTTTCCAGCCCAGTCTAAGCCAACTTCATTGCATCCATTTTCAAAGCATTTTTCATGTGTTCCAGTAGGACTCACATTTTTAGGGGGATTTTTTTTCTGTTTGGTTGAGGAACATTCATCTTTTCTTTCTTTTTTTTTTTTTTTTTTAAAATCTTTTCTGGCTGTGACAACCTTGTAGATTGGATCTTAGCCCTGAAGGAAACTATTCCAGATACATCCTCCCAGGTATACCTGTCACTGGTTCTGCTTTGTCTTAGAAATAAATGTGTTGGAGGATAAAAAAAGGCATCAAAATAATTCTTGAATTGTGAAATTACAAGAATCTATATTGGCTAATGATCCATCCCCAAATGTGGGGTAGGAATCTGCTCTTTCCCTTTTAATCTTGGAGCATCAAACTCACTTTGCTTTGGGGCAATTGCTGCATATTCTTATATTTCAATGCACTTGTATCTGAGTGCACTGACAAGTATTTCTCTTTCATATTATCGGTACTTAAATTTTTCAGAGAAATGCTCCCTCTTCACCTTTAGGTATAGATAGAGGCCTCTCTATTTACAGTAACTGTTATTGATTGGTCTTAATTACTTTTTGAAATTATTCCCATGAACCATTGAGGTCTAGATTTTTGCAAAGACTAGTCCAGCAGACTCTGTTCTTTCTTATTCCTTCCACCTTTACATGCACAAGTTCTTAGATTTTTCTTCCCTTTAGTATATAGAGGGAGTAAAATAAAGATTCACATGAGTTGATATGATGGTGAATTTCCTCTACATGACTGAGGAGAGACTGGGCTCCTGAAATACTGACCCTGCTGGAGTCACCAAAGCTCACCCTGATTTCAACATGGCAAAGGTTTCTCCATGTCTTAAGGGAACACTTTGCATGTTACGTCCTGGTACATGTTCTGCAGTGCTCAGGCTCTGTAGCTGAGCCTGGACATGTTGCCTGTCCCTAATTAAAGTAATCTAGGAAATTTAGGCAGCTGAGCTTAAATGTTAGCCTTGCATGTGGATGTTGTATACATGTAATAAATCTCTTGTGATGCTTGTTTAGATGCTTGCCAAGAGTGATGCTGTGTGAAACTGTTTGAAGAATATAATCTCAAAACCATAGGATTTCTTTTCTTTCTCTCTTAAAAGCTTCCCTCCTCCCCCCAAAATGGAAACGATTGCACATACTCTTCCATAAAGCAAACCTCTATCTCTCATCTTTCCTGTATCTCTCTTCAGGGAAGTAACATAAGAGGGCAATCATTCTGGAGGGAATGGTCAGCATGTGGAGCAAAGAAAAATAGCTATTGGTTTCATAAGAGAGACAAATTACTCTTCTCTTTGTGAGACAATAGTAATAATTCTGTCCTTTTGCACTGAGTGGCAGAAGGTGGCAGTGAGGTTCATGTTTTTCAGGAGGGACATACAGAAATTAAATTGCAGGAGTTCAGGAAGTTGTTCTCCCTTCCCAAGGTGGATGTGCAGTGTGTAATGTTTGATTCATAGTCTGGATTTGGGTTTTGTTCTGCCCTCTATCACTGCAGTTGGGTAAATGTGAACAAACCTTTTGCTTATCCACTTCAGTGAGATGATGTATTTATTTGATCCTGAAAGACCAAGACTTACCCTTTGTGCAGTCTCTCTAACTGAATCAGGAACTTACCATATGAGATGAAGGTCTGATATTTTAGATTAGATATTCCTGGTTATAGGGTTGGTTGAAGCTTGTGTTTCCAAATATCAGCCCAAGACAGGGTAGAAAAATGTAGCAAAGAACTGACACTATTTGTTTCACTTGCTTAGTGATATTGGATAAAAAAATCTAAAGTTTTTTGTTTTCTTAAAAAAAAAGGCATTATAAAGACAGTAGCAGCATTATTTTTTCCCTCATGAATGTGTTATATTCTCCAGAACAGAAAGCAATTAATATTTCATAACAGTGTGGAATTGTATCATGCAGGTGTCATCAAGTGCAATAATTAAACCTCAGCAAAGCAGTTCCAACATGCTGTTACTGGTGTGACTGGTAGTGCTGGGGGGAAGGGGGAGAGGCTGATTAGGGAGCCCGCAGGCAAGTGGGGCTGAAAGGCCAATGTCAGCAGCATCTCAGGGAAGGGCTTTGTGCCCAACGTGCTGCTGCTTGTGCTGGAACCACCAGTCGTGGCCTTAGACTTCTCCTGGAGGCAACCAAGTGTGTATGAAGGTGATGAAAACATGAAGTCTGAATAATGTGCTTTAGCCAGTTTGGGAGGCTTTTCCTCGTGTTTTAGGAGACTGACTGTACAATAATAGCCAGATAATGTGAGTTTCAGAGGAGCAGTGTGGACCCCTTGTGCAAGAACATTGGGCTTATAAGAAAGAGTTGGATGTTCTTTCCCCTCTGGTAGGGAGTATCCAAGAACAACCAACTCAAGAGAAGACAAAACTCAGCTTCATCAGAATCTGTCTTATCTTAAAATCAGTGGCAACACTTCCCTGTATGAGGGGAGCACTTGTGATTGCTGGGCTGTGGTTGTGGGCTTTGGATACGGGAGACAGACAGAGGTAATACTGGAACATCTGAAAATTCAAATTGATACTGGGTATCAGGGACTCACCCTAAGGATTTCTCAACCATTATCCCTAGAGATGGATTGAACTCTACTTTTTAAATAGTGACTTAGTCTTTCAGAGTGACCTTTATAAATCAAGACTTTTTAATTTGGCTAAGTAGTGGGAAAAATAAAAGCAAAGAAACACCCTCGAAACAAAAATGTTCTCAAAATCAAGTGGCTGCTGGGTAGAGGCTGAAAAACCAAAAAATAAATGCTTCTAAACTGGCAAGAGAATTTAGATGCTATGCCAGATATTTGTATGTCTCTGCTGAGATAAGACAGGAGTGTAGAAGGTGAGAGCCTTGGGACAGAGTGGAATATGGAGAGCAAGGCAGCTGGGAATTCTGGTGTTCCAGGTGGAAGGTGTTGCCTCTAAGATGCAAGTGAAGACTCAGAGGTGAGGGAGGTACCAAACATCTGGGAAAGTATTGCACTCTGAGTGGGCCAAATTAGAGAAGAGGCTCAAGGTGGCCACTGGGCAGCTCCTGTGAGCCCCTGCAGAGCTGCTGTTCCCTTCTGGGAGGAGGTGCCACTGCTTGGTGACAGCAGGAGAAAATCCTCCCTTCATGTAAGAAGCAGTTGGATTTAGATTTGTAAAGTGTGAATGTGTCAGTGCTTTGCCTCTGGAAAATTCCTGGGCCAGTTGAGCTCTCACTGGAGATCCAGCTCAGGGAGAGCTGATGTGAAACTGCAAAAGTATCTCTGTGGCAGAGTTGGAAGTAAAGATGCTCATGATCCAGCACAGTTGTGAAGATGGTATTTTAAATAGCCTCAATGTTTAAATCAAATATTGTCTTTGTGGCAAAAAACAGAAAAGCTGTACCAATTTCAGCACATTTCCACTAATGATCAGTAATGTATCTGTCAGCTGTCTTGCAGGGTGCTAAAAAATGTAGATTTCCAGTATTTGTGGTTTCTTCAGGCATTCCACAATCCTGTTTCTGAAATGGAAATGACAGAGCAAATAACCCGCGTGAAGTGAAGGCTCGGGGGACCTGCTGGTTCTCTGCCATGCACTTCAAGGTTGCTGGGCCTGGCACCTTTGGGATGAAATGGGCATCTTGGGATTTTGAGCTCCATGACAGCATTTGCCCCACCTTTAAGAGGACTTTGTGAAATGTTCTTATCTTTTCTGGAGCAGCTGAGACTTTCAGAATTGGGACCAGAACATGTAATTCTCTGGTGGTAGAACAATTGGCTGTCTAGTTCTATTTGGGGAAAAAAGTGCTATTTAAAATATTTGGATTATTTTTATAAACTGTATTTCTCATGCTGGATTTTTTACATGACTGTGTGTGTGTCAAAGAGATGCTGCTGATGTGGGTTTCCTTCATAATGGAATTTACCCATTTACTCTTCCCTGGCTCCTAAAGCAGTATTGTGCATCTAAATCTAAAGGGATTTTCTCAAGGCACCAACCAGTCAGTGCCACCTTCCAGTGCTTCTTATTCTCAAGACAAAATAAGAGAGTATGAATATTCTGAGACAAGTGGAAATATTGCTAAATAGACCCCAGCAGAAGTTCTGTGTGATATGGCAGGAACTGCATGCTGTGATTACTGAAACTTCCCACGAACAAAGTCTGCTCTTACCTGTTTAATTAGTTATGATGTTTTCCAGGTGCTGCTTTTGACTTGTTTGAAATATCTGCTCAATCTTCTGCAGCATTTCTCCTTTTTATTAAGTAACAAAACCCTGTGAGCTGTTCTGTGGAGGAAATCTAGTCGTGTTACATGTGGATCTGACAGGCCAACATCTCAGCCTGGGATACTTCACCAAACATCTTTTCCTTGCATCAGTTTCTCATAAATCCTATCCTTATGGAAGTACCTGTTTCATTTGGAACAATTATATCTTCATAATGTTGGTTTCATGTGACAGTCACAGGATCCAAATGAGCAAAGACAGGTTTTTAGGGTTTAGGTCCACTAGAACTGAAATACAGGGGGGTGTCAATTTTAAATCAGGAAATTAAACAACTGTTTTCCACTGATGTTGTTGTATACAACTGAGTTATTGATGGTTTCTGGAAAAATCACAGTACAATAGTATTTTGGCTTGTGAATTGTTCTGCAAATGTAATTATGTAGGTGTAAGATGTGGTGGGTTTTTTTCCTAGCTCTTGAAATGAATGTTAGTCTGTGTTAGCACTTTGGGCTACATTGCTGGCTTTAGATTTGGGTGGTTCATGCGTTCTTTGCTGCTCAATATGTCATTCAGTATTTATTAAGGTTTTATGTACTATGGCATCTTTCCACAGTCCAAGCTTCATTTGTGGGAGTTGTTAAGGATAAAATATAATTGTATAGTAAACTAATTGGGATTCAAGGCAGAAATGCTGCTCTTCCCTTTAAAGAGTATCCGAGACAGAAGAAACCAAAGGCCAAACTGTCCCCATGCCAGTTATATCACAGGCTGACAAAATATTTAGAAAAACTTGTTCCTAAGCAAATACTCTGGAAAATCAAGGTTTGATGGCTCTGATAATGAAGACAGAGGAAGGCCCCAGATTGCTGAAGGCAGCCAAACCCCCATCCTGCCAGATGAGCTGCAGCACCACTGGAGCCACTGCCTTGGAACTGCCTGGTGGCTTGTCGCCCCCTCACCCTGCTGGGGCCACTCCTTGTCAATCCGAATTTTCTCTGTGTTTCCTGGTGTTGTCACTCATGGCAAAGGATCTCTCCTGGAGTCTACCTTAATATTGTTTTGCCTTTTAGAGCTTTTGCACTTGTCCCTAGCAATAAGTGAAGATGGCAAATATCCTGTTTTCTCTCATCTCCTTTGTGAGGTGAGTTTTTTTTTCTATATGCACAGAGAAATGAAGCAACAAGCCAGCTTCAGAAAGGAGGTTTATCTGTGTGGAATCTTACTCCAGTGTTCTCATTGCCATCAGTGTAAGAATTTCCATGTAAGCTCATTTTCTTCACTGGTAAAATGGAATTCACTTTCCTCTCGGGAGACAAAGATGAATGATAGAAGTGAATCAGAGGAGGTAGAGATGAGGAATTGGATTAAAAACAATAATGCAAGAGAGAGTATGTGGCTAGAATTATGCTGGGTTTAATGCTGTGACTGAGTCATAAAATGAGTTGGCTATTGCCCTCCCTCCAGAACTGAGAACAAAGATCAAAGACGACCCCCTACATGTACACAGAAAAGCCCAGAGGGGTTGCAAAGCATTGCCAAGGTGAATTCTCCAGGGAGTAATGAAGTTGGAATTGCTTTAGCCACAGGTGAAAGGTTAATGTGTTTGTGATGAATGATATGACAGCACATAAATTACCTTCTGCTCACTTTTTGGTGCTGGGTGTTTTATTGTCTAAATTGGCCAAGCAGCAGCATTTTCTTTCTGTTTACTGACAAATGCAGAAGTGCCTGGATCTCTGTCATTGCTTAGGCCTGGCCTTGGTGTGTGTGTTTTTAAAAAAAGAAATATAAAACAAACACACACCAAACACACAAAAATCCAAACAAACAAAACCATCCCACAAATTACAAAACTGTTTAATGAAAAGCAGGGAAATACTAATGTCTTACCTCACCCTTTCGAAATTAGGTTCAGTTTAGTGGGACATGCACAGAGTAATCTGTATTGAAGGGAGGACAGTTCAAGGCAATAAACTTGCTTTGGAAAACTTGGTTTGCTGAAACTGCATCCTAAACTGTGGAAGCTCCTATCAGTCAGTGGCTTCATTTCTCTGGCTGATCCCCAGTTCTGTGTATCAGACCTGCAGAGCTGATTCTCCCTGTTCTGGTGGCACTTCCCCAGTTTGCAGCTGAATCCCAACAGGGTGAATGCAGGCACTGACTTGCTCCCAAAACAGCAGGATTGCCACAGGCCAGTGTGTGGCTGAGTTTTACTCCATTCATTTCCACACTAACTGCATTTTTGGCATTACCCATCTCTCTGGCCTCTCATTACCGACTGCTTTTCCTTTCAATGGCCAAAATTCCTCCTGTTTTCTTTGCATACCCACAAGGTATTCCCACCCTGTCCACAAGTCCCCCTCGAGTTCCCAAACCAGCAGGTGGGCAACAAGCAGCTGCTGCTCTGCTTCATTCCCCATTGCCTCTGCTGAAGTGTTAGAAATTGGTTTCTGCAAACCTTTAGAAACAAATGTAAAGAAATAAAAATCTCTACCACTCTATTAATTTTAGTTCAGTTGGCCAGAAAAATCCAAGGTGGTTTTTGTATTGGTTGGGTGGTGTATATGGAGAGCAGGACTGGGTACCTTTTTTGAAGAACAGCCTCGAGTTTATTCCTTTCTTTTATATTCAAACTTTACAAGAGTGGCTGGCAATGAGTTTCCTTTAGTAAAGAATGTTATCAGTGTTGTGGTTGTTTTGAGTTCCCACTGTGATGTCTCATCATTTGCTTTCCCAGTGCTTCGTCTTTAGCTCTGACATTCCTTGCTGTGTTCTCCACTGCTGTGTGTTTATCCCTTTCTCTACGCACATCATGGGGTAGCCCCAGTTTGTTTGGCCTTCCAGGAGGGCTGTGCAAACTGGTGAGGCACCTGAGAGCTGGCAGGGGCTTTGTGAAGGACAGTGCACTGCTGCTTTGGTGCTGTTCTTTGTTTCCATCTGGGAAGCAGGAGAGGAGGCCCAGGACAAAGTGATAGTAAAGTTTAGCGTAAGTTACTCCCTCAAAGCATAGGACACTCAGCCATGTTTATATGGCCTATAGAGCAGTTATCTGAAAGAGTTTATCTGCCAAACTAAGCTAAAAGGGTTTTTTTTTAATAGGAGTTTTTGCTTTATTCTTTTGGTGCTGACAAGTGATACAGAAAGTTTCCATTAATATGTATGTGCTACACCCCAGTGCTAAATTACCCTGGTACTGTCATGTCCCAGAATGAAGAAACATTTGTATTAGCAGTGTTTTTTGGCACAGTAACCAGCCAAATCTTACTAATTTCCTGTGTTACATACCAGCACTAACCCTTTAAGTTCTGACTACTAACCACAGCTACTTCCTCCATGCAGAGCAAACACTGTTAGTTTAGGAACCAAAGTGTAATAAAAACAAACCTGTTCAACTAATGACTTTTCTGTAGCTCTGTCTCAGCAAGTCACTGACCTGATGAATATAAACATTTTAAATGGACTGATGAGTAAAGAGTTTGGCTTTTAGACAGATTAAGTATTTCTGTAGGGAACAGTAACACTTTAGCACATTAATAAAAAAATCCTCTAAATTTGTATCAGAAAGTGAACTTCAGTAATTCCTATTTATGAAATCAAACACATGGATGGCTTCTGCTTTCATGTGTCACTTTTCTCTACTTTTGCCCTGGAAACTTGTACAAAAGGGTAAAGAGAAAAAATAAGTGCTCTGCAGGTTTTGTGTGTGTGATTGCAATCAAATGTTCCCAATGTTGGTGCACAAGAAAGGAGGGAGTGAGAATCCACAGCCCAGTTTTCATCCCTGATGTCTGCACAGCTCTGTCCTGGTTATAAGAAATGGAATATGCTATTCTCTCCATGCCCACATTATAAATCACTGTTTGCACATGACCTAGTACATCTGTGTTTGTGCATCCTGGCAGACTCCTGTGCTGGAACAATGTTCTTACCTGTACCTGGAGCTGCAAGAACATCCTCTGTCTCTAAAAAGACAGTAAGACACTGCTTTTAAAAAATACCGTCAGTTATATAAAGGGAAGGTTGAGAGGATCTGTCATTCCCATTCTCAAAATAGTTGAATACTCTGTTTTGAAAGAATTTTGGTGATTATTTACCTATAAAGAAGTATGCTTGGGCAGTCTGAGTTCACATACTGTGAAGGGTTCTGTGTTTTAATTGGCTCTCATTAGTTCCCTGAAATGTAAAATCGGAGATGTTTTGATTGCTTTTTAAGGATCTCTTGTATATATTTTTTTTATTTAAATCTAATCCCTCTTTAGAAATCACAGAACCCTAAAAACATTTAGGCTGGAAGGGATTTGTGGAGGTTATCCAGGCCTTGATCTTCCTGCTCAAAGCAGGGCCATCTTGGAAGTTAAATCAGGTTATTTGGGACCATGTCCAGTTGTGTTTCGAGAATCATTGAGGATGGAGATTCCAGTCTCTCTGTGCAACTTGTCCTAGTGTTTAATCATTTATTCTGATATTCATTTTTTTTTTTTTTTTTTTTACTTTTAGCCAGTCAGAATTCCCCTTACTGCAACCTTTGTCTTTTAACCATGGACCTCTAAAAAAAGACTTTAGCCCCAGCTTCTCTGTATCCACCCCTTTAGACCCTGATGTCTGGTGATTGCTCCTCAGCCTTGTTCCCTAGGCTGATCAGAACCAATTCTTGGTCTCTTTACACCATGCGGGCAGTCCCCTCACCATGTTAGTGGCCTCTGCTGGCCTGGTTTGTTCATCTTTGTCTTCTGAAGAGTGTTCCTGGACTGGACACTATTCCAGAACCAGATGCAGCCTCTCACGTGCCAAGCAGAGGGGAGCAAACGTTTCCCTTGGGTTGTGGCTGCGTGTGTTCTGCTGCAGTTATCTTTGCCACTGTCAAGGGTTCACTGCTGCCTCCTGCTCCTCTGGGACCCAAAAATCCTCTGCAGAGCTGCCACTTCAATTCCCAGCCTGTCCTTAAGTTCTTGTAGTTGAGGTTTTATTCCCAAACCCCTCTCGGCTCCTTCTCGGTGCTGCAGCACCCGACTGAAAGCAGCTCTGTAGTGGTGCAGGTCAGGTTTTTAGGGAAGGCTGCTTGAAAGAGATATTGCCTGGATGTTAATTAGGGCCAAATATTGGTGTGTCAAAGCAGTGGCAAAGTAGCAAAATCAGTGTCTGTCAAATGTACACTCAGTCTGTCCATTCCCTGCTCAGCTTGTGGATTTGGGTTTATGTTCTGGGCTGTCTCGGTGCTTGCACCTTCTCTGCTTTACTTTGAAGTCTCTGATGAGTCAAAGTCATCTTTACAATTATGATTTTTCTCAAACATGGGCAAAAAGGCCATGATTGTGGGGGGGTTTAGTGCAAAGGACACAAGGATTAGTATCTATGTATAGCTTTCTTAATTTGATGTGCTGTACTAGGAATATAAAAGCCCCAGTAATAATAGTAGAATAGAAGCAAATGTTGTTAAAGCTAACAGGATATTAAGAAATGAAAATGTGATCTTTTTATTTAATGGAGTCCAGACTCTGTGCATTAAGTATTTTAAGAGTAGTTTGACCTTTAAACAGCAAGTAGATCACTTCAAAAATTACACATGAGGAATGAGGGCTTCAAGAAAGACTGTATTTCATGTGATAAGTAGCTCTGCAGTCTGATACACAGCTATTGTGTCTTCAATCCATCCATAGCTAACTCTTAATTCCTGAGTACTTGTTAATTACATCCTACAGAGGTCTCTGTTTGTCATGTTGTCCTATCAGCATCCCCATTTTGGCAGGAAAAACTGTGGTCCAGCAATGTAAAATAACCTTCCCAAGGCTGTCCAGCAGCCCAAGGGCAGAACACTTTGTTGCCACAGAGCTGGGCAATGTGGAGTTTGGGCTTCTGCAGTATAATGAGATGATGATTATGCATGTTTAGTCCTGAGTATTGTCATGCAGTTGATGCTGAAGAGATAAAATTGCTAAGTGTTAATTGCATTCACTCTTCATCTATTTAAAAATTAACATAAACTAATCCCTCTGGAGCAATGAGTATCCTAATGCCATGAAAAAAAATATTGCTTTGAAATATAAGCCAGCAGAATATTTATAGGAGCTGAAAAGTGGGTGAAACCTCTGACCATGTTTTTCATTATTTAAAAACAGATTAAAACCAAACACAAACCCCTATGAAACAAAAAGCCCTCTGATTTTTCCATTTGCTCCCAAAATGCAGTCCTCTGTCCTGTGAGAAGTTCAGCAAAAACCCTTTGCTGCTTTTGGCCTGTGTTTATTTATATTTGTTTTGTACATGTTTATCCTTGGGGTGGGCCCATCAGGGATGAGAATTCCAGACTTTGTGGAACAAAATGCATTTCATAACTGGACCAAGCCAAGCCAGGGAGGGGAAGGCGCCGCTCGCATGCGATTTGAAGCGCCCCGGTCCGTGTCTGTGATCTTTGATGTATTTATCTTCGGTGCTAAACTCTCCATTCTGAGGCCATAAAGATGTGTAAAAGTGAAATGAGTCCACTGACTTATTTGAGGAACTTGACCACTGTGGGCTTACTGAGAGCTGGGTTTGTGTGTTCATTAGGCAGAGTGGAATCCTTTCACGAGAGCACTTTTAGGAAACTGCATGTGCATTTTATGCAGTTTTCATGGGTAAATCTTTTAGAATCAAAGACAACTATGAGAGATAGTGAAGAGTCATTATTTTTATATGTAAATTACTACATACAGGTACCAATAATGTTGTATTGCACAATTCCTACATCTCTCAGCAGATACTCAGTCGTTATACTTAGTGAAGTAGAAACCCATTTAGAAAAAGGGGATGGTGTTATGTTTTGGCTTAGCTTTTAAGGAGGTTACACCTTTGAAATCATAGGCATTAATTTGCAATCATTCCTTATGCATCCTCCGTGTTCTGTTTGCATTTTGAAATATTCTGGAAGGTCTGTAGCCATTTTTTGGTTTAAGTTGTGAGCAGCATCTCTGCTTTTGCAGCTTGTAAGTGCACAGAGTGTGAACCTTTCAGTTCTCTTTTCAGGCTTCATTGTAGGTAAACTGATGACTGTTACACACGGGATCATTTAGGTCTGGGATATTGTTCTTTCAGTGCACTGTGTCAGTCATGAGCAACTTCAGAATTAGTGTCCACAGATTCCCTGATTACAATGAGGAAATGGTAAAGAATTAGGAAGGACAGGATAGTTAGGCAAGTTTATTATGTTCCCTATGAAGCATGGAGCTAACAATAATTTATAAAGTCTACATATAGAGAATAAAGGGTTGTGTTCAGAGAAGTGGAGAAAAAAAGGTTTCGAAAGTGCTTGATTAGATTTTTTTTTTTTTAAGTACCTTTTGGTCTTGAAGACTGAATAAATGGAAATCCATCAGCAAACATTCTTGTCTGGAACATTCAGCTTCTCCTCAAGCTTGTAGAGGTCTTTGGTGTGTTAATACACAATTCCAAGAATGCTGAAAAATAAGGATCAGTGGTGGCCTTATGGTGAAGAAGTCAGCAATTAGTCTGTAAAGCAGACAGAGGAGAAAGCAAGTCTAAGCCACAGGAGATCTATCAGCTGTTTTTACTGGCATTCAATAGTTGCATGCTTAACTGAGAATGGTCAAAGTACTTCTTAGTCCAGTATGTTTCCAAATTAATCCAAACCTTGGTAATCAAGGTAATTACTATGGGAGGGATTTATTACAGGGAATTCCCCAGCTCCTCTTCTTTCCAGCTTTTTTTACAAGCTGAAGAATATTTCATACTGAAATTTATTTAAAGACCTGAAAACTGTTCAGTATCAAGCAAGGTGTTCTGCTGCTCTTTAAAGCTGGGAATTGAAAATAGAGTGTTGGGGGAGAGCTGAGAGTTTGGCTCCAAAATACATACATTGTACTGTTGTCAGGTTTTATGCTGGCTTAATTTCAGGAGGCTCAGAAAGCTCCCTTTTCTCTGTCCATTCTGCCTGGCTGCAGTGATGGAAAACTATCCAGGGCCCAAATGGTACAATTTAGTCTCCTCTTGCATTCCTTAGGAGAACACAACAAGCATGGACTTGGAGTTAAAGCAGTGGAATGTGTCTCAAGAGCCCTTGGTGTAGTTTCCAGTTTGGGCTCCAAGCAAGCAGGTCCCTTCATCTCTGTGCCACAGCTCTGTACATGTGTAATGAGCAATTCCAGTCCAGAGACAGACCATGACAGCAAGGGCAGACCTGATCTTTGATGTATTTGTAATAGTTCTTGGAATGCAGCTTCAGTCTCCTCCAATAGCTGTGTGATGATGGCATAAGGTAATGACCGTGTCAATGGCCACTTTTGCTGGCCCACATATCATGGATTTGCAGGGGAAGAATTATGAGCTTTCAGTATCTGATGCAGAGGGGTTTATGTTTCTTTTGTCTGTGTCCCCACAGAGGGTTCAGTGAGGGCCTGGAGCACAGGGGTGTGTTGGGACTGGAATTCCCTGACCTTCGTGTGACTTCACAGGGAGAGAAACAGCTGCCTTTGCCTTTCTACTGCCCTGCTTGGCCAACTGTTAATGCTGCCTAATTGAAACAACAGCCTCCTAGATTTAATTAACCTGGGCAAACAAGGAAAGCTGGACCAGTGAAAGTAAAATCTGGGGAAAAGTGTTTCTTTCTCTCTCCTGTCTGTAACATCCCTGGCTAGTTGTCATTGTGCCCTCCTGAAATGGAGTTTGGAGTCGTGAAATAGTCCAAAGTGTAACTCCGATGTCTGTCCTGGATGGTGTTAGTGCAGTTCAGAAAGTAAAGGGGTGTGTGAATAAGGAACCAAATCTCGGCAGGTTTCTGGGTGTAATGGCCTCTGTTGTCACTGTCTGTTGGACTTTCCCCACAGTATCATGAAAAAATGGGATTTGGAGTGGGATTTTTTTCCTGGGGAGTGACCTTACACTGCTGCAGAGCTGCTGAAAAGCCATGCAGCGGTTTTTGTGTAGACTAAGTGATAAATTTGTCATTCTGCATTAGGATTTTACTGTGCCAAAAATACAGCCTAGTCAGAAAATTGCGTGTCTCAAATCTGCCTTTGTAATCTTATTTACATTAACTTGTGCTCATGAGTAATCTCTCTGAAGTCAATGGTATGAATCCAGTCATAATGAAATTACTTGTTGTTTATTTTTTCTCATCTGGTAATTATACTTTGCTATCTGATTCTGTTTTGACCCTTCAAGCAAAAGACTCAAGGACAGAAATAAAGTGTTTTTAGCTTCTGCACTGGAGCCATTTCTGAAGAAATGAAAGTTTCTTGTATCCTGTTCTTAAGAGCAACACACAACCTGGCAATGTGTGTTTTTATGGCGTTATAAGATTATTCAAAAATCTGAAATATTTCAGCAAAGATGGGACTGTGTGATAAAACTCTTGGATGGAAGATAATAATCTAATATTATAACTAGTTGCATCTGCTAATAAGCCTAAAAGAATCTTCAGTAAATTAACACATGCACAAAAATGCAAGTATAATAGAAAAACTAGGAATTTTAATATTAAGTCTAAAAATAAAGCACAATAAGATTTACATACTGTAAATACGAAATGCAAATATATTTCACTCTTGCTGTTCAAAATCAATAAACCAACTTTGAAATAATTTGATCAACAGAAACATATTCAGGGTAACTGGAAAAGTTGTGAATTTTTAAGCACAGCTTTCCTTTTTCCAAAACTGCTGCTTCATATTCTGTGTAAAGCTCACAGAGGACTTAGATGAAGTTTATTTTTAATTGCTCTGCATTCTGCCCCATCCTGCTGATATTAATGCAGATTTTACAAATATTTTCGTGGCAGTGATCAAAAAAACATCCATCCATTTTTCAGACTGACTTTTCATACCTATTTCTGCAAAGTGTTTCTCTGCAGATGTTTCCAAAACTAAGGTGCAAACTTTGTTTAAACAATTAGACGATATTAAATGATGACTTGTGTTGTCACTTGACATTACACTGGATGAATAAACTACACAGTAAAGTGCTTGGTGTTAATTAAAGCTTAAATAGCAATTTAGGGGACAAACCCCTTCAACACAGACTTTATTGTTCCCCTCCACGGGGTTTGGTTGGTGATGTTACCACAGTTAGAGTTTTTGTTGGGGGGTTTTATGGTTTGGTTTTTAACCTTTACTGTGAAAGAATGATGACACGTTTGGTCAGATCAAGTAGTGCCTATTGTTTGTGCCATTAATCTGTGGCGTTTGGAGTACTTCATTTTTAAATGATCTTAAACTATGCAGTAGCCCAGTGTATTTTACTGCAGCAAATAGAGAATTTGTAGAGTTTTTAACTTGAGTATACCAGAAGTCTAGAACTTCAAATTCAGATAAAAAGACTTAAATATAAAAAGGAAAACTACTTCTTGCTTATAAATCTTAAAATGTTGCATGCAGAGAGGGAATGAATCCAGATAATTCCCTTACATTTAGGATGTGACATGCATCTCTTCCTGGTCCATGGGTGTTCCTTCTGCAGTAGGTTGAGGCTGACACCTTTATCACCTTAGGATTAATCATGCAGGTCTAAAGCCCTTCTTTGACATTCTCGAAGTGTAAATGTTGGTTTGTGGAATGGAAGCTTTATTAAAGTCTTCCAATCACAAGACAAACTAAATGTTGCATCCAATAGATGTTTACAACCAGTGCAGATTTGAGTCTGGAACATTTTTCCCACTGAAAATAGAGTATTAATGGAAACCTTTTTGTCAACCCATGTAAGATCTTGTAGCTAGTGAGCTGAATTCATTGTCTCAAAGACACTTGGTCAACAACGGCCATGGGTAAAATGACTTCTGTGAGGAGTTCAATACGGACTAACTCTGCACATATTGCTGGCTCAAACAGAGCTGTAGAGAAGGATAAAGGAAATGAAAGACTTGGAGGAAGTTCTGGTTTCTACTCCAGTTTCTTTCACCCTCTGGGATCTGTGGGGTCCCACATGGTGAAATCCTTCCATCCTCCTGAACCTTGGAATCACAGGTCTTAGTCAGAAACAGTTATGGTGTCACTTATGGGAACAGGCTGGATGCAGTCACTGTATGGGCACATTAATGAGTTTCCAGTGGAAATTTGGGGAAAATAGAGAAGGAAGAGGAGTTTTGGTGACCAGAGCCACCAGAGCAGCCTCCGTGACTGCACTGCTCTGACAGGTCTCGTTTCCTGGGCAGTGGCTCCAGGAGAGGAAATACAGCTGCAATGTTTTGGTCCTGAGAATTATTTCAATTCCTTTGGAGGTTTTGTAAGACACGGAACACGTGCACTTCCATCCCCAAGGTTGCCCAACGAGGAGGGAACGACTCCTGAGCTCCCGGCCTCCATCCCTGGGGCTCTTTGCTCAAAAGCAGACAGAGGTTTGTCCATACAGCTCCGAACGGCTTCTGTGGGAATTGCATCCCAACCTCTGGATGGGGGAAAGGTTTTCTCCCTTCGGTGCAGTCACCCCATGGGAATGGAAATGGGAACGGCCGTGTCCCTCTCCTGACTCCGCTGGAACGGTCCCCTCGGGGGCGCGGGGAGGGGGACACCGCGAGGTNTCCCGATCCCCCCCCGTGGCGGGGTCCCGAGGATCGGGACGTGGAGGTCTGATCCCCATCCGATCCCTCCGTGGAAGGTGTAGGGGTCCCGATCCCGCCGTGGTGGGGATCCGATCCTGGGGTCGCGTTATCCTCATGGAGACGCAGTCCTACCGATCCCCGTGGGGGTGGTCTGATCCCCGTCCGATCCCTCCGTGGCGGGGGTCCCGATCCCCGTGGGGCTGATCCCTGGATCGGATCCCCGGGGGGAGGGTCCGATCCTCGTGGTGGGGTCCGATCCTCGGGTTCCCCATCCCCGTGGGGGACTGGTCCCTGGATCCGATGTCCAGTGGGGGGATCCGATCCTCGGGTCGCGTTATCCCCATGGAGAAGGAGTCTGACCTATCCCTGTGGTGGTAGGGGGGCGGGGGGTTGTCTGATTCCCGGGGTCGCGTTATCCCCGTGGGCTCCGATCCCTGGATCGGCTCGGGAATGGGTTGGGATCAAAGAGCGGGGTTGGACCGAACCGCTCGTCTCGCTGCAGCCCCGTTCCCTTTCGCGAGCAGAGTTGCTCTGCCGCTCCAGCACTGACAGCTTTCCACCCGGTCCTGAGGGACATCCTGCTCTTACCAGATCTGCTAAATTCCTTCCCCCCCGGGAATTTGGATGGCTCAGGTGCAGGAGAGCTGCCTCCTTATCCGAGGTCATGTCAGCTTTGGTGGCAGTGTCGCCTTAGATGTTGGAAATGGGGGGGGGCTTCTGTGAAGGCTGAACTTGCACTGTAAGAAGCTGTACTGAGCTGAGATGCAAATCCTGCTCTAAACTCCTGTGAAGTCACTCGAAATCAATGAGTTTGGGAAGTTCCCTGGTGGTGTGGCAGCTGTCGGGGTGTGTGCTTTAAAAAGGAGGGGAAAAAAACCTCTCAAAACCTTGGCTTTGTGTCACTTTATCACACTTCGGTATTTCCAGGGCTTGCCTTCCCATAAATTCTTGCGTGCTGAAATCCAGAGTTGTTGCAGTGGTTCTCCCGGAAGGCTCTAATTCCATTTGACACCTCTTAAGGAGTTTTGCTTTTCCTTTCTCTGAGTTTGTGAACTTTGATCAATATTGATATCAAAACTAAGAGTACTGTTGCCGCAGGTGCGTTTCTATTTTTAATCTCACTTCTGCCTCAGTGCACCTTCCTGGCAAGCAGAGGGTCATTTCCTGGAGTCCCTGGGGGTTCCCTTTGGAATTCTTCCCCCGGAGCAGCAGCTGAAGGTTGCCCTGTGCCGGGGGGGAATTGCTCCCTGACAGGCAGAGCTTCACACCTTCAAACTGTCTGAAGGGATGAGCTGACTCTAAAGAACTGTAAAAGTCCCAAAATTCAACAAGCAAAGAGGGCCCGGCCCCAAGCCGACCTTTCAAAGAGGCTGGGTGACCTACCCAGGATGGATGTGCAGGATGCAGCATGGGAATTCCCATTTTTCTATAAAGGGATGGAACCAGGAAGGCACACATCCAGTGGGGACACCCAGAGGGCACACACACATTGCAAGAACTCCAGGCAACATCAGGAAAATACAGGAAAAAACCAACTGGCTGCTTTCCTGGACATCTGGGGATTCCAAATGGTGGGAACTCCTTGAATGGGTAATGTGCTTTGTGTGTGTGAAAAGTGCTGTGGGGTCTGCCCAGACCGTGGTGATGCACGAGGGGGATGTGAAGTCAGTGGCCACTTGTAGGATTTTTTGGCCACAGGGGCTGCTCAGAGCTCTGCACACCCACACTTTGTCACGTGGCCACTTCATTCCCTGAAGAAATCCATCCGAGTGAGAAGAATAATGTTCCAGGGAAGAACTGGGTCTGAAGAAAATAATCAAGAGGATTTGTTATTAAAATGAAGGGAGGAGGGTTTAAAAATAAATATCAGAATGCTCTGGAAACACATTTCCCAGAGCAACAACTTCCACCAGCCCCTGCCCCCAGCTACTGTTTCTGGGATGCACAGCCAGGCTTCTCTAGGCAGCCTTCTTCCAGGTATGGATTGCCAGAGGGAAAACAGGGATATTCCCAGCACTGCCATAATTTGGAGCATTTACCTTCAAAGAAAATGTTTTATTCAGTTATCAGAAATCTTGTGATCTGAGCAGAATGGAAAAAAATAAGTGGGGGGAAAAAAATCTCAGGCAAATAAACTGAATATTTTATTAGTGATAAAGATTCTTTTCTTAAAAGAGGACTTTTTTTTTTTTTAATGAGGAAAAATCAGAATCTAAACATGAGAAAAGATAATGTAATTAGCAAGCTTGGACCAAAGAAGGTTGAATAAAAGATAATAAGCTTGTAGAATGTTCCTATTCCAGACCAGCCCCACCACAAAAGAAAGATACATCTTTTTTAAAAGCCAGATATGAGACCCAAGAATGGAGAAGCAACTGTTAGGACTTGGTTGGAATGATTTGATTTTTTTTCTTTTTATGTGTTTATAATTGCTATCCTCACAAAAGGTTGAAGCACAGATTTCTTTTTTTTTTTTTTTCCTTTAAGCTAAACACAAAACGAGCTAATTTTCCCCTTCCTCTCTACCACTACATTCTACTGAAGGATTGTTTGGGCAACGCGCCATCTGATTTCATATTCTTAAAATAATGTGGCTTCTCCAGTTTCTGGGTGATGGTCCAGGTGGAAGAGAAAATTCTGATGGATGATTTATAGACATTACTGTGTTTTTGGTTAAGGTGAGGTGAGTCTGTACAAGGTTTCTCACAGACATGGAAGAACCAGTCAAATTATTCTGCCTTTTCATGACTTTAATCAGATTTCTCTGATAAGTTCTTCTTGAATCCATATGTCATTGCATCCATCATTCATAAATATTCCCACAGCATTAAACAAACCTATTTTGTTTAAATGCAAGCAAGATTTCATTACGCAACCAGTTCTGCCTTAGGCTGTGTGCACTCTTTGAAAGTGACTGCAATGTATTTCCAGGCTTTTAATATTCCCCTCTAGTGTTTCTTTTTATTATTATACTCTTTTCTGTTTGTCTGAAGTGGGAGAGATTATCTGTACTCTAACGTAAGCCTCCAGAATATCCCACTCTGCAAAGGTTATGGGACTGAGCCCTAGTTTTTCCACAGAATAAATAACTTTTGAACAAAAGGCTTCACTGTGTTTTGGGCAGATTCCCTTCCTTTCCTTGCACTGCTGGTGAGCTGAAATGGATAATGTTACCTTCAGTAGTCGGAGAGAGGCAGCAGTTTGAGGTGCAGCCAAAAGTACCAGAATTAAGAAAATGAGAATTCTGCATCTTGGCCAAGGAAATTATTTTCTTGTAGCAGTGGGAGTAGCAGCTCTCTGAGAAACTGCTCCCAAACCTTTGGCAAAATGAGGCTTCTCAAAGCAGTTACAGAGCAGTTTCCAGCAGCAACGTGACTCAGGAGTTCTGGAAGGATGGAAGGGCTCTTCAAATGGGGCAGCCTGATGAAAGGACTTTCTGGGTTTGATCTCCCACTAAATTTAATGATAAAGTGTTTGTTGAGGTCCATCTGTAAAAATAACTTAATTGGGATGGAGTCTACAGGACAGTGTTCATTTCATTGTTCTATTATAATTTTCTGACCCTAATTTCCTGCTTCCTCATTTGGTTTGAATTGGACCAGTTCATGAGAAAAGCCTTCCCCATAAGGCATAAATTCTGTGTGGGAGGATTCTTTGGAGAAACTCATTCTGTGAGTTGGAATAATAAACTATTATAAGACTACTATAGATTTGAAAGCTACTTTGTCTAATTGCTGCAAGTTTGAAACTTTTCTTTCTTTATTGTCCCTTTTTCAGTTAATCTCCCTGTGCAATTTCAGCCCATCTATTTGCTCTTTTTCCTTTGGCAAGATGCAAAAACTTTCTTGCCCACCAAGTGAACACACACACACCATGGGCCTCTGTTACTGACATGTCTGGACTTTAATTGAAGCCCTGAGTGAACAGTTTTATAACACTGGGAATATTTTTGACCTGCCATCTCATAAGTGTGTTTAGTATTCATAGCAGAGATTATTCTTGGGCTTGAAGCAATGAGCTGTAGGGCATTCTGTTCTTCACAGATGTCCCCCCTCCTTGACACACCCAGTTACATAAACTGTGTTTACTGAGTGAGTAGTTATTGTATATATTTAAAAAAAAAATCCAACTGCAGCTGCTTTTGTGACACAGCAGGTTTTTAGGGCTCCCTTCAGGGGCTCTGCTGGGGAACTTCAATGCTCTGCCTTATTTATGGTGTTAATGTTGCAATAACATTGGCTGCAGGAGAGGGACTTCTCAAAGCTTCCAGCTGCTTCACGGCACAAGGAATTGGTGCTCCCAAGCTCTTCAGCTACTTTTGAGTATCCCATCACATGTATGAAGGACAGATACCTTCTTGGGCCATCATTTGGATTAAATGGACATCTTAGTGCAGAAGACAAAAAAAATACAGTTTCTGGAATTAAATTAAAAACATTTACTATGATCTGCTAATATAGATGGACTTCCCAACAGGAAAATATTTTTGGATCTGGGGTGAAGATAATTTATCAAACTTAGTAAAAATTGTTATAGAACCATGAATTTTCTTGAAGATAGTTTTCACGTTCTGATCTGAAACCCATTGAAACAAAAGGAATCAGCAGAGTCCAATATTTGGGGCAGTTTCTGAGAGCCTTTCATTGACCAACAGAGGGGGTGTCAATGAAGTCTGTAAATTAGTCTTTCAGTGCCTCTAGGGATGCAGTAATGAAAAACATCATGACAAAGTAAAGTGAATTTTTTTCCTCTGTGTGCCAAGTCATAAGACACAAAAGGCAGAAACTGATGTCCACCTGAATGAGAGGAAGTACTTCTTAACCGTGTGGCTGTGACCACGCTCTGGAAGAGATTGCCCAGAAAGAGTGTGGAGTTTCCCTCAGCAGGGTTATTGCAGAGCTGTCTGGGCACAATCCTGTGCTCTGGCATGGCCCTGCTGGAGCAGGGAGGTTGGACCAGGTGACCCACTGTGGTCCCTTCCAAACTCCTCCATTCTGTAAAGAAAATAATAATTGTATCTTGAGTGGTGAACAAAACATATGCTTGAATATAATCTGGAGGGAATTTTCTGAAACATCTGTTCTTGCAAAAGTAGTCACAGCCAGTCAAAACATTTCAGAACCAAGTATTGGAAAATATGCTTTATTTTGCATTCATCCACACATGAGCACTTTTCTCAGTGGTCATGTTTGCTGGGGATTCTCAGTAGACAAATTTGAAGTCTGATCCCAAGTATGAAAGAGCAAGACCTTGCATTTTGCATATTCTGCAAAATCAAGCATTGCAAAAATAACAAAAGAGTTTTCAAGAGATTTGTAAAAATGTTATATTAATTGGTACTTTTCCATCATTACAGTGCATTACTTCTAATGTGCTCTAAGTGTTCTTGCTCACTGCTGTTCTAATGAATGCACTTCTCAGTTCTGAGCCAGGGTTAGTCTCAGGTTTTCAGAAGGGGTAGAGATGTTTAAAACAAAGGTGAGTTTGGTTCATTTCCAAAGTAAAATCTATTAACTATCTGTTGGCACCTGCATCTGCCATTTTATGTATAGTTAAATCTCTTTTATGGTAAGAGTTGTATGTCTTGATGCAATGGTGGGGAGTGCATCTATACCTTGTAACCCACTCAAACTTCCTGAGTTCAGTGATAATGTCCTGGAAGGAACATTCTGATGAGGACAAAGCTGTTGAGGGGTTCCCCTGGATTCTGTTAGAATGATGGGTTGGGATTGCTGTAATGCCAATCCCTGTGATGGGGTTATTGATTTGGTTATGGTGCTTTGTGGGGTTTCCAAGAACTGCCTTTCCTGGCCATGCAGGGCAGTCCCAGTTCCGTGGCAGGAGAGCCTTTACAAGTGTTGTTACACTTGAGGGACTTTGAATTGCCAGACTACTGGGGAGTCTGCTCTGCCTCCTGAAAGGCATTGTCAGTAGTGTGACTATCCCTAAACAAATTGCCTCACTGCCCCTGACACCTTTAGGGTGCCCCATTTCAGCCTCCAGCCGGACCCTTTCTGGTGCAGAGTTCCACAGCACACTCATCCCCCCAGCCCGAGGCCTTGGGCACTGACCCTCTGCTCATGGGCATCTCCCAACAGGTCAGGTCAACACCTGCAGCATCAGAGTGCACACCTTGTTTTGGAAAACAATATATTATTGAAAATGAAGCCCTTCAGAGAAAGCAATATTGGAAGGAGCCATCACTTCCCCACCTCCACATCCCCCTTTCTCCAGCCCCTGTGGAAATGGCAAGTCCTGTGCAGTGTCAGGTGTGGGGAGCAAAGTTAAATCCCTCCTGAGTGGGGGTAAAAGTCTGAGAGACTCATCCCCTCTTTTGTTGTTATCACCAGGCTTTAAATGTCTGCAGTGTCTTCCTTTCCTGGAGGAGTCTGTCTTCAACTGTTTGGGAAACAAATACAAGTTCCTGGAACATTCCTGGAAACTTCTTGTCCCTGAGGGGAGGGATGTGGCTCTAAAATCTTCCTCTGCCTTCCAATTTCATCTATCTTATTCAGATACCAGGAAGGTACCTCTTTGTTCAAGATGGTAATCCATTTGTATGTTTAAAACAAATTTGAAAGGGAGACAAAATGAAATAGCAAAAAGTCAATAGGCCCTGCATCACTAATTTCTTTGAAGTTTTATGAGGTTTATCACTCTCTAGCACTAATTTTGAATGAATGTCTTCCAATATATAGGAATCAGCAGACAATATAACCTGTTGATTAGTTCTGAAACTGTCTTCACAAATTGCAGTCTCATAAATCTTCTGTGCTTACCTGGAAGCTTGTTCTGAACCCTGTTTCTTCTGGCATTCATTTTCAAAATCTTGGTTCTTTTTATCTTTATTTTTAAAGTGTTTCTTTCCTTTGTAACAAAGGCACGTTAGAGCTGTGCTTAATTTCCTTTGTTATGCCTTTAAAAATTGATATGAACACTGATGTGAGTTAATATAATTGACAATTTCTCTTAATTTAAAGAAAAACAAAAAACCAAACCCTACATGGTATAAGAACAAAACGCCATAACTATAACCAGAGGTTTTCCTTTCAACAACTTTTAAAGTGCTTGTTACTTTATGATCTTCGTGTAGCCCCTTCTTTCTTCCTGGAAAAATAGATGATGATGCTTCTGAAAATAAGCAACCTCCCAGTAGCTTTAAATATTCACAGATATCTCCTTTAGCAGATTGCATTTATCACTTTTTCAATCTCTTTTCAAGATGAAAGGTGGAACAGTCTGACTTGACACAAAGAAAGAAGCCCTATCTTGCCTTTGAACTGTTTGCCAGGGAAGTAATGGGTTTGTGGGGTTTACCTGTGCAATGTTGAATTTTGCTGAGAGCAGCAGCTCACAGAAATCTGTGAAATTCAGGTGGGATTGGGGGCAGGGAAAGCACTTCTGTTTGAACAAACTGTAATGCTGAGCTGTGCTTGGCAAACCCTGCCCTGTCATTCCAGCTGTCCCCAGGGCTGTGCCCACGCTCACACTGGGTCGCTCCACACTGAGGGGAGCCAGGACTGGAAACAAAGACTTTCTGAATCATGGCAGTGCTAATGAGTTCTCCAGTTTGCCACCAAATCTGCTACAGCAGGTGGATTTAGCACTGTGTGGCTCATTCCTAAACCATCTCTCTTTGTTAGTACAGAAGACTGTGGAGAGGTCTTAAATGCTGTAGTATTTTGGATGCTCCATGAGCAACCAAAGCCTGAAATCTTTGTTCCTTTTCCATTTATGAACTGAAGGGCTTCATGCCAGAGGAAAGCACAGCAATAAGGATACCTTCAGGTTTCAGAAATCCTGTAACTAAAAAAGCTGTTTGTAAACTCGGGGGGTGTGAGAAGCATTCTGACATATGGTGGCCACATTAGACCCAGAAGCAGCACAATGCAGAGTGACACTGTACCAAGAGAGCATTTCTTCAAGCATCCTTGTGGTTCTCGTCCTCATCCTTCTTGCTTGGTAGCATCCAGGTTCAGAGAAGAAAGGAGCTTTGAAACAACATTTGACATGGACAATATTTGTTGTGATTTAAGGCTATTTCAGTAGCCAACAGAGAAAACAATTGCTGCTTTCCTTTCTGCTCTTCAGCCGTAGCTGACGACTGTTGTTCTTTGCACCAAACCAGCTTTTCTCTCCGTACAGACAGTTGGGGAAATAACTGTGTGGACAGTCCTTTTTCAAACCAGGTATCCACATATTTATGCAAGCAAAGCAGAGAGGAACAAGCACTAATAATTAAAGGTTAGTTGAATGTTTATTTGATTGAAATGAAGACTAGTATGGGGAACATTGCACAATAAATCCAAGAAATTCTGTGTCAGGACTGGAAAGTGTGGAAAAGCATGGGGAGAACACCTTCAGATTTTGGCTCTGGTCTCACAAGCACATTTGCAAAGATGTTTGATGATCTTTGTTGTTCTGGGCTCTTCCTTTATTTGCTGAGCATTTGTTTGGGACACAGTGCTGCAGAAAAGGAAGGATGACTTCCTGCATCTTTCAAGCAGTGCTGTGATCCAAACCTCTCCCAACCATTGCTCTTGTTCTCATGCGGGTTGTTGTCTGTCCCAGGTTGAGTTGGTGACCAGGCACTGTCCCAGGCTCTGCAGTGTCTTGTGCCAACGTGCCCAGATATTGCCCACCTTACAAGGTGGCAGCAACACAAAGAGCTGTAGAAATCTGCTCTATCCCTTCTCCAGTGTTTTCATATCCCTAGGGAAAAACCCACCCCTTTTTGGGAAGTAGAATTTGTGGTAAAGTGAAGACTGATGGTTTGTTTTGACACATTTTGATCAAAGCTGTTATAAAGTGTTTTTATTGCTTTGATGCATCTTGTTCTGAGTTAAAGGTGTTAGTGCTGATAAGCCCCAGGGCTGCAGGACTTGGCCCCAGTGAGGATCCAAGTGGGTCCAGCCAGCAAAGATCCTGTTATTTTTCAGTAAGTTTTGGATACAGTCTCAGTGAAAACTTCTAGCCTGGGCATCCCTACAGTCTGAATTTCACTGCTCCTTCTTTTCTGGCTGCATGGAGAGAACTGCCAGGGGGCCAAGGAAGTGGTTGTAGCCTGTATGCGCTTGTGAGATCAGATTTTGGGGTCTGGGGTGGGGAGCCAAGCTCCAGAAAAGGCAGTGCTGAATTCATGCAGAGTGCCTGGCACTGCTTGGAGCCCCGAAATCCTGAACCAGAGCCTGGGAGTGCTGGGCTGGTGCAATGCAGGGTCACTGTGCACTGACCGCGGGGGACTGTGGTGGCTCCTGGGGACACGCAGGTCACCAGCAGCAGACATGGGTTACAGCAGGGAAAATCTGACTGGGTGGGAGGAGAAAACTCTTCCAAGTGTGAGGGTGTTCTGTCACTGGAGTGGAGTGTGGGAGGAGCTGTGGGTGTTTTGGTTGGAGATTTCCAAAATTCAACTGGATGAGGTCCTGAACATCCTGATCTCAACTTGAAATTCTCTCTTTTGAATTAGCTGCAAAGCTGGACCAGATGGTTTTTCAGAGGTTTTCTTTACATTCCTCTAAAATATTTATTATTTTATAATTGTAAAATGAGCAATTCATGGTAAAGCATCTTTAGAAAGGTGTTTTTTCCTTCTACTGACCTGGTTCACCATGTGGTCCCACAAATGACTGTAGGGGCAGTAACTGTGGCATGAAAGAAACAAGTCAGGGTGGAAAGAGGGAAAAGCAGAAGTCAAAGGAAGCCTCCCAGTTAGGCTGTGATGCTGGAGACATACAAAGTGGGAGTGTGACACCAGGCACTCCTGGTGTTTGCCCTTGAATTCTGCTTTATGCCAAGAGCACCCTCACACCCCTCACAGTTTGTGGACCTCACTTTCTTAACAGACACCATGTGGGAATGGGAGATCAGAATAAGATCATCCTGTGCAGCACTAATTGCTTAAATGTGGATAAGCAGCCAGAGGCCAGGAGCTCTGTATGAGGAAGTCAAGAATGGTGTAAGAGATCAGTGCCATGTACAGAGACAGGGGTGATCAGCATCAAAACTCTGAGCTTTGGCCCAAAAAAACAATCCAGATCTTCATCCTGCCTTCTGACAAACATTTCCTTGCCATGATTCTATCCATCACACCAGTGGCTACATCTTAATTAAAGCACAGCAATGTGTAATCCTATAGCTCTGTATTTGAAAGACAGAAGAAGAGCTGCAGTGATCACATGTGAGTAGGGCAGAAAGCACATATGGAATGCACATGTGGGTGAAGATGTGGGGAAGGGATATTGAGGTTCTTGCAGAAATAAGGAAATAACTGGAAAATAACTGTTGTAAATACTAAAAGCTAGCAATTCACATTATGAATCTTAATTTTTTTTTTAGAGGTAATAAATCAAGGGTGTGTGTTCAATCTTGAGGTCATTCTTGAACTTTAATAAGGTTTGGTTCAATGCAGGACATGTGGAGTTTTCTTGTAAGTAATAATAGGACTCATTTAACAGCCTCCACAGTGACTGACAGTCCTTGTTTCTGAGCTATTCTGTTCCAGACGTCTTTACTGGTATGCCCATGAGCACAGTCTACAACAAACCAGTGCTGGGATGTTTTCTGTCTGCCTGTGCTTTTGTCTGTTATGGGAACAAATGTTTGCATCTGGACAAAGTCTGCTCCACTGCTGTACCTCAGGGAGGAGAGCAGGATTGCTCCTAGCCTTGCTGTAAAAAATGACTTTTTCCTTAATTGAAACAGCATATAGTAATTTTTAAGTGTATGATGAACAAATTTTTCTTCCTTTTTCCCATTTTTCTCAGCCCTCTCATCCTCACAGTGAAAGAAAGGCCAAAAAGAGGGTGGCTTAGAAGAGTAAATGAAGTAGCTGTTTCCTGAGGGATTTTTTTCCTGTTTGAAAAAAACAAATCCTTGGAATACTGGCAGTGGCAGGCCTGGGAGCATTCCACTTTGGAGTGGAACAGCTACTTTACTGCACTACAACAAAAATTTTGGGGGACTCTGGCTCTTCCTACCACGTGTGCTTTTGGGGTTTGGTGTTGTCCCTAAAATCAGCACCCCCCAGGGTGATGCTTAGCAGAGCTGCAGCTGAAAAATGCAACCAGGTGGTTATTTATATCCACGTGCTGTCAAAAGCAGGGGATTTGTCATTCCTCCCCCAAACCAGCCAGGAAGAGAATGAATAGGTAGGAACAGGAATGATGGAAAGGCAGAGCAGGATTTGAGGGCACGTTCTCCTCTGTTCCCACTTAGTCTGTCACCCACACACAGCACAGGCACTGCTGCTTTCTGGGAGCAGAGGAGGGCTGAGAGAGGAGGGGGTGTCCATGGTTGGGGGGCTGAAGGAGCAGGGGATGATGTCCATGGTAGGGGGGCTGAAGGAGCAGGGGATGATGTCCATGGTTGGGGGGCTGAAGGAGCAGGGGATGATGTCCATGGCTGGGGGGCTGAAGGAGCAGGGGATGATGTCCATGGCTGGGGGGCTGAAGGAGCAGGGGGTGTCCACAGCAGGTCACACGATCCCCACACAGTTTGCTCTAGGCTGTGATGGTTCAGTGTCCTGCAGGTCGTGCTGTGCTCGTGGGCAGGCCCAGCCCTCCCTTGTGTGTCCCTGTGTCTTTCCTGCTCACATCTTGGTCAGGAGACAGTGAACACCAAAGGTTTGCTCAATGTGTGTGTTGGGAACAGCCTGGATGCATCACTGCATACAGGATGATGTGTTCTCTTCTCCTTTCCCCTTTCTGTCTTAGTAACTAAGCCATCACTTTGTTCTTTTTTTATTATTACTATTATTTTTAATATAAAACTGGAATAGAAGTGCTGGCTTCCTTGGACATTCCTTAAAAAGAAAAACTTGTGTATAACAATGCTATGTAAAAAACAACTTTGTGTTCTCCTAGCTTCTTAGAGAAAGAGGAGAAAACTGAAGGATTTGGGGTTTGGTGATGCATTTTTGGGGAAATGTGTAATTTACACATCTTGCCAACTTATGGATTTTTTTTATTCCTTTATTCTGATTTTATTTGGATTTCTGTTTTGCCTGATAATTTCCAAGTCTGCACTGAACCTGAATATAGATTTTGGTACTCAGTGTGTAAGGGGTGTAAGCAATTCCAGCTATTTCATTTCAGAGGAATGGAATTCTTCCAGAAGGGTCATCTCACCTCCTGAATGACAGATATGTATTTGTTTTATCAAGAGTGCTTATAAACACAGGTCCCTCCTTCCAGTTAGGGTTTCTCAGGAAATCACTTAATTAGGGATGTCTAAATCCTACTATGTTCAGTGAAAACACTAGAAAGGTCTGTTTCTGGCCTTAAGAAATGTTGTTATTTAAGATTTAGTTAACTATTTATGGTAGGTACAGGCTAATATTTTCTATGGCAGCAAAGATTATGGCAATCACCAAAAAGGCAAAATTGCCTGAACACTGTGAATAAAATCATTGATGACACTGGCACTGACAAGTCAAATCACTGGTCTGCTGATGTTCTGCTTTTCTCCTGAGCTCCTCTAACCCCCGTCCCTGTGGAAGTGCTGCGGGTACAGAGCCACACCTGCTGACTTCCTGAGGACCATTTGCAGGCAGAAAGTTCTGCTCTGGAAGCTCAAAAAGCTGTTCAGAACAGCTCCCTCCCTTTGCCTTTACCCACTTCTTGTGCAGATGAGCTCTTGTTTGCCGTTCTGGATGCTCTTCTCCAGAGCAGCATCTTTCCCATGCTGAGGTAACACTTGTGCAGTGTGGCCTTTCCTGACTGCATTCAAGAGAGGCTGTGTAAACACGAGTACTGCCAGCTGAGCTTGGCTTCTGCAACATATTCCATACTAAAAACCCCCCAGAAAGGGGGGTGTGATCCCCAGAAGTCAGTGAGAGTCTCACATGGAGGGGTGAACAGCGTGTGGGGAAAGGGGTTGGTTTCCCTCTGCTGAACTTGGGGAGAGCACTGCCTGTTCTCAGCCTTGGTTTGGTGGTGGTAAAGCAAAAACCACGATGAAGGAGATGGTGTTGGCTTCTGTGGGCTGCTTTGGGAGCTGGGGGTGAATTGTGGGGTGTAGGACTGAGATAATACTGTTCCCCCAGCCCAGACAGTAGAACCTCTGCAGTTCCCAAGGGAGCTGGACAGGTTCACTCCTGGCAGCCTTTCCAAAGTAAACAGCCATTTCTGCTTTCCTCTGTGTATCTTTGTCTGCTGGAAAAGATCTTTAACATTATAGACTGGAGCAGTGCCATTGTTTCCAAGAGATGGTATGGTTAGCACGGAGTATTTTGAGGGTAAGGTGTGCTGCAAAAAGTATGGAGTGAAGCCTTAAGGGTTGGATACCTCTGTAACTGGAGATAATTGCCCTTAATAGAACACTGAAACACAGTCGTTGTTCTTGTCCTGTTGTAGAGACTGATCTCAAAAGGACCAAAAACTCTACATTGTCAAAATCGTTTTAATTAAATACTGATGATAAAGGTGATTTTGGTGCTTAACACCCCCTTCCAATTTTCCACATTTGCACTTAAAACTTTCAAGAATTACTGCAAAAGCTGGACTTTCAAAAAAAGGTCACAAAGTTTATATTCATTTCTTTACATGTAAGAGATAATAGCTGTGGAAGGCAGTACAGCCAGAAACTCCAGTGTACTAAAACTGTTATATAAAATCAAGATGTAAAATTTCTGAGAAGCTCTTACTACTAGACAGCTACAGATCATGACCTGCCTATCAGGTAGTATACTTGAAATCTAACTCTTTTTTTTTTTATTGTCCTCAGTGCTTTTGGGGGGGGTGTTGAATGGGTAAAACATAACAGAAGATGTGAAGTGCTGTGTCACCACTTGTGAAAGTCAACTTGCACAAGCATTTGGATAGTGGTGCTTTGGACCAGCCTCTAAATCAATTAATTCCAGATCAGATCATTCATGAATCACAAACCATTTCCATATGAGGACATCTCCATGAGTATGATAGATAAATCTGCATAATCCAAACCAGCACTGCCACTTGCCTGCAGTGGTGGTGTCAGAGGAAAGGGACAATGGAGGAGAGAAATTCAATTACGTTCACATGGAATGTTCTTTCAGAGGAAACACTTTGACACAGCAAAGACACTCTGCAGTATTTCTGCTGTTGCTGTCACATAGAGGGGGTTCTGTTGTCACACAGGAACTTCATTTAACCCTGCAGGGGGACTTTGTCTGTCTTCCAATAAGGAAAATACCACGGTGGAGGTGCTTTACCTGTAGAAAGGTATGGAGGGAAAATGCCAAGGCATGGATGGTCAAAGAGTGGCAGTGGCTCCTTGTATTTATAGGCAATTACATGAGTGAAGCCTCTTCAGATTTGCTCCTTCAACAGAGTTACAGGAAATAAACCTTAGCTTGGATATTTTTCACAGTGTGTCTCAACCATAAATTCCTCCTTTATGTTGATTGAGCTGCCATTTTCCATGAAATCACAACTGGAATGAATTTATTTTCTTGTAGTCTTGAGATGGACTTACTATTTTTAGGAGGGAAGGGTTGCATAAAAAGCTGTTCAGTTAGGTAATATGTTACACTTTTAGTTTGGCACATTTCTGGAATTCCAAGGATTTTTGGCTTCCTCTAGTAAGCAAACTTCTGCCTTTTAGGCAAATGCTGGGAGTGTTTGAACCTTTCAAACTTTCTGCTGCTTATGACCACTTCTGACAGATTGCTGGATGAGTTAATCTTAGATATCCTTAAATGCCTCCTTCAGTGTAAGCAGGTCAGCAGGCAACAGAAAGTGCATTTACAAGTTTGTCTGTGATGATCCATCCACCAATGTTTGTAATCGTTCAAGGCAGCCTGCCCCTCTCTGCCCAAGCCCTCTGAAGGACCAGGGTTTTCCAGGGGAGGAAAACAAAGAATTGGATAAACATGTGAGGAATTAACAGAGAAAAATAGCTACAATTTGATTTAAATGTTTATTTAAAAGAATGCAAATACATAATATATCAGACTTCATTTGCTCTGTTTTCATAGAATTAATGGTTTAGTGTTGCTGTAATACATGAAATTTGAGTGATGCCACATAGTTTCCTCTCCTCCTTAATTACATATATAAGGCAGTTTTTAGTGATGTTTAACCTGTATTTAAGCAAGGCCTCTCTTTGTCTTTGTAAAAGAGGCACAACACAGCAATGGGCAGCAGAATTGGGTTTGTCTGTAGAGGTTGAAAAACAATGTTTTGTGTCTGAGAAGCTGGAGCACTGACAGGACAATTGCAATACCACTCATATGATGCTGGTAAGAGAAAACATGAATAAATAGCAGGAATAATGTCTTTCTAATGGGTCTGCATCTACAACAGCTGATTGTTTAAAAGCACATTTCAAGAGCTAACAACACATCAAGTGAGGCTGATAATTGTTTAATCGTGAGGGATTGAGTTAATATGCATGTTTGACAGAGAAAGTAAATATTTCAGAAGATTTTTTTCAAGAAAGTGATGTTTTATACAACGTGAAGTGTTCCTGTGGCTTTTAAGTGAAAACCATGCATGATAAACATCTTAAGGCTGTTTTCCAGAAGTGAAATCTGAAAACAATGGAAGCTGCAGTAGAAGAAACAGATGAAGCACAAAAAAGTGGTGTGCAAACTATTTAAAAACAGAAGAAACTTGAAAAATAAAAGTTGACTCACTTGGGAACTTTCTGGATGGCTGATATTCCAATTCATACAGTTAGACAGCCCTGCTATAAAAGCAATATTAAAGACTTTTAAGAAGAACCCCAAAGCCATACCTTATTCAGGGCAGCTGAGGAGAGACACCCTGACCAAGAATGCTGGCAGTTGTGCAAATAAAAAGCTGTCGGAAGGATGTAGTGAGAGGCTGTAGCAGAGGTGACACGTGCTGGGGGCCTCTCCCTTCAGCCACTGCAGCTGTGCCATGTTCTTCCTTCACCAGCATCCCTTGAAAAGGGGAGTGGGGACTTTTGAGGCTCATGTTCCTTCCAGCAAGGCAGCGTTTGTTTTGCACGGGGTGTTTTTCTCACGGTGAGACAGGCACGGCAGGAATTTGGCAACAGGCACAACCTCTTGAAATAGAGCTGGTAGCTGGTGCTGCACGTGTGTGGCTTGGGGAGCTGTTTGGGAGCACAGCGCATGTGACGGGGCAGACGGGTGGGCTCCGTCTGCTCTGGGGTGTTTGGGAGAGCTCCTTTGCAGCATCAGTGGAATAAATCATCCCTGGGGGAGAATGGCCTTCCCAGGAATGCTCTGCCCGTGGCTGTTCGTGACTTGGGACAGTGGGCCCAGTGCCCACATTGTCGTCTCCTCTGGAAAGGACACGTGGGATGCTCCCCCTGAGGACACGTGCAGAGGGTTTTGGGTTTTTTTAAGTCTTTAATATCACTTTTGTAACAGGGCTGTTTAACTCAATGAATTGGAATATCAGCCATCCAGAAAGTTCCCAAGTGAGTCAACTTTTACTTTTCAATGAAATTATTCAGAAGAAGCATCTCTGCACAGAGAGCACTGTTCCTGGGTTGGCTCTTTGGGGTTCTTGCAGGGATTGCCAGTCAGTTGCCTCATGCCCTGTGCTTACTTCTCTTTAGGTTTTCCCCTAACACTACAGTCCCTCAGCTTAGATTAATGGTGAAAACGTGTCAGTGTTCTTTGGGTGATGTTTCTGACCCTGCTGGTTGAAAGCAGGTTGGGGCACTGGATGCCTGTGTTGTTTCAGGACAGCCAACGTGTCCCTGAAGGCACAGCAGCCGTGCCCAAAGGAAACAGCTTTCCAGGCATTTTCATGCCCCAGTTCTCTGCTGAATCATCAGCAGAACCACTCAGTTCCATGGGTGCCTGCTCCTCCAGGGCCACTGTGGTAGTGTTTGGTGGACTTCTTTGACTTAGGCAACAGTTGACCAATTCTTTGCAAATGTTCAAAGAGCTACAGTGGCAGTTCCACCAAAAGACACAAAGATCCTTCACATGTTCTCTAAGATGACCAGAAGCACTTATGAAAATGTTACTTAGAGAGAAAAATGGCTTAGAACTTGCATCTACAGGGATCTTCACATGGACATTGCCTTTGGTCTTGCTCTTGTGTTAGTGTTTGCAGTAAGAGCAATTTGCCCAAGATCCCATAATGAGATAGCAGAATCAAAACTATGACTCAGGGGTTATTGAACCCTGGTGCAGGATTTCCTCTCCTTTTCTTTTTTTTTTCCTTCTGTGCTCCTCCAAATACCGAGTGTCCAATCTCATTGAAACTTTGCTTGAAGAAAGAATGTTAATCAAAGACAGACCTAAGGGTCCAGCACAGGTGTTTTGAATGCATTAATTCACGATCAGATTTGTGGAAAGAAAGGTTTTACATTGAAGAATTTAGATGCTTAGGTTCAATCTGTTTCTTAGTTGTAATGTCTTAAATGAAACGCTGGAAACGTGACCCTGAGCTGACCCACGACTCTCCAAATTGACACCAGAAGGAGCTGTAAACTGACTTCATTGTGAAAGGAATGGATTCCTCTTCTGTGATAGATACAGGGGAACAAGGGAGAGATTTAAAAACATCCCTTTGGGAGCTGCATCTTAGTGGTATCAGAGTTGCATAAGTATATGCATAGTTCCAGGAATCTGATGGAGCCTCTGGGCTTTGATTTTTACAACTGCTTTTCTCTGGTTATGTGGTTCACCTCACGCACTAGCCATTCAATATGTGTTTTATATTGCTACACTAGTTTGCACATTTATTTTTTTAATGACAAAAGGCTCCAACCCTCTTCACATCTGCATTGAAAGTATTTGCGTAGCTAAGGACCCACCCCAGAGGCAGCTCCCCTCTGGAGCAAAATGGATTGCCAGGCCTGGAACAGCAAAGGGAAGCATTTCCAGATTTAGTCAGTTCTTGGTGGGGGTGGAAGGGTGAGAGGAGTAATTATAAAAACAAGACAACTAAATCAAAATGAACTATGTAAATAAAATTTACAGTTATTTAACTGATTGCAGTAGTAGAATAAATAGTTCCTGGACATTTGTGGAAAAAGTACAGACAAATAAATAGGCACTAACTCAAGGGAGAGCTGGTTCACACTCTGTGAATCAATTGTTATTAAATGTGACTTGCTGTCTAAAGGCATTTCCATTCTAGCCAGTAAAAAGGAAACTCTCACCACATTATTTAATTGTTAAACATGCTGGCCCTGTTGTAGATTAATTACTTTGTCCATTTAGGACCTTTTTTTTAAGTATTTATATGAAAAATGGAGCCTGAACGTCAAAGACTTGTAATCAAGTTACTGTTGAGGGATTTGAACTTCAACCAGTTCCATTTCTGTTGTTGGAGGCATCTGTAGGAAGTGGGAGCCAAGGTACCCATTTACCAGTGCCTGATGATAGCACATGGTAAAGGTATTTGGATACCTAAAGTAACACAGAGGTGCAGAAGGAGTTTGCAGACCCACACAGCTCCTGAACTTCTGCAGGTGGTGCATTCAGGAAATGACAGCAGTCTGGGCTGTCCTAAAATGGGTAAGGATGATGCTGAAATTAAAGAAGAGAACTAATCTAGAAGACCTAGGCCAGGAGAGGGGTGTTCCATGTGGACACTGGTGCCATTCTGGGCTGAAACACAAGTGAGAGCCCACGGCCTCAGGGACGTGTTTCCTGTGGCAGAACAGGAGCCAAGACCTGAAGCTCACCCCAAACCTCTGCTGAAGCTCTGCAGTGCTACCAACTATCAGCATGGATCTAGAGATACCTTTGAAGTGCACATCAAGGCACATCTGCCCTCTAAAGCACTGCAGAAAGTCTTGGAAGTCAAACTACTCTTTAAAATGTGCTTTTAAGTGAAGTTTGGAAAGATACTACTTCGAGGCAAACAGTGAGTGCAATATGCTCTGCTTAGCATTTTAAATCTCTCAGTGCTGACATTTCTTTGTAGCATAAAGCTCTCCAGATCAGGTTATATCTTATGCATTGTAAAACTTGAGCAGTGAAAACAAACATTGTTTCCAGAGTCATCTGTTTGCAATTTCACTTGATTACTCTTCCGATAGATTTCGAGCTGTGGATTGAAAGATTTAATGTTCATATGGACAAAATTTGTTCCTTCTCTAAGTTTTAGCCACATTATTCAGCCTTACTTATGTTAGCCTTCATTTTGCTTTTAACAAGACACCCAATTTGGTGTTCTGAAATCACCTTACATCGAATTGTCTCGATTGTCCTCAGCAATCTGTCACAGCAGAGCTATTTCTGTCTGGCTGTTCTGAAAGCCAGCTCCTAAAAACAGCATCTGAGTAGGTGTGGAAGACACTGGCTGCTGCCTTTGGGGGATCAATATAGGGATGACATAACAGGGTGTAAGGACCTGCAGAAGAACTTGGCTCCTGGGTTTTGCCAGCATTTGGAGTGTGGGGAGAAGTAGAAGCAAGAGAATGGTGTCCCCAAAAGCAGGCACAGCCAAGCAGGAGCTGTTTATTCCAACACACAGGGAACGGGAGCAGCTCTGCTCCAGGAATAAGCTCCCAGCTCCAGAGGAGGCCGCTCAGGTCAAAGCCAGGGGCTTTCACAAGACACAGCCAAGGAGTGAGAGGTGAGACCTTGGTCTCATGGCACTCACCCACTCGTGCTGTTCCCCTGCAGGGCTTTGCTGTGAAGCAAATTCTGCACTTCTTGTACTTCCTTGTGGGAACAAACAGGGCTCTGCTCTCTCTCAGCCCTGTGCGTTTGACAACTGCACTCACATCTCCTCTCTGGAGAGGCTGAAAGGCTTCCAAGGCTCCTTTCCATGTTGTTTTCCAGGCTTTCCATCATTTATTGGTCTTACTGATATTAACAGCTGAAAACTGAACTTTTATTCCTGGGACTCAGAATGAGAGCTATGGAACCCTGACAGAAATAGAGTTTGGACACATATGGCTTTACACTGAACAGTACAAGAGGTGGAACTAATTTGTTGGTACAAAAATACAAATGTCCTCAAAATAATATCCCAGACAAGGATAATTCTGCAGTACACCTAACTATGTTAATGTTACATGTTGAAAGAACATTTAATTCTAACCTCTGTAAATAATCCTCTTATGGTTTATCACATTTCGAGAGTTGTTTCTTAGTTAAAAACATTTATTGGCTGTATATGAAATTAAATCTGTGTACAGTTTTTAAAGACTTGTATTTCAAATTAACACCTTCTAGTTACAAATTAAAAATAGGTAAACTGAGTAACTAAGAGCTGAGCAATATTAAGGCTGACATTTTCTATAAATATTTGAAATTAGGTAAAAAGTGTCTCATGGTTTTTAACTGTTCCCAGATGGAATAATGATAGTTCAATACCAGAATCCAGCACATAGAGCTTTCAAGTATATTATGTGGTTTATAGATTTATTTGAAAATATCTACAGTAAACTTTAAATCTTCCCTCTTCCAGGTTCGATATAACATTATTTCTCATTTTTGTTCTTCTGGTGCATTCACAGTGGGCTGATTTTTACAGTAACTGTTAGTGGTCCATTGGCATGATATTTTCAGCTACCGTGCAGAGTCCCAAAACCAAACCACTTGAAAGTGGAATTCGTGTAGAAAAAAAGAATTGGATTTTTCTTTCTTGAGGCAAAAACAACAGCACCTGTAACCCACCATTCGAATTCTACCTGCCTGACAAAGAAAGGACCCAGTTTGGTTGTGGGTTCTTTGTGAACATTTAAAATAGTGACAGCACATGGGGCTGGGGAAGGTGTGAATCCATCTGAACTCATCATTTAAATTGAATTATCATGGTGGGAGACAATAAAATTCCGAGGCCAGACTGGGCAGTCCATCTGAAAGCTGACTGGGATCCCCTGGGGAGGCTCTGAAAGGCTGGCTCTGAAACGTCCTTCCCAGAAAGGGTTCTCAGCACTAATAACCATTTCTGCCTGGTTTATCCCACACTTAGGCCAGTTGAGGGGTACATGTATAGCAAAAGGGACACAGAATTGTAATGTCCCTTTTGATGCATAGTTATTGTCATGGAATTTGTTCTATTTTCAGAATTCTCACACTGTTATTGGAGAAGTACTAGTATCTTAAACAAAGCAAGGTGTGGGATCTGGGAGTAGGAATTCAGGGAAGGAAACACTTCCAGTCTGTGGTCATAAAGGAACATCAGGAGCATTAAACATTCTTCATAACAGAGCTTGATTTTTTTTTTTTTCTTTTAAATCCCAAAAGCTATACAGTGCCTTTTAAAAAAATACGGGGAAAAGTAGTATGTGAAGTGGTTTTATACAATAAATAATCTGTTTTCTATAAATGTATAAAATCAGTTATACAGCAAGTAAGAAACTGATACAAATGCAATAACTGAAAGATATATTTAATTTTATAACTGTAATAATTTATTTATGAAATATATCCACATATATATAAAATATATCATATGCTTTGGCAATGACCTCCCTTTCTTGTTTCAAACAAAATCTATGACCACTGGTTTAAGCCCTATATAAACATTTGTACTGTTGATTTTTATTTTTTTTTCCACTTTTCTTTTGGTCTCCATCTTTCTTCTTATAAAATATAATTTAATGTCATGGGGTTATAGTTTAACCTGTGTGCCCTGGGGAAAGTCTGCATGAAGGTCAGTCAACACAAAAAAAAACTGTCACAAGTAAGGGATTTCCTCTCTTTTTAAATAATATAGAACAGGACTTGCAAAAGGTACTCTTTTTAACTTGCTTACTCTTGCATCCTCGTAGCAAAAAGAAGTCCACGATTTCTGAAGATGTCACTTACACTGAAAAATGTCCAGGGATGGATTTAATCCTTTAATTGCCAGGTTTCCAAGTTATTCAGTGCTGGTGTTTCAAGGAAGAGATAAACAGTGCTCGTGGCACCAGCAAAAACTGGTGTTTGTGCTGGGGATGGGAACGTGGGCAGGGGCTTAGAACACCAAATAGGAGTTACTCTGGTTGTATGAAGCTTCATTTGAAGTTCCACAGTCCTACCTCGGTATCTTTAGGAAAATTCTTTGGGCTGAATAATTGAAGTTCTGCTCACCAACTACAGTGCATCCTTAAATAATCACTGTAAGTGTTTTTGAATGGAACTTCAAAGTGCACGAATAATTGGTGCCTAAATTAGGTAATCTATTGAATACTCAATGTATACTCTTAGCTTGCTATAGTTTATAATAATATTTATATTAGCCATTCATATTTATTCTGCATAGATATTGTCATTTAAACATCTGCCACGAAGTTACAATATGATGATTCAGGCTTGCATACATTAACAAGAGAAATACTTTGCATCTGTTTATTCTTAATGAGAACTCATGTAGAGGCAATCCCTCTCTAAATCACCACATTCTCCAATTACAGTTGCCTGCAAAAAGCCACGGATGGATCCCTCAGACACAAAGTGGAACAATATGTTTCTGCTGCACTCTTTTAAATCACACAGAAAAAGAAAAAAAAATGCTTCCTGAAACTTTGCATTGCTGAAGTTTGGATCTGCCTCTGAAGTTGTTCCTCACTAGTGATACATTCCCTGCCAGTTCCATGATCAAGATTATCCTTTACTGAGACTCTCCCGAGGGGAGAAGCTTCTCCATGCAGGTTCTTGTGCCCTCAAGGGCACTGCTGAAATGGAAGTGGTGCATTGCTCAATTCTCCGCTGGCATCACGCTGAAGCATCAAGTTTGTCCATCTCAGGGGAGAGTTGTAGTTTAAGTTCTTGTTTCTGAGCTCCAGCAAATAAATGGTAAAGCTTTAAAAAAGCAAACAAAGAAAGAAAATGCAACCAAACTGCTTAATGTAACTCCCTGTCCCCTGACAGAACTGTGGTTCATCTCTTGGATTGTGTGTACCCACACTTGTCTGGTTGGCTCTGCTCAGATAATCACAGCACTGAATTCAGCTTGAGGACTTCTAATCCAAGTGCTTCCCTTCACAGCCAAAAGTTTGGGGTAATAGATTGACTTTTTTAGAAGTGGAAATATTTGCCACTGGCTGCTACATCACAGTAACCTCTTTGCATCTGTTCTCCAAAGCAGATTTATTTCTCCCTGCAGATCCTTTTCCCACAAAGTTCTTTTCTGTTTCTTTACCCTGACGATTCAAGCTTTACTGATGCACTGCACTGGGCTGTGCAGCTTAAGTTGCTGCAGTGCTAAATGAGCAAAAACATGATAGACAGGAACAGCCCTTGCTCTCAAAAAAAAAGAAACAACACCAAAATATGTATTGGCTTCTGGCCAAAGAATCCAACTTCTGAAGGAGTTAGAGCAACACGAGGAAGGCTGCAGCAGTTCTGTGTATAGCAAAGGTTATTTTAAAAGCTACATATATAAAAAGCAAACAACTCATGGGCCAAACTCAGCCCTTATTTATAACATCAAGGGTGCTGCAAACACTAAGAACATTTATAGAAAATTAATATTTGTTTTCAATATTAAACACCTGTGGCATACCTGATTGTTCAGAATCCTCCAAACTCTCTGTGCTACTGAATGAAATTGTGTTCCTCTTCCCTGCATTGGTCTTTCTCTGTGTTTTTCACTGATCCATGATTTCTGGAGAAGAAAGATTTCCCAAGTTTGTAAATGTGCTCTCAGCAGGTCCCCATTCATAAAATGACAATGTGATGCTCTTTGTTAGCCTAGATAAAATACAGAGCAGTGCAATATTCAGCATGCCCCTCACTGGGCAGATCTGCTGTTTCAAAAACACATCAGGAAAAGGAACAGCAAAAAGCACACTCCAGGCAGCACTGGCTGGCTCTGGCCTCTTTCCTTCACCTACAAAACTCTGCTGTGACAGAGGAGCTTTCTCACTTTTCTTCTTCCTATTCACTCCCCCTTCCCACCAAGGGGGACGTGAACAGGCAGCGCTGTAAGTGCCTGGCTGCTGGCCAGGGTTAACCCCCTGCCCTGGGGAGGGGAAGTCCAGTTAAAAACCAACGTCCTTTTTTTTTTTTTTAATCAGTTCCATTTGAGAAAGGCAACTCGATGAATTTGTCTCCATGGAATGCTGAAATGGTGTGGCAAAGTGCTACTCACCTCCTCCTGTCTTGCACTCTTCTGCAGAACTGCAAGCACTGCTCGTCCTGGGGGTCCACACAGGAACATCGCAGCGAGGCCTGGGAAGGACTTGGAATCTGCCCTGCAGACCTTTTGCCTCTAAAGCTGCCTCTGTAGTTGGACAGTCCATATGGCACAGTCCTCCTGTCGTGGGAGTCACACATAGTGTGTATTTTAGAAGCCAATTACAATGATATTCCATACTTTTTTCTGTTTCAGTAAAGAGATCTATTGGTGCAAAGCAATAAATAGTGGCACAAACCCCAAAACTTATGCTCCCATAAGAAGTTCTCCCCATAATAGATCATAACATCTGCTCAACCAGCTCAGGCTTTGACCACGTTATAAAGTAGCAGACAAATCAGCTCTGCTGGCAGAATTAATTGGCAAATACATCATCTAAAAAACCTGGGAATACCTAACAGGTGATGCAGACACATCCCCAGGTTTTTGCTGACTTTGCTCCCTGTCCTTGTGCTGTGTTGCTGCCCTGCCCAGTGTTCAGGATTTGTTGCATCCAGTGCCATGGCTGGTCTGAAGGCCAAGGAGCTGTGCTGATTCCACCAGACAAGTAACACCACGGAGTAGCTGTTGTCATCTTCATGTCTGGGAGCCTCATTTGCCATTAATTTTATCAGTGAGAAATGGAGAAAACTGTCAGCATGAGTCTCTTATTACATCATGCTTGGAACACAATCCCCTGCAGTTACAAATGTGGATGAAACTGCTGGATAATCTTCCCTATATATATCTCCTAGTGCCTTTCCATGACAGCTTGTGTTGTGTACTCCAGCACACCAAGAAATAGGAGAGGTGGCTCTTTATTTCCCTGCAGTCTGGCATGCTTTGCTCTTTCATGGGTTAGAGTCAATCACTGCCTGCCAACATTCTCAAAAAGAGTTGGATAGTTTGGACTGATGTCATAAATTACTCTCCTTCGAGTTGTTAAGGAGTCTCAAACAACAGCAGCTGTCCACCACACAAAACTTCTGGAGACCATAAAAGCCCCTGTGGACTTGAGGGATGGACTGAGCAACCCCCCAAATCCACAAACTAAAAGTCTGAAGAGAATCTCATGTCCAACAGCAAGAAAGAGGAGTGGAGGGGGTGAAATAGAAAAGGCAGGGAAGAGGAAGTAAGAGTAGATCTAGAAGGGTTACAGAAAGGTTACAGAACAAAGCCTGAATAATCAAGGTGCAACCACTACCTTCACAGAGTTCTACTTCTTTCATTTGCTTTCATTAAAACATCATTAGGCTATTAATGGGAAAGCTGCAAATTTTCCATTTTCCCACACACATGGTGGGCTGGAAGGTTCAGAAACCTTCTTTTCCTAATGTCTCCAATAATTTTTGATGTAACATCAGTACAGTTGATGCAAATCATTTATTCCAGCCTCTGCACTACAAGTACCTATGAGCTTGTGCATCTTGTCTTTCACAGCCTGAACCAGAGCACTCCTGTCAGAGCGAGATTTATCATCAAATCATACTGAAAGAAAGTCACAAGCAGTATTTCTGTGTTGACAGCCCCTGAAATGGTCTTTCTCCAGCAAATCCTGGTCTGTCCCACCTCCATGCAGAAACTGTTGAATATTTTCCCTTGACTCCCATGCCCAGACTTTGGGAGAGACCACAAATATGCAGAGTTGTCTCAAAACACTTTAGGACTTGATTTTGGCCTCCCTTCTCAAATAACCCTTTAAAAAGCTTTTTGTTGTCTTTAGGATTAGGAGCAAGTCCCATTTTATAACTAAAGAGTATTAACAATTCTATACTACCATCTACTTTAGAATGATGAATGTTGAATAGCTAATGTAGGTAACTTCTGGCATAAATAATTGCTGTATGGTTGGATTTTTTTACACTTTTATTCTTTTAATGAAGTAATAGCTGGTATTTAGAGACAGGAACAGGAGGGAGTTCCTCTCTTTTTTAGAGTGGCAAATCCTCTATGAAAACTGTCTAGTAAAATTCTATTCTTGAACTTCCTGCTCAAATTGGGACTGAAACAGGAAGATTGATTTGGTGTGTTCCAGCCAAATGTGCAAGGCCTGTTTCATGACAGATAGTTTGCCAGGGGATAAAGAAGCTTCTTGCAGCTTTTGCAGATGTCATCCCACATTATGCTAACACGACATAAAGCACTGTAGTGTGTTATTCTCATTATTTAAAGTGGCTCCTTGTTAAAAAGTCCACTCTTCCAAAATGTGCTACTGGGGTTTTTTACTCTAATACTCTACCCCAGAATCTCTGTGGGGCTGAGCTGCAGTTTGCCCTTTGTGGGAGGGTCTGCCTGAATAGCCAGAGAGGGAAGAAGGGAACGTGTTTTATTCTTAGTTGCTGCAGTTTGTAAATGAATGGACTGACCAGAATTGTCATCAACTTTCAATTCCACTTTAGTCCCTCAGTATGTGAATTGCAGTGATTGAGGAACAGTCTGCTGTCTTTCCTAAGAAACTGTAAATTCCAGCAAACAGGGAGGGGTAGAGAATATAAATTAATTGCAAGTGATAAGAGCCATGAATCACAGCCCTAAGCAAAGGAGGAAATGGATATTTTAGTTACTGCTTCTGATCTTTCTAATGAAGTACTTTATGCTCTGTGGAACACAGAATGCTTATAGGATTTGCTTCATAGATTGGAAAATGTATTCAGGACCACTTCATTCTCCATGGCCCAAAAATATGTGCCAGTGCTCTGACAAGTGTAAGAATTACCTGGAACATCCATGTGAAGTTTACATGTAAACTCATGTGCAGATTTGCCCATCAGAGACAGAAATGTAATAAAACTCCCTATATCCCTGAGTTTGGTTCCTAATCCAGAAATTCAGACCCAGAACAGACATACCTCAATAGCAACCCTGAGTCTTTCCAACAGAATTCAGAAATATCCCAAAAATAGAGCTGTTTTCTTGCCTGTCAGTGGCTCTGACACAGCTCATAAATCACAGCCTTTAAGCAAATGTTAGTGTGTGTGTGGTTATCATCCCAGCAGCTGAAAATATTAGTGGTTCAAGTCAGTTCATGTCTCTTCCTCAGCACTGCAGAAATGAGAGGAGATGCTGAAGAGATTCAGCTGAACAGGTATCAGAAGCATCTGCCTGGCAGCTTCTTAGATTGTTACAAGTGATTAACAAACGCTGCTCTTTTTTATTATTTTTGTGGTGCTGCAACGCTCAGGTACAAATTGAAGTAGAATCACAGTTTCTGCACATTGAATGAGAATTACTGTCAATGTGTGATTGTCACCAAGCACTTGTGTGGCAAAAAAAAAATTAAAAAAAAGCCTCTTGGCTTTCTGTTCCTGTTTTCTTTAGCCAAAGCTTGAGGACTTTGCTATCCAGAGGGCAATTTGTGTCTCCTCGGTGAGGATGAGGAGCAGCTGGAGCAGGGCAAAGGCAGATTTGTTGCCAGTCTGCTCCAGGTTTCTGGGGATCCTGAGCAAGCACTTCCCTTACACAGTATTCCTTGTGCTTGTGAGCCAGTCCCTGGCCAAAGCACTGCCTAAGAGCCATTTCCAACTTTTTGGGAAAGAAAAAAAAAATAGGTAAAATTTGAATTTCTGACCTTTTAGTCAGTCTGTAGCATTTCTTCCTTTGGGAGAACAAGATCCCCCCGAAGCAGTGAAAGGGTTTTTCACAAATTCAAGGTGTGCTCTGTGTCCTTGATGCCCTTCTTCTCTACACAGTGCAGACCAACCAAACTTGTGTTCTTCTGGATCAGCCATTCCAAGCACTGCTTTGAACTGGGATCTCGTTGGCAACACACAGATCAGGGATTTCTGTGGAACTGCTCTTTTGTGGAGTTCACTGTGATTACTGCAGCGAGGGGCTGCATAAAAGCCTGCAAGCTCAATCTGAAAGCCCTTTCTAGATCAGAGAAGGGCTGAGTTTAAGGAAGTGGTTTCTTCTTCAGTGTAAGCTATTTGTTCTTTATTCTGTAAAAGAAAATGCTCACACACCTGTCCAGTACTTCCAACTATTCTGTAAGATATAATTGTGATTAGTCAGTGCAACAGTTCTGTTAACTGAAGATAATTCCATGTATAACAGAGCAGCACAAAACTCATCAAAGCACAGTGTGCTCTTGTCACCTGAAACACTTCTGATTTCTGCAGTGGAAGAATACACAGCAATCTTTAGGTCAGCCAATGTTCCTTCTAGAATTTTAAAAGGAAAAAAGTACAGATGTGGAGATTGGATATCAGATGCTGAAATAACTTTTGTGTCCACAAAACACATTCAAAAAAAGCTCTCTCCCAAAAAGCCAGCGAGCAAGATTTGGCCATTAAATTAACAAAAATAGGGATTTTAATTTTTTTTTTTTTTTTGGTTGAAAAAGACAGTGTTCAGTAGTAGTGGAACAGCCATTCCAAACCAGGAATATCAGGGAAAAATTCCCACAGACTAAAACTGCCTATTAAATGATTCCTGCCTTCAGGTCAAATTGGGAAGTATGATTTGCCCGAGTCCTGCTGTCCCTCACTCACTGTGAATTCAGGCAGACAAATCTAATTGATTTATTTTAATTTTCATAACATGTGGCTGAGTTTCTCATGCTATGTTATAATTGACCTATGAGCTGCTATTATTTTCTACTTTCCCAGCCACTTCAGCACAGTAGATACCTCCAGGGCACTGGGGAGTTTCAGCCAAAACAAAGGGATGAGGGGGTTGCAGCAATCATCTCAGATGCTGTGATTTCAGTATTCAGCAATATATTTTCTGGCCTGCATCCAGGCCAGCAAGGCTCCCAACAGTCTCCAGTGTTTTCAGACAATCCTAAAATGTATGAGATCCCTGTCAGGACCACTGAGAACAAAGAACACAGACAGAGAGCAAAATTTACCACCCTCCAAGTGAAACAAAACGTCTCCAGAATCAGAGATGCTTGGGGGAAATAACAGATATTTCTGTGTATGCTTCCACACAAAGCCACTGCAGCAATATTGTGTAGCTGTGGAGACGAGGAGATCACTGGCTGCTCTGGAAGTTGGCTCCAGCTCTTCCTCTAACAGGCACATGATTTAAGTGTTCACAATCAATGTACCTCCCCTACTAACCCTTCCTCGTCATCATGAAATCAAACACCTTCAAAGAAGGCCCTTGATGGTTTTGTCATGCAAACCACATGCTCCATCTCAGAACCTGCAGCTTTTCCTGAGCTTTCTGCAGTTGAAGTAATTTTTAGAGGAAAGAAAACTTTATCCTTTATAGTCACAACTTTCTTTTCCACGTGCTCAATTTAGTGGTAGTCAGTGTTCCTTGATACCAAACAGGCTACTGAACCCAAATTAGTTCTAATTCCTTAGATACAGCTGAATTAGTAAATAAGGCAAGGATTGCACACATCTGCTTCATCATCCAGTTTCCCTGACCACGTGAGTCCTTTGGTTTCCCTCCTACTGGGAACTTCATGGTACCCAAGTAAAGTACTGTAACAGTCTAGAGGCTTTTTATGACTATCCCTCCTCTTCCTGTGGCTGTCAAAATGATGTTACATGTTTTCATTCTGAAATATGATCAGAACAGCATCTGAGTCGTTGAGTGAAAATCTGGGGTATATTTTTTGAGGGAAGCAATATGAGGCAAAGATTGGGGTCGGGGGGGTCAGTCAACACCCCAAATCCCCAGAGAGGCTGGGGAAAACTCACCTGACCCAATAAACTGAGCCACTGTTTCACAGAAATACCTCTCTGAAAACAACTCTCAGCATATTCTTCAGTAACTCATACCAATCCTAATTTGCTCCCAGTCCTGTGGCAAGATACATGATTTTTACTTTTAAATAAGTAAAATTGCAGCATTTTCTGTCTGTCAGGCCTGAAGTCCCACTATTCCTTTTCTCCCTCTGACTGGCAGAGGGTGTCATTAGCAAGTGGCTCTAACACCAAACCGCTGAGGTGGATGCCAAAAGGCAGAACTGCTGGGAAATAGGGACGAAAGGAATCAAATGAAGTGTCAAATGGCTGCTTTTCAAACGAAAATTCGGAGTACTTACTGCTGAAGCCACCTCAGCAGTGCACACAAAGAACACTCACCGATTCGTCTTTCTACCCCTCTCCACAGCCTGTATAGTTCAAAATCCACCCCTGGTTTAAAAACTCATTAAAACCAAAGCAAAAACCCGGGGGAAAATAAACACGTGGTGTTAAAATATAAGGCTGATGAAAGTGAGTGTGGTTTGACAGCCCTCGGGACTGTTTATCCTTCGACTTAGACCAACATGAGCAGCAGCAGAGAGATGTCAAGGCAGTGGCCACCAGTGTCCCACCCCTGACCCCCTGTTCTGCAGGGCCAGCTCCTGCAGGCACGTGGGATTTGAGCTGCACAGCCAAATCAGGCCAAGTCTGTCTGGATGCTGCTGTAAAACATCCAAACTGTGAGTTCCTGTAGATGAGCTTTAGGGGAAGACTAAGAGGATGGATTTTGCTTCTAGACCGAGGAGGGCATGCAAGCTGGGCACGTTTCACACAGCAAGGCACAGAGTGTGGGGTCAGTACACAGTCTGAATATGCAAGAATAATTCTTTGAATGAACAGTCAAATCAGTTTGTCTGTGATACAATATACCAATTACAGCAGCAGCCTGTTGCCCTGTTCAGTCAACCTATTTGAAATAGTCTTCATTTGCTGTGAAGATCTGTGCAAGACAAATAGATTTCAGTGAGTGTGTGGGTAGCAAAGATTGCAAAATCAGGGCAAACTTCATTCAGAGAAATAAAATCAACTCCACAGAAGATTCATCACTTCACTTTTGGCACTTGGTTCTCATGGTTAACCATGTGCACTGTTTAGCAGACAGCAGCTTCCTTGTTTGAGATGCCTGGCTTGCAGCCACTGTTTTATCATCATGCCTCTGGCTACCAGGTATTTTCAATCTGATCTAAAGTTTATAACCACCTGCTTAATTGTTTTGCTGAACAAGAAATCTTTAGCTGTGTACTTTTGCTTCCAGTAGAATACAGGACGTCATCTATATTTATTTAATGATGAAGATAACTATCCAGATTTGGGATAATTACAATACTTTAAAACATTATTGAATGTCCATAAAGATTAAATGCATTTTAAATTGTGTTATGCAGTGACCAGTGAGGTGGTGCAGGTAACAAAAAGATGTTGAAGAGTGAGCCAGCAGAGCAGGAGCAACCAAAGGGTTGTCATCGGTCTTTTTTGTAACAACATCCCAAGAAATCACTTTATATGTGAGTAAAACTAGGAGTGAAGTGATGAAAGGGCACAAATTGTTTCCATTCTAAGATGACTTTCTGATGGTAACCTAAGTCAGTAATGAGCAAAGATCCTTCCCTTGCAACTATTAGAGCTGACCGAATGTGGAATCAGCTGTTGTCTGTTTGGCTCCTGACAAACCGCTAACAAACCCATCCGTCATCACCTTCAGGAGAGACCAAAACAATTCAAGGGTATGAAAAGCCTTTTTCTCACCCCAACCCGTGGTCACCTTAGGTCAGGGAAACACATTTCTGTTGGGAACTAGCTGGAGCCAACCTCGTGCTGAGGAGTGCCTGACCTGCACGTGTTACAGAAACAGATTTCTTTATGATGTGCCAGAACATTTTCCCCCCTCCCTCCCACTGTCCCCGGGTGCTCACGCTCCCTGGAACACTCACCACATCCTCCCCAGTATATCCCCCACAGAAAAGCAGCACACACAAGTCCTTCCACAGAGGAAACAGAACATGTGTTAAGCACAGAGGATCAGAGAGCAAACACAGTGGTAGATCAAACCCTTCCTTTCACTTTGTCCATCCATCCCATTTTCCTGATTCAGAAATTCAGGTATTTGGCAGATAGAACTCTTAGATCAGCACGTGAGCTGGTCCTGACAACATGGTCACACAATTCCACTCAGTTACTCCTCTTTTGAACATAATAGCAAATACTGAAATAGGACATGTCATCTAGGAAAAAAAACCAAAGCAAACACTTTTGCCTTGATTTACACCCATCAAAAGAACTGTTCTTATTTTTGGCGCTTAGTTGGAGTGAGGAATTCTCCTTTGAAAACATCTGGGTTATTGCCATGAAGTCTTTTGTATTTTTATTTTAGAATTGAGGACCATCTGATACTGCGCCTTCATGACAGCACCACTTTCTTAGGAGCTGTCATCCTTTAATCCCTTCCTGATCGTTCTGAGCATCCCTGATGCCTCACACAGCAACACTGATGTCATTGACTGAGCCACACGTTGCTGGCAGATGAACGAGCTCAGGCCACATGGAAATACAGGACCCCCTTGAAGAAGTGCTGATCTAAATGCAGTCTTGCCTCTATTTTCTTCTACAGAATTAAGCACTAAATTGTGTCTATTACATCAGTGGGTACTGTCTAAAAGAATTCATTCTTCTTTAGAATCTGTCTGTAGCTATAGATCGAGATAAGCATAATTAATCACTTGACAGAAAAAATACATTGCAAACTAATTCCTGACTAATCAATCTTAGCAGTGAGAACAGTTTACCGGCTTTTAATCACCTTTGTTCTGCAGGCTTTGTCTACACCACATAATTGCATTATTCTGGTCTGACTTACCTGCCTTTCTTTAGGTCATCTTTTTTTCCACTTAAGGCTCCCACTATTCCCAGAATAAAGGACTCACTATGTCAAAATAACACTGATGATTTTAGGGGTCTGGACTATCAGCAGTGGTTCATGCACAAGTATAAAGCAATCCTCAAAACATGTGGGCACAGATAATTTCTCTTTTAATTGGCACGAGCTGCAGGGAGTCAGAGGCTCCACATTCTGCAGTTTTGTGCTTTCCTACAACTGTGCCCCTACTGATCTAAGTGGTTTCTCAGCAGGGATAGAAACAGACCATCTCTCCTCACTTTGCCTCCAGCAGCTTCACTAAAAACTTTAACTGCTTTTCCAGAAAAGGAGGAGAGGCCACGACTGAGATTTGTTTTGAATGCATTACAACAATGCTTAACAGCATCTCCTGTTGGGAAAAGCAGGAGAAACCAGAGGAGGAACTCAGATTTGTCCTTGAAGTACAGAGGCAAGAGTAATGTTGAGAAAATATTAAGGAATTCTGTGGGGACTAGAGATGATAAAGTGAAGGAAAGAAGTTGGGGGTGACGGGGAGGAAAGAAAATAAAAATAGTAAGAAGCAATTGCAGTGCTTGTAGGAAATGAAAAATATATATATATAAGTACATAAGCAACTAAAATATCAGAATCAACAATGTCAGGAAAACTTCCCCAAACTTTAACACCATCTTTCTGGTGTCTCACTGTATGTTTGATCCTCAAAGCCGCATTGGAGCCAAATTCTTAGTAAATGTAAACGCTTCCAACACTGTGTACAAGAGCAGTGTAAAAGCCCCCTTTACAAACAGCCAGTGTGTTCAGATCCAGTGGTTCCTTCCAGGTAAAAGCAGTAGGGTGTGATTTGCTTGGGATGTTAAACTGCACAAGCAGGCCTGGTTTCTCTCATTCACACCCAGAAGTACCTTCTGACTTGCTGAGATGTTACTCCAGGCAGGACACCAGGACAGGATTAGTGCCTGTCCATCCAGACATGTGACATCTTAGTGGTGCTCCTGTTGCACTGAAATGCTCCAAAATGTCTAATACTCCTATTTCAGAGCCCACCTCTGCCGCAGGAGGAATCCTAGGAGTTCTGAAAATCACAGCTCTGCTGTTTCAGCCTAAAGGGAGATTTGTACACCCACATCTCCTGCACTCAGAGCTGCTCCTTTTGCTGCTCACCCTCCTGGCTCAGGCCAGAAACAGCACCAGGAGCTGCCCCCTTCAGACACTTCCAGACTCCAGGAGATTCAGTTCCTACTGACCTAATTCCCTACTTTCCCCCACCACCCACCCACTCTTTACCAACCCCAGAGGGCTCCCAATAACCATTCCAACAGTGTTATACAAGTTCACATCTTTGGAGCAGAGTAGCTAAAACATATATTCTATGTGAATATTTATCCTTGAAATTGAATGTATTCCTTCCATAGTTTGCATAGAAATGTCACATGGTATAGAAGTTATAAAAAGAGAATTTCCTAGTCCTCACATCAAATTATTACAGGCTAACCTATACCCAGTGGGGGTGGACTTTACAGAGCTGAGAGATTTGCTCCTGTTTTATGTACAACTGACTTCAGGTAAGAAAGCAGAAACTTAGAGCCCGAGTTATTTAATATTTGGATGATTATATTCCTTGGCTAATGCTTAGGTATCATTAAAATGTTATATATGTCTATTTTCTTTTTTTTTCTTTTTCCTGTTCTTTCTTTTTTGATGTTTGTACAAAACTTCCAGGTAAGAAAAATTCTCCGCATCACTGAATTAATGCACACTAAATACTTTTCCCAGTGGAATGAAAACTGTAATTCCTTCAGACTTAAAACAGGATGTCCTAAAGAAAAAAAAAAAAAAAAAAAAAGAACAGAAAAGAAGAGGAGTGTGTGTTTAAAATTAGCAGTCGTCTATTTATTCAGTGCGTAGGGGAAAAGGAATGTCATTCCCCCGTTTTCACTGGTGAGCTCTGACTTAAATTTACTGAGTCATAAATATTTGGCTAAAATAACTCGAAGTAATCCTGGGGTGGATTAGTGCAGGTATGGAACTCAAAAAACTGAATGACTTGTGTGAATACATGATACTTACAGGTTGGTAGAAGTTCAAAAGACGTCATCTGACATGGCCTCTGGCCAGGACACACACGTGAATTTACAAATTAAGTGCCCTAAGCCCCATTTGACTTAACCTTTTTTTACTGCTACTTTCTATTTTTCTACTTTTGTTTTTTTTAATCTGATTAAAAGCTTTGCAATTGATTCAAAGGCAGATCTGAGTTAGTACAACTGTTCCTAAACTTCAGTCACTGGGGTACTTGACTGTGTGTGTACAAGTTCACAGTCCTGCAGTCTGAAGAACTTGAATTCTGAAAGTAATTTGGTCTTGGGCTCATCTGATCTGATTATTTTTTTACTGAACTGATCACTGTGGTTGCCACAGGACTGAAACCTGTCAGCCTGTGAGAATCTGCAAATCGTTAAGTCTGTTTTCGTTACTCAGCAAGACAGGATATATACAGAGGGGAGGAAAAGGAGGCCTGCTGGCACCTTCGGGATGTGGGCAAAGTGTCACCCTTCCTGATGATTTCGTTACATGAAGCACTGTCAGGAGCAGCCCTTACTTTTCTGCACGTGTGCTCCACCCCCACTGCCCTGCGTGGAAATCCCAACTTCCCATCCATGCGAAAATGTCTTCAGAAACTGTTTTCATTAGGACTTGAAGCAAAAGCTTATGGTTGCCATTCCGCAAAACACAATTGTAAAAAGTTTCCTTTTGTAACATCTTAACATCTGGTACATTGATTTTTATTTTTTTTAAATTATTAATTTAATGTCACGGTATTTTTCCATATTAATTTTTATCCAAACCAGCACAGTTGCACACAGGCTCGCTCTTCTCCCTTTCCCAATGCGCGGGTTATTAGAAACACATTTCTCCCAGAGAACGCCCGCTCGCCCCTGGTTGTCGCAGGCTGTGCATCCCCTTGTCCCTGTCCCCAGGTGCCGATGTCACCGCACTCCCGAGGGGGCTCGGAGGGGCTCCCAGGGCAGCGCTCGGGCTCCCTCGTCCCTCCCTGACCCCGCCGGGGGCGGCTCCGCCTCCGTCTCCCCCCTCCCGGGCTATCCCAGCGGGATCCCACCCGTGGCCGGGCAGGGATGCCCGTGGCGCTCCCTCCCTCGCTCCATCCCGCACTCACTCGGGGGTGTTGATCCAGATGATGTCGAGGTGACAGTAGTACACGCACTCCTTGTCCTTGTAGGTGTAGCAAGTGCAGCGCCGCGCCCGTGGCCGCATTGCCCCTCCGCCCGCCGCCGCCGCGCCGCCGTCCTGCCGCTCCCGGTGTGTCGGGTCCCCGCCCGCCGCCACCGGGGACCCTGCGGGGAGGCAACAGCGGCGCTCAGAGCCTGGAGAACCCGCACAGCCGACCCCCCCAGTCCCGTGGAACACGACCCGACCCGACCCGCCGCTCCCCGAGGGGTTTCGGGGCGCTCGGAGCATCGCTGTGTCCGCGCCCGCTGCGTCGCTGAGCCAGCCCGGGGTGGGGGTTTTGTCTTAAACCTACGCGCGGCTCAATGATGTCTGTCCTGTTCTTTACCGCGCACCCGGGAGGGCTGTTGTGTTTGCAGCCTTTCGGAAGGAGAAGGGAAAGGGAAAAAAAAAAAAAAAAAAACCAGCAAAACCCACCCAACCTTTCTTTGTGTGCATGCGTGGACGGGGCAAAGAAAGAAAGAAAGAAATGCACGGTACCTGCAGTCGACGTAATCGTAAGTCCAAAGAGGAACAACAAACCCAGCTCCATGAAACCCAAATTGCACGCCGGTGAACTGCAGGCAAAGGTGAACTGCAGGGGCGGCCGCACCGTTCCAGGAGGAATCCCTTCAGGTCGGAGGCGGCGAATATCCTGAGGCTGGCGGCACACGCTGCTCCCCGGAGTGTAGTTCCCACACGGAGGTGCGATTCGCAGCTCTCCCTCGTAATTCTTTTCCTTCCAGCGCACGCCGAGTCCTGAAGGGGCGAGAGCCTTGTCAAAGGACGGGAAGATCCATGGCTTGGCTTTTCCCACACACACCTCCCACCCCACCCCCAAAGCCGATGAGAAAGCGGAGCCGCTGCTTTCCAGCTGCAGACGCCTCCCACCCGCACAGCTGCCGGCCGGGCCAGGGGCGGGCACGGCCCCCGCTCCCGCCCCCGCTGCCTCCGCCAGGTGAACGCGGGGATGGAGCGGCTCATCCTCCCGAGCGGCCGCGGCTGATGCTGCTCTCACTGCTGCGCTCTTCTGTGCTCCCAGCCTGTTGCTCTCCGGCTGGTTCCCAAAGGAATCGCTTAGGGGGTAAAAAGGCAGCGTTTTGGTTTAAAGCTGGGCTGGAGCTTTTGGAGTTGTTTGGGGTTTTTTTGCTCCAAGACTCTGCCAGTGATTTCCCCGGTGGAATTAAGTCAGCGATTCGTTAATGCTTTTGTTTCTCTAGTTAATTATGAGCACCTCTTTGTAAGACAGACCTACCTAGAGTGCAACACTAAAGGCAAAAGGGGGTTTCATATCGTGTGAAATACCTGATAGTCAGGCCTAGAAAAACACTCCTGCCTATGGCTTCATTTTCTATTGCAATATCAGCTATTAAGTGATAACAGGTAAGGGTTTAAAGGATTTGGCTCTATCTTTTCTTACAGTAGTATGTGTAGTATACCCTGTTATAGGAAACATATGTTATAGCTTGCACAAAGAGAAAGGTTGCAAATTGTGGATATTTTAAATCAAAACACAGTGTTTCATTTAAGAATATTTCAGCACTAATAGAAAGAACTGTAGCCAAAATTTCTTTCATGTACCATGGCAGTTTGACATATTCACTAAAATCTATTTTGTGAGTGGAAAAGCAGTTGCAGGATCAGCCAGGTTATGTTATCCGTGTTTCCTACTGCCTCACATTCTTCTCCAGCCCTGCCCCCCCATTGCAGCTTCTGGTGTGGACTATCCAGTATCACTTGAAAAAGAAAAAAAAAAAAAACCTCATTAAGATGTCATGTTTTGTCAGTTTGTCAAGCCTTGTCTTTTGTCAGTCTCTGAAGACTGAGAGTTTAGTGGCAGAGCTGTAGCTGATGGTATTCCCAGCTAGTAACAAGAGCAGGCTGGTCATCAGACACGGTAATAGCTACAAAGTTCCATCTTCTCCAAGTTCTCCGTGGAAACTTAAATGGCTTTTGTTTCCACCATTTGTGCAAATGACAAAACTTTAGAATACAGAATTGAAAGGTCAGCAGCATTAATCGTGCCCTATCTCTAAAACCCAATGAGAAAACACGAGATGCAAGGTTTGTGCCCTCTGCAGTGAGCACAGCTCAGGAGCACACACTTTGCCCAGGAACCGACGGCATTCAAGCACTGAAACAGAGCTCTGAAAGTTCCTTGGCAGATTTCAGTCCTGCCGATTTTAAGTAACTTCACTGCAGTTGCTAATTCAAGGGAAAACAGAACCCATGTAAATGACTGAACTGAGCATTAGACTGAGGCTCTTGCTGGAGCTCAGTCAGTGCTCACTTACCTTGGAGGATGAGAGACTGCAGGGATTTGGGTGTTTGTACCATTTGCGTTGCTGGGCTCTGGGTTTGGGTATGTCCAGGCAGAGTTACAGTGCAGCTTCACAGTTGTGTACATGCTCGGCTTTAAAAAACATTGTGACAAAACATCTCTGGAAAAAAAAATATAATTGGGTTTGAAGTTATTTGCATTTCTTATATAACAGGAAAAATTCATTTCTCCAGGTCAGGAAGTTCTAGATATCATACTCTCATGCTGTTGGATAGAGGATTGATTTTGACTAATGCTTATCAATGCATTTTAATTTACATGGGGAGGGGAAGATTTATTGTGCAGTTATTGTTTAACAGAACTCACTGCAGTGAGTAGGAAGTACTGGTTACATGTTGTGGGTGAGATTCATGGATTTCACTTTCTTCATTGCAACAGGGCTTTTAGCAATGATGCAAAATTATCATAGAAATGAGTAGTATATGACTGTATCGTACATTTAGGTGTGTTATGGCAAAACAACAGTCATACTGTGTGAGAATTGATTTGACCACATTTTCCTAAAAGTTATTGTTCTATTTATTAATTGAGATTTGGAAGGCCTCTTCTACATTGCTCTGCTTTTCCTTCCCTATGCTGTTTAATCTCTGAAGAGCTGGGGGTGACCATATCAGCACCAATACTGAGTCCTGTGCAAACTAAAGAAGTAATAAAATATATTCTGAAATTAGCTCTTAGGGTTCAGAAATTAAGAAGGGCAAGGGTTTGGTCAAATGACCTAATGTAAGCTTGAGAAGATAAGGCATAGACTCTACGGGAAGAAAGGCTGTCATCAAAGGAATTATTTCTCCTGGATACTGTAGCTGTGATTCACAGTTACATCGATTATCAAGGTATTTGTGTCACATATTACCTAATGACTTGAGAACACTTTTTTCATAGATACAGCAGTCTCAAAACAAGAATGCTGGTTAAACAAATAGCAATAAATGACTTATAAAAATCCAGGGTCCATTCTGAGCTGGGGGAGTCATAAAGGATGTCTGGATATCGGCGTCAGCGATGTTCACATGTGATGGAGATGTTTTGTAATTTTATTTAAGGATTATATCTGCATTTAGTGAAAGAGTAGCAGTCATTGAGTTAGAGGGCAGAGACTGGAAGCCAAGAGATCCAATTCATAGTATTTTTCCAGCTTTTCCTTCAGAATTGTTGTAACATCATAGGCTGTTTTTCCTACTTCAATTTCAAGACCTTTTGGGTAGACAGGTACTTTGCATAAATCTAGAGAGCTCTGGGCAAAACGTGTGGAGTTAATCCTTCCCTTTATACCTCCTAATCTTGCCCTTGTGCAGGAGCAGTCTGGAAGAGCTGAGAGATCCAGCCCTGCTCTCCACAGACAATGGGAATTCCCCACTCGGGGGACACTTCCTCATTCCAAGGGCCACCCAGGCTGCTGAAGGGAGACAATCAGCAGATCTGCCCCGTTGCTGGGTGTAAATATTGTATATTTGAGAACTTCTAATTGACTGAAGGGAGAATATATCTTAGGGATGAGGTCAAGGCTGAAGGAGTCCTGGAATGTGGAGCAGCTGAAGCAGATGATGTTAAGGAAAGTAAGCTCAGATTCCAGATTTTATATGCAAAAACCCCAGACTGGCATTTCAATTAGGAACATAATCTTGGTTTTGTTTAGTACTTCCCTGCCCCTTGTATCCCTACTTTATACATCCACTCCTGTGATTGTGGAGTAATCAGAGACCCCAGCAGTAATTCTACAGCATTTAACCTTCATCATACAGGTGACTACACAGAGTAGTTATGAGTTATAAAGAAGTTCCAGATGTGTTTAAAGAAGGTTGGTTGCTGAGAGAAACCACTTTAAAAGCCAGCTTTCTAGGATGTATTTACACTAGTAATAAAGCCTGTATTTAAAAGGTAGTGTAGGGTTTCAGAAGCAGTGGAGAATTTTTTGGCACTGTTGTCTACTCTTACAGCTTCCTAGCAGGCCAGGAGGATCAATACAGATATGGTAGTAAGTAAACCAATCTATTGGTTTATAAACTATTCATATCTCTTTCCCCACCCTCTTCCTTCCTAGTCACAGTTTTCTTCAGTGTTATTGAAAGAAAGGATCACATTAAGCTGCAAACACTGTGTTTAGTAGCACACTGTGCATCACTCTCACAAAGCAGGCAACTTCACAGCAGTAGCTGATGTTTGAAAAATGTGCTGAAATCAGGAGGTTCTCAAGAAAACCTTATCTTCTGATTATTATTTGTTACTTTTTGCTAGAGTTCTATAGCCAGAAAGCTGAAGTTAATCTTGTCTCCCCTCCTGTTACAGACAGCCCTATTCAGAGCCCTTTGATGTCAGTGCAAAGAATCACATTTTTAGTGGCCTTTGAACCAGATGTAGTAAAAGGGCAACCGAGCATTTGTAGGGGTTGCAGTTGGGTAACTTAAAGGAGGAGAGTTCTGATACCCATTTCTGTTTTCTCATTCTTTTTATTTCTTTTAATATTTATATACTGTTAAGAGTAATAGAGATGCTTGGTAGACACTGAAGAGAACAAATGTCTCTGCTCTGACCATGTTCCACTTTATTTAGACAAAAGCAAAATAGAGAAGGAGCTCTGTGGCTGTTTTTCAGCCACAGTAATTTAATGATTCCTGCTTGTTACAGCTATTGTGAAATTTAGGAAGGAGTTTGCATAAGATAACATATCCTGCTGTTGTAATATACTGGAGACAGGGCTCAGATCTGTGGATAAGGAATGCTGCAAAAATCCTAAGTGTTATTACCACTACACACCACTCTCCCCAGGATCTGAACCTGACCTCCTCCCTCCATCCAAACAATCTCTGTCTTTGTAAAAATAACAGAATTTTACAGGAAGAGAATTTGCTATAATTATCATGTGAAACAGTTCTTTTCCTTGACATTTATTCAAGATTGGGCATGTTACTGAACGAAGAGAATTCCATATCAAAATGTGATCAATCTGAACACTGAAAGAATGGACAGAGAGCTGCCAGCAAAGAAGCTGGGGTGAAAAACTGAGGTGACTGTGTCACCAAAAGAACCCTGCATGTTTAAAAACAAGCAATGCAGAGAGGCAGAGCACTTACAGGGCCAGCTGGTTTGTGGAGGTGCAGTGGCAGGAGGAGGAAAGCATGAGTTCCAAACGAAATCAGTTTGGGCAGAAGCCATTCTGGAGGGTGATGCAGAGTGGGAGGGAGTGGTGTGCATGTGGAAGGATTTGGGTTCTGGCCTGGCTTTCCTTCCTCAGCAGACTGGTAGGAAACTTGTGGTCAGTCCTTCACAGTGTGAGTGGCTGGGGAAGCCTGTAGTGGTGGGAGGAAAAGGGAGGTGTAAAGATAAGCTGGAGGAGAGGGGGCAGAGACTGGATATGGCCTGAAGATTATGGCTATTATACAAAAAGTGGAATTCATGTTCTCCTCTGACAGCCCTTCCTTGGGAGCTCCCCTTCTTGGAGTGCGCTGAGCTCCAGCCTGCCTGGAAGCCTTTGAAGAGACATATTTTTGAATTTGTTGGGAAACCAGAAGACCAGAAAGCCTTGAGTGGACTGAGCTGTCTGGAGCAGAATCTGCAGGGAGGGGTACCCTGGGCTGCTGGAGAGGTGAGTGTGTGCCAGAGGTGTTGCTGTGCCCCAGGAGCTGGATGGAGCAGCAAGGTGAAGTGTCCTGAGGCACTTGCAGTGGTGTTGCTTTCCACAGGTCCCTTTGTGCAGAGATGCAGCAGCTTGTGTGGAAAAAAAAAAAAAAAAAGCCGAAAGCTTGTACTGCAAATCATGTGGTTCACAGCCCTTCTGGCTGTGAAGGGAGCTCTACAACATCTGCTGGGGTTTAATTAAGAGCATGAATTGTGCAGAAATGGTTGGCCCCTTTGTGTGGTGACGATTCCTGTTCGCCTGGTTAAGCAGTTTCAGGGATTTTTTTTCTTGTAGCTTTGTGATGTGACATGCAGGTGACTGCAGATGTTTAAAATACCTTGTGTGGGACCACTGACAGGCAGGAACAGCTATTTACAAATCCCCAGGGAGATAGGTGTCTTCCAACAGAGAACCTTGTGCTATAAAAAGGGCAGCCTGGAGCAAAGCTTGATAAAAGGGGCAGGAGCAAAAATGTGCACGTTGATGGCAAAACCCTAATTTACTGTATATGATGTACCCAGGTGGACAAGACTGTTGATGGACATTTAGCTGTTCGAATACTGTGTGATAATAATTCATTCACCCATTTAACAACCAAAGGGCTGGTCATAACTACCTTTATTCTGTGGCAAATCTCCCCTTCAAATTTGTACTTAACATCACTGGTAAGAGATTGATGCTTCTGATGCTGCCTTGTAGGATGGCACAAAGGAAAGTTCTAATGAAGTTACCAGCTACTACCAGAAGTTAGTGCCTCCTTGTTGCAACTTCTTGGTAAATCTGATTTTAAAGACAAATACAGGTCGTACCATTCCTTTTTTTTTTGGAGGATCCACAGCTGAGACTCATCAGTCTAGCAACAACCTTGACACCATGTTTGAATATATAACCTTTCCTCTCCTCTAGTAACTTATCTCGCACTAAGAAAAGACTTTCAGAGAGAAATAAACAGTGTCTGCCTGTATGAACTAGTAAAGGGAAAATAAAATGAAAAATGAACTCCCAGTATTTAAACAGTGTGACATGACAAACTGCGAGTGCTGCTCACACCCAGCCCTCTGAGAGCAGCCTGCTTTGTTCCTCAGCTTTGATTGAACCTGAACCTCTGGTAACTGAACCCAGTTTTGTGGACATATTACATTTTGCAATGGCATGAGATTATAATCCTTCAGATTTCCTTCAGGCCATGTGCTGGGATGAAATCACACAAATGCCTGAACACAAAGACGAGGCCAAGTTGGGCATCAGTGCTGTGAGTGCTCTGGGAGTTTGGTTTGGTGCAGAGGCTGAGGGGGTTAAATCATTCTAGTCCCTAGAAGGGCTGTGTCTGTGGGGACCAGGGGGCTGTAGCCCAAAATCTGGGCTAAGAACTGCAGGAAATCTGTGCCTGGCCTAGGGCTGATGCAGGTTTAACTCAACGAGGTTAAGGGAGCTCCTGCATGGCCAAGGTGCCTGTGCTGTGTCCCAGCCCACCCTGCAGTGCCTGGATGGTTCTCAGCTACTTGTGTGCATTCTAAAGACCCACTCAGGTGTGCATTCCAGGCCCAGCATGTCTTATGGCAAAGGGATAAATGCCATGCAGATCCAGGCTACCAACTTCTTTTTCAGCTTGAGATGCTGTGGGTAAATAGCAGATGGCACAGATATCCAAGGCAGTTTGTGGTTATGAAATTCTGTCTGTGGCAATGTTGTGTTTAGTCTGTTTCGCTGGAACAACCAGAGTTGACAGCATCCTCCTTGATGGTTCAAAAGGAACAGCTCTCTCCAGAAGAGGCAGAGGTCTGCAGAGTAAACACAGGGACTTACAAGATGAACATAAACCTAATCTAACATGGGAATTCTGGATCTATTTATCTGTTCCCATTGGCATGGCTATACTTATTCTGGAGGGTCTTGACCTCCCATTCAGTTTAATAACATACTCCTGGGAATGATATCAGTGCAGTATTTTAGAAATGGCAGAAGTTCTGTATATTTAGTACATGTCAGTACGTGTGTGTGCATTCTGTGTGGCTGAATAGGGATGGGAATCAGCATAGGAAGAGAGGTGGAGGAAGAGTAAGTGCACCACTCAACCTGCATGTAGGTTCTGGAGGCAGATGATGGAGTTTTTCCCTTTCTCACATCTTCCACAACTGCATCTCATCCCCTCCCCACCCCCACCTTATCAGGGCTGGTAAATCAAGTAGTAATTGAGATTATAAGGAAAGAGTGGTTGCCAAAAGAATGTTCTCCCTGAGCTGCTAGGGGGGAATACTGGGGCATGAGCCAAAATAGGACAGGAAAGGTAACAGTGCTTTGTGGGGAAATGGGAAGGATAATGAGGAAAAACAATAGGCAAAGGAAGGGGGGGAAGAGAAAGTTAATTATCTCACTTTTCACAGAAGTATCACTTCTATTATAGAGACAACAGAAGGAAAAAGGAGGAGGAATAAACAAAAAGATACAACAGGAGACATACTGGGGGAAGTAGAGAAAAGGGCTGAAGAAACAGAGTAAAGGAAGAAAATGAGATGTTAATCTCTTGCCAAGGGTCAAGTGTATCCCTCTAACAGCGTGGCTGGGATTTGGCTCCTGCTTTCTGTCTCTCGGTGCTTCTTGAAAGCAGAGAGCTAAGCAGGCACCAGGCTGCTTGGAGTAGTCACTGTCACTTGAGTGTGCCAGGTATTGTGCTATTTCCCTGCTGAAAATCCTTCAGCTGCAAACATTTTCAAAGCACGGTTGTGTTGTTAAGGGCATGGATAAAAGGGTCAGGGATACCTTCTTACGACAGAAGTCCTTTGCATATATTTTGGGAAACACATTGTGGCAAGCACTGAAAAGAAAATTGAGGCAAACTGAGGGGAAAAACCTATTTCGTTGTTTGAAGGCCTGGAATTTGTACAACTCCAACAGTCTGGCCACATTCCTCTGCCAGTATTTTTATTGACTTTCGCATCCAAGGAAACAGCGGTGCTGCGGGCTGTGCCTCGGAGCCTGCCTGTACCTCGCTGACCCGGCAAGGCAGGCAGGAGGCAGCACCGCTCTCAGCAAGGTCGTGTGTTTGTGTGTGTTTTTGTGTGTGTCTGTGTGTGTCTGTGTGCCTGCGTGTCCGTCTGTTTTTGTGTGTCTGTGTCTGTGCCTGTCTGTGTGTGTGTCTGTGTGTCTGTGTGTGCGTGTTTGTCCTGGAACAAGAGCTATGATCACACTTCTCTCACTCTGCAGCGCGATTGTTTCCGTGCCTTTCCCGCTTTGAGGAACAGCATTTCACACATCAGAAGGGCCCTGATGTCATTTATTATCCCTGGCTCTGAAGTAATTTATTGTTGTTTTGACATTTTTTCCTTTCACTGTTTTATCTTTCCCCGCTCGAGGAATGGGGGACAGGCAGTCAGACTTTCTGCTTTTGATATTTGCGGTTTTGCCAGCAAAGTTTAACCTCATGTGTAAACCAGTTAAGGCCAGACTGGCAGTGACTGTCTCTCCTAATTACACATGTGAAGAGGATTCATATTCATTTTGTGTTGGGTCAGAATATGAGGGTAATTTATATGTCCAGCATTGTCATACTAGTGATGGACAGAAAATCACTTCCTACAGAGTAGCTGCAAAGATGATGATGAGAATTATTATAGGCTCCAATTAAGTAGCATAAAATATGAATTAACTAATGATTGTCTGTTTTCACTGAATAAATTTTCACTAAATCTAAGAGGTATTTGACCAGCTGGAGTGTCATTCAGATATCTATATTTGCTTTCAGTTACTTGATGAAAAGATGCATCAGTTATTGGTAAACTCTAACTATTGCTTTAATGTATTTGCTTCAAATAGTTCATATCTCAGGTTCTGAAAATGCACTGGGACCCTGACTTTTGCAGAATATAATAAAAATGCTTAAAAGGATGGCACAGAGAACAAGGAGATGTGAGCAAGTAAAGATAGTTATAGTGCTGGAAACTGGCCACCCAAGAAGATCTGGCAGAGAAAGTAAAGTATTAATAGCAGTATTAATCTAACTGAGTTTTACTGCCAGCAAAATAAGTAGGGAAAGCAAGATCAAGGAGGAGAAGTTATGAGGCAGCAACACAAATAATGGAGCAAATTTACAGGGCTCAGGGGTATTGTGTTTGTGGTTCTTGTTACCAAACTGTGAGTGTACACAAGGACAGCAGCGGTGCCAAATGTCCAGATACTGCAGCTCACAGTGGGATAAAGAGCACAACATTGTTTAAACTCAGTGTGCTTCTCCTGTGCAGTAAATCCTCCATAATTATTTACTACAGAAGCCATTTCTCAGGGCTTTGGGGGGAAGGGGTTGAATGCTGAGTTAATGAATGCATTTCTGCTTTTCCTCTGCACAGTCCTGGCATCACAGCACAGGGCCAATGTTACTTCTTGTCTCTTTTTCCAAAATTTAAAAGTTGTTCTCCTGATATTCTGGAGATTTTTTTTTAATTTTCTTTTTCCCCGACCAACAGTTCCTGTCATTTCAGACTTTGCCAGCCCATTGAGGCTGTCACTCATGAAAAGTTTGGGTCACAGGTCAGACTGTTTCTCAGGAACTGCTTCTTCCCAGTCCAGCACCACTCAAGGCAATGGCACACCAGGCACTGGGAGCCTCCATTGTGCTTTTTGCTTGTGTTCCCAGAGGTGCTTTGGCAGGAACATGTGAAGATTTATTTGAAGGGGCGTATTTTATTTCTATGAAGAAAATTCTGCTCTGAGTTGGAGGGTTCCTATATAAGGTTCAGACTTAGTTGCCAGTTTTCAGTGAAAACTTTTATTCAGTCTTTCCTTTTGTTGCTCTTGCCTTCCTGACAGTCCCCATGACTTCACATCATGAATCTGTGATCAGTTTTTCAGTATATGCTCTTTGGAGTCAAAGGAGAAGCTCAAAGAGCATGTGGCCACACAGGCCTTCTTGAAAAGCTGCAGGAAGCGATTTTATTTTTGGTTTATTTTAATGTTTGGTTTGTAGCAGAAACTTATAGGACCAAAACAGAAAGATGTGATTGACTTGTGTGCATGAGGAGCAGTTCCCACTCCCTCCATTCTCACTGTTCCTGGTCAAGACAGGTTGGCACAGTTGGAAAGCTGAGGGAGTGATAGGTCAGGTGAGTAGAAATATTGACCAAACCAGGAAAAGGCTGTGAAACACCTTTGCCTGACATCAGATAAAATAAATAACTGACAGTAGCTTTTTTTAATGCAGAACATGTTCAAAATGAGCAGTCTCTTGTAGCCTCTCTTTATTACCCAAAACAGAATGAAGCCAAGTGCAAATAAATCCAGAAACTCATCTATCCACAAGAAAGTACAGCCTTTCCAGGGTATGGCCCAGACTATTCCAAGTTCCATGGCCTGGGAGAGGAGGGTGACAAAAACACAACACATTGGTGATTTCAGATTGTGTCAGGGACACATTAGGGCTCCTCTGGATGGAGTAAGAATGGATCAGATTTCAGGCTAAGGGCCCAAGTAAATAGAATATCTAGGACAGTAAGTTCAACACGTGAGACTAATAAAAAATCATATCTGGGGGGGGAAGAAACATACAGTTTTTAAATAAACAGATGAGACTTATCAACAAAGTCACATGTAGCTAGAATTTCCTAGAAATATGAAAGGTGGAATATGAAAAGATGATTAGGAAAAAGAATAAAACCAAGGGAAATGAAACCTCATACATCAGCTGTCAGAGAACCATCAGTCACGTGTTGATTCCTCCAAAGCAGGGGAGGACACAGAGCTTTCCTCTGCTGCTTCAGCTTCTTTCCTCTTAGGAAAACTCTGTTGTTTAGTTTGAAAATTCACATCTGTTGTATACAAACTACACGAGTATTTTAAACTTCTGCTATAAATGCTGTTCAGACATCATTTGCTGCTCACAGAATGGTTTATGATTGGGATCACGTACTCCCCTCTTGAATTAGGAAATTAAGCCAGAATTCCCTGTCTTGATAATCATCTCCAAAATCAGTGACAAACTGAGTCTCATCATCTGTGGGTTGGGCTCTGCATGGGGTTCCAGGCTGGTGGTCATTCCCAGTCACTCAGAGAGAAAAGGAATGTGCTGGGAATCCAAAGGTACCAGCCTCTAGAGACAGGGAAAGCTTTGGCATTACAGGTTTATTGTTTTAACTCCTCTGTTTGTAAGTAATTCGTTTGTTTCCAAAATCTTCCTACTTCCCTTTCCCCAAACTAACTTAAACCCAAGCAAGCATCCTGTTTAAAAGTAAATAAATAAACAAAAACTCTAGCTATGTAATCAAATCTCAAGTATGTTACTTACGTAAGTGATCTGAACTAAGTCAGCATGAAAACTCCAGAGTTTGGGTATTTAATCCCCTGAAGATCTAGGTCTTGCTTTTAAAAAGAGCTTTTTTTTTTTTTTGGGGGGTGGGGGGATTGGCTGGTTTAGACACCTCTGAAAAACAGTTATAGTCCCTTTTGAGGTATTTCCTGGTCTTCCTCCAATTCTGCAGGCTCCTCTCTTTGGGGGTGTATCCAGGCATTTGCTTTCTTCTCTTTCTTTCTCTTGAGGTTCCTCATGATCTCATGGCTCTACACATCATGGTCCAGGTTGCTTTATCATTCAGAAACTGAAGATACAGCAATATAAGAAAACAAACAAAACCTTTTTGGTTTGATCCTGATATTTTCCATGGTGATTTAGGAAGTCCCTCTCTCTCCCCAGCTCTGATTCATAGCTGCCACTGAAGAGATGCTGATTATTGAAGTCCTGAGGAACTTAAGTAAGCCAAAAAGTTAGAAAAAGCCACATCTTGCATAAGCTTCAGTGCTCTGCTCCAGTGATACTTTGAAAAATGAGGGGGTTGTTTGAAATGGATGCTTGGAGTTAAAATTCAGTGGTCTTAGAGAAGAAAAGCTCTGTATTTGGGGCATTTGAAATGCATGGTTGGTGTTATTTTCCTCTTAATTTTTGCAGGCTGGCTGTATTTATGTTTTATGCCCAGATGGTTTTCTTTAACGTCTCAGTATAACTTACATGTAACATCTTGCAAAAGCTTTGTTTTCTTGATTTATGCCCCTGTGTTTGAATAGTTTGAAAACTTTGTTAAGGCAGCTAATGGGGAAACTCCTTCTTTAACACTGTGGATGGCTGTTCTCTGTCAACAAAAAACTGGAAATGTGGTTTGTGTGTGTATTGTTGGGCAGTATTACAGTCATGTCATGCTGGGCTTTATATTTCATCCTTCAGAGAATCCTAAAAGCTTTACCTCCAACTGAAAGAGCATTCTCCCTTAGAGTATTGATAACTCTGAAATTAAGGACTAAGTAATCAATTTATATTCTTCAGCAGGGAAGATATTCTTCCCATGTTATAAAATGCCATGGAAGATGCCATGGCCTGTATGACACACACAGAGATCAAATCTATGAGCTGCTACGTGTGACATCACCTATTCAGGAAAGGAAAATCCAGCATTACTAGAAATGCTTACTGAATAGGTAAGAAGCCTGGAAATATCACTGGCTATAACCATTCTGCCCACAGCATTATCTGAAAGAGAAGGTTGTACAGTCAAGAAATATGTTCAGTTGAAGCAGCAGTTGAAGGTATTCTCAAAACAGAATGACACAGGTTTCCTTCTTTCTGCATCTGGGGAGGGCCTGAGGGCTTCTGAGATTACTAAGAAGATGAAGTATAATTATGAATGAAATTATGCAGCTGGCACAAGGAATTGGCTTCTTATCAGTTTTGAGTAGGCCAGTTATAAAGTGGTTTAGGTGCAGTGACTAACAAGCATTTCTGTTCCAATGTTAAACAAAGTGAGCTAGCAATATTCACCACCTGTGACATTCACACTTTCTCTCAAAAGGTGCTGCTGCCAGAGTTCCATTTCATCCCCTTTCAGAGGAAAGAAGAGTAGGAAAGTATCTCATTTTTGTATAATGTGAATGTGATAGAAATTAGGCAGAGTAAATCAAATTTAGTGTAAGCGTGCCACCTAACCAGGTGAAGTTACATTGATAAAGTGAAGATATTGGCAGTTCCACCTCAGCAACCTCCTGAGGGAGGCAGGACTTCTGTGCAGCCACAAGGAGATGAGACCTGCTGCTTTGTCTGAAAAGCTTTCATTTGTTTGCATCTCAAACCCCCTTCAGCCAGTGCTCAGAGAAAAAAAAAATGCTAAATCCACCGTGTTGGAAAAATGTAATTAGGAAAGTTGAAACCAGCAATTTTCACTAAATCAGGATTTGCAAGTCTGAGTTTTGTAAAGCTGTGCTCTGCATTCATCCAAAACCTCCCAGCACACATCAGAGTGGGATCCAGCATGGGTTCTGTAGCTTGGAGTGGAAGAGCAAGTCTCATTTTCATTGGCCACAACATTTGTGTTTGCCAGGGCCATACAACCCTGCAGGACATCACTGCTAAACTATTAATCTTGTGACTGACTGATTTAATGGAAGAACTGAAATCCTCCTAGTCTGATAAAAGACTATTAGGCTTCTAAGACTTAGTTATTTTTCTGCTTTTTTTGCAGAATAACTAGTGTTCTCCCACAGGGAAAAAAACAAACAAAAATAAAGCCCCATAGGATCCCTTGGAGTCATTTACTGCTTTCTGTATTATTTTTAATTCTGGAGCTGGGGGAGCTTAATGCAGACTTGTGGTCTGTTTTAAGTTGTGCTCTACTATAAAGCCTTTATCTCCCAAATGATGTTAATTCTCCCTGCATTTCATAGCTGTGATTTCTCCCTTGGTGGAGGAAGGCAGAGTACCTGTGACCACACTGCCCTTCTGTCAGGCTCCTCTCGGCTATGCCGCTGGAACCCTCGCCCTGAGCCTTCCCAGAAGAATGTCAGATGAATTTAACTTTTCAGGGGGCAAAGATATTTAAAGCAATACAAGCTATGTGAAGAGCTTAGGGATAGTCAACTAAATAGTTTTCTGTTGACTCAAGCACTCTTTTCTTATTGTCACGCAGCATGGGAGCGAGGGGGGGAATTGTGCCTGTGAGGACGCGTGAAGGAGCAGCTCTCACTCTGTGTATATCTTAGTGGCTTTTTTAGACTTGGCCTTCCTTGCACATAGTTACTGTTGCTACAGTCCAATCTGGAATCTTTCCATCAGAAATACTATTTTGATCACTGGCTTCTAAATGGTTCATAGCTCATTGTTCTGAAATTTGTCACATCTAGAGCTTGGGAGGCAAAGTAAATCCCATTTAATTTTAGATTGACTCTCTGCTGTGCTCCAGACCCGATTTGGGGTTGTTTGGGCTTAAGATTTCTATTGTTTTCTGAAGGCAGAAACGTTGTGGAGTTGCGGGGTGTGTAGCACAGGGCTCTGAGTGTGCCTTGGTGTAGCACAAGGCCATCCCCTGGTGACTGTGCCTCCAGGTCGCCACTGCCAGCGAGTGCCACTCAAGTAGTGCCCTGTACAACCCTGTGTCTAGGGCTTTGTGTGGATCTGAGGGGAGCTGTGCCTTGTTCAGGTCATACCAAAACATCTCCAGCATGAATAATTCTCCCAGGTGCTGGATGCCTCTCTCCATGGTGGCCCATTTGTCACCAAACATCTCCCTTGAAGGAATATCTTTCCTTCACACCTTACAGGAGTCACCTCCAGATGCTGAGGACTTGAGCCCCTTTTCCAAATGCCTGATCCCTAGAGAGTGATCCCAGCTGCTTGGCTTTTCTGCTCTCTAATTCCAGGCTACTAGGTCCGTTATCCCTCTGGAATTGCCAAGGTGACAGCTTACTTTTCCCAAACATTTCATTCCTTTTCTGCACTTGTTCAGAGGTGAAGTTCCAAACCATGGGATGTTCCCACTGTCCACTGCCCATACTGCCCCACACAGCCAGAACTCAGAGCTGTCCAGCCTCAGGGCAGCTCTCTGGGTAACTGAACACATTCAGCAACATTCTGGTTCCCAGCAATAGGATTGTGCTGCTTTCAGCATCCCAAGGATATTCAAAATTCTCAAGCACCACTGTAATTAGCCTGAGAGGGGAGGGAAGGTGTGGGAAGGTGTCCCCTCCGTAGGGAAGGTGTCACCTCCAGACGGAAGGTGTGGGAAGGTGTCTTCTCCATAGGTTGGCTCCCTGAGGGCAGGTTGAAGGTGCAGTTGTAGATGTTTCCCATAGATGGCTCCTGCCATTCACCACTGGGTACAGACACCGGGTCAGTCTCACGACTGGCACTGCTATCATGTCATATCATATATCATATCATATATCTGATATCATATCCTGTATCATATTATGTCATATCATTTGCCAGCATTTCAAAGTACAGGGACATGATACCTTAGCCCAGTTCCCACGGGATAAACAGCACAACAGGGAACACACACTGCAAGTGAAGTGTTGCATGATGGAGCTTTAAGAACAAGCACACCGACTCTGAGAGTACACCCTGTGACCAGCAGCTATTAAATAATCTAAGAAGTGCTTATAAGAAAATTGTTCTAATGTGTTCCAGTCTGATCTGTCCTTATCCCAACCTGTCATGCCCCAAGCTGGGTGCCAAAAAAAAACCTGTTGTGGTTTGACCCCAGCCAACAGGTAAGACAGCTGCCCACTCACACCCCACCTCCTCTGGGATGGGGAGGAGAATCAGGAAGGAAGCAGGACCTGTGGGTTGAGATTAAGAACAGGTTAATAGCTGAAGTAAAATCAAACATAATAATAATGATGAAAAGGAAGGAAAAAAAAAATCAAACCCAAGGAGAAGAAGTGATGGGCACAGGGGATGAAACTGCTTACCACCTGCTGACCGATGCCCAGCCAGGCCATGAACAGCAGTGGTGACCATGACCGTATCCCTTTGGCCAGTTCAGACCAGCTGTGCCTCCCTCTGGCTTCTTGTGCACCTCCTGGTGGGCACAGCATGGGGGACTGAGGAGTCCTTGCCTTGCAGCAAGCTCTGCTCAGCCACACCTCACACATCAGTGTGTTACCAGCATCATTGTCCCACTAAATCCAAAGCCACAGCAAGATATTTGGGAGAAAACGCCAGCCAAAACCTGCCTGGCAGAAAAGGCCCTGGGGCTGCTGGTTGGCAGCAGCTCAGCATGAGCCCAGGTGTGCCCAGGTGGACAAGAAGGCTGGTGGCATCTTGGCATGTGACAGCAGGACAAGGACAGTGACTGTCCCCTGCACTCAGCACTGGTGAGGCCCCACCTCAAATCCTGGGGACAGTTTTGGGCCCCTCATGGCAAGAAAGACGTTGGAGGGCTGGAGCATGTCCAGGGAAGGGAATGGAGCTGGAGAAGAGTGTGGAGTACAAGTGTGATGGGAACAGCTGGGGGGGCTCAGCCTGGGGAAAAGGAGGTTCAGGGGAGACCTGATCAGTCTCCACAACCACCTGAAAGGATGATGTAGGCATGGGTGTCAGTCTCCTCTCCCAGTAACATATGACAAGAGCAAATGGCCTCAAATTGCACCAGGGGAGGTTTAGATTGGAAATTAGGAAAAATTTCTTCATAGAAAGGGTTGTCAGTCATTGGAACAGTGTGCCCGGGGAAGTGGTGCAGTCACCATCCCTGGAAATGTTCAAAGATGGGTGGATTTGGCACTTGAGGACATTGTTCAGTGATGAACAAGGTGGTGGTGCTGGGTTGATGGTTGGACTCGATGATCTTAGAGGTCTTTTCCAGCCTTAATGATCCTGTGATTCTATGTCTGTATTTTCAGATCTGTCTTAGAAACTCTCTTGATCAGTTGTCCAGGAGACAAGGATAAGTGATAAAGTTGTTCTTCTGGCCCCATTTTTTTTTTTTTTTATTGCAATGTCATTGTAATTAAACCCAGATTGGTGGGGTTTTTTGTTGATTGAGGAGCTCTTCTTACACAATGTGTTCTTGATGAATAAAAAATGGAACATCTGGTAAACAGTACAGAATGAAATTAGATTTTAGTAAGTGATCCAGGCTGGATAAATCTTCATAATGCATTAGTCACTACTGTGTGAGTTAAGGTGGAGAGAAATAAAGGATGTAGGCATAGAAACAATGCAGGTAGACCTCGTGTGGGATTCCATGAATGACAGGGATATCCAGCACAGGGATATTCAGGCAGAATGCAATCTGCCTGATTGCATTCTTTGGTGACCTCCTGTGTGTACTTGTTTCGCACAGTGAGTGGATCTGTTCTAGCTCCATATTAAATATCCCAGAGGAGGCATTTAAAAGATGCAACTGCAATGGAACATTCTTTCTCTGTGTTTTCCCTTTTCTCAGTTTAAATCTGACAGGATCTATTGTTTCCCCCATTTGGTTTACCAGTTCCTTTCCTTCCTAGAGGGAATTTTTCCTCTGAGCATTTCTAAGCAAATTCTTCATATCATATGCTTGAGTTAAGCCTTTCTCCTGGTCCTCTTGGTCCATTGTCACTGAATTTAACTGGACCACATTGGTGTAATTGAGAGCAGAAGATTTGTTCCTTTCATCTTGCTGCACAAGTAATCTCTTTCCCAATCAGGGTTCTTTCTTTTTTCCACTGCTTGGAATTTCTTCAAATTTGTCAACATCTTCAGGGTAAGGAGGTTCTTCCAGTTCTAATACCACCTGAATTCTTTTTGAAGCACAGAACATGTTTCCACAGGCATGTTATTAATTATGGATATTTCCCTAATTCCCCTTCTCTGAATATTGTCCAACAGTTCACATCTGCCTATTCACATCTGGTACAAATAAAAAAAGGTTTGGTGTTTTTCATATCAAACATGTAATAATGACCATTTTGCTTTTGTTCTTCTTTGATTTAAAAAGTTGGTAAATCCTTTTTATATAATCTCTTAAGCCTTATAATATTGTGCAGGATGAGGCTGGTTTTTTATGCTTTCCTTTGCTGTATTTACTTTCTTGCTTCTGAACAAGTAGTGATTTGAGGTCTGAGACCTTTGTATCATTTCCCTTTTGAATATTTGCTCCATTTGGAGCTGACATAACCCATAACTAGAATCAACAAAGTTACACAAAACTTCCTAAGAGGGATGAGCTGGAACACAAACCACTCGTGGACTGAGCTGGTTTATGCCTTCCATTTGAGGAGCTCCCTGCAAATGATTCCCAGTGAGCAACAGCAACATTAAGAGGCATTGTGGAGCTAATGGGGAAATTGCTTTTTGAGGAGTGGAGCTCTCCTGGCCCTCCTTGCAGGCAACACTCACAGAGCTGGTTGTGCACAGAGCGCTCGGAACTGCCTCTTGTGCCAACCTCGTTGCGTTTGTACCTGCAGGTTGGGAGATTTGAGGTAACTATTCCAGTCCTGGCTCAGCTTCCCACTGAAGGATTCCTCTTCTCAGACTGTGGTTTCCTAGCACAGGTGGGAACAACCCTGGCTCCCTTTCCCCCATTTCACTGCTGCCCTCAGTTGCTGCCAAAGCATGTTACGGAAATCAGTTTTGTTCTTTTCTTTTTTTTCCATTTACCATTTGATGGAGAGGGGGAAAATTTCTTTAATGGCTTCTTTCTATTAAGGAGAAAGGACAACAACAGCTCATCTGAGTGATCCTGTCATACTCCCAGCTGTGTGTTTGAGACAAAAATATTTTATTTGGGCATGTGCAATGAAATGAGAGGAATTCTTCAAGAAAAATCTGAATAGGGTCTGTGTAATGGAGAATGATAACTCATAGAAAGATTTTCAAATATAAACACTGATCATAACTCTATCAGTGTAAAACAAGTGGGGAGGGCTGTTGATGTGACCTAAATGTTGCCCTGTGAATACCCCTGTAATGTGCAACAGGCTTTGCTTTGGAGAGGGTGAGTAATTCAGGGTGGAATTCAAGCCTGACTGTGGAGGCTCAGCTGTCTGTGCTGGTCCAGGGGGACTGAGCTCAGCAGCATTGCTGGACCTGAGGGGCTGTCACAGGCAGCTGAAAACAAGCCCACAGTGGGTTATGAAACACTTCCCAAGGCTCTCATCCAGTTGCTCCTTTGGTTAATGGCATAAGAGTCTGAAAAGAATCCGAGTTTAATATATCTCAACGAGCTCACTCTGAAACACTTCCAGTCCTTGCTGGATTAAGTACATGCTCCTGATGTTACACTCAGTGTTGTACCAGCATTGCTTGTTTTGTCAAGCAGTGAATCAAAACCACAACTTGTGCTGCTTTAAAAGAAAGGGATTATGGATTATTTAGTTGACTGTATTAGAATAAACTTGGTTTGATTTGGTTTTTAAACCCTAACAATCATTTAGGGACTGATAATAAGACAAATAATGGGGAGGGGGGGTTAAAGCTAAAACAGTTTATACACCCCTGGCACAAGAATCCTTTTTGACTACTTTGCAAAGCACCCACAATTGATTCAAGTGAGTTCATCCCTTGTTTAACTGGCTTTTGTAGCTCCTCTAAACTCAAGCATTACTTAAACACAGAACATGTTTAGGCTGTTGTCATGAGTAGCCAATAGGTACTTTGACTTGGACTGTGAGAAAGAAAAGCACTTTTTCATATTTAAGTACTTAAGAGGATGGCTTGTAACCAAACTGTGGTAACATTACATCTCTCTGGAAGACACAGCTCCCAAGTTTATGTCCTTCTACGTGACATTTATCCAGTTCCACCAGGACACACTAAATGAGCAGCTAAAACCTCACAGTATTGTAAAGTCTGAAAAAAACCCCACTATTGACCTTTTTATCCATGTGACTCTCAAGGAATGCTGATGGTAAATGAAAAATACAGGCCAGAAGTCTTAATCTGTGGCCATAATTCCACACAAATCCTTAAGGTAAAATTAATGGTTTAACAAAGCTGCTTAACTACATGAACATTATTACACTATAAACACTGGTGAATGGGAACAAATGTGGTTGTGCAAATAAAGCCCAGGCAGCACACAAAGCCAGCTATCCATGTGTCCAGGTACCACTCCCCGTGTGTGTCAGGAGTGCTTACACAGAAGCACTGAATACTGAAGGCATTGTGCTTTGGGGGAGCTATGGACAAACAAGACTTCCTGAATAAAAGCAGGGCTGCAGAGGAAGTGTGTCCCAGCCCTAAATAAAATGATGCTGTGCTGGGTTTGTAGCAGGGGGGCTGCAGGGATGGCTTCTGGGAGAAGCTGCTCCAAGCTTCCCCTACAGAGCCAATTCCAGTGGCTCCAAGACACACTTGTATCCAAGGTGTGTCTTTATATTTGTTGGTGATCTCAGGGCTTGCTCTGGTTGGTTTGCACCCCGCTTGGCCAGGCAGGTCAGTGAAGTATCAATAATTAATAAGATCTAATAGAAAACTCTGAAACAGTAAGAAAAAATGTGTTCACATCTTAAAAGGCAACATTTGAAACTTCCACTGCTTTGCAGCCTGTCTGGGTCCATGTTGGTGTTGAATATAGACCTTATCAGCGATCAACATTCCTTATGAATTTGCTTCCTTTGCTAGAAGGAGGAAAACGTTGCTGAGATGCATTCATGTGCAAAGGAATTTCAGATCTGCTCCCAGCAGAGCAACGATCCTTCAGAAGTGCTGCTGGCTGTGAGGGATGAAGAAGCACAGATTTTTCCCTCTGTGCCTGGTGCCCTCATGTGGCTTTGATGCTCAGCTACTTGTGAGCGAATGAAATCCATCACTGCGAGGCTGTGTCCTGCTGTGCAAAAGGCAGAGAGCAGTTTGCCTGTTAGTCCTGGTGTGTTCTGGGAACATGGAACCTTCTGGAAAGCCATGTGGCCAGCTGGACTGGGATGGGCAAACTCCCCAAGTTCCTAACTAAAACCAAGACCCTTTCTCAGAGTCCTCACGTACGGGTGCCCATCACTCAGACCTCGGGGGTGGTTGTGGCTCAGATTTGTGCTACAGTCACTGCCTTCTTCAGTGATCTTGTAAAGTGCCCCCACAGATCTACTGGGATTATTAAGAAAGTAGTGTTAAGTCAAATTTTTATACAGTTATAGGGAGCTAAAATACAAAGGATTACTTCTGACAGGAAATGGAGTCTAAAATTTACTTTCTCAGCTGACTTAAACTTGTCCCATTTTTCTTCCATCTACAGCTGTAGTATGACAAAGACATTTCTATATTTTATGCTGCAAAATATATGCAGTATAAACATTTCTTTGCACAGCACTTCTGAGTCTGCCATTAGAATATTTCTAAACTACTGATCTAGTAATTCCAATTTAAAACAAAGCATTGAGCCACAAACATTATGCAAAAACCTTTACATAGCAGATTCATAGTTTGTCCATGTATTATAATAATTAGCTCTTGCACAAGCAAGAATGTCATTGCTGTGGAGGCTGCTGGTGAAAACCAAACACTTTCTTGTCATCCATAGTGCTGTTAATAATGATACACAAGGAGTTTGAAGATGGAAAAGATCTGAAGCAGCTGAATGTTTTGGCATCTTTTTCCACATATACTTTTATTTTTCTCACCCAGTATATTATAGATTTCTTTGTGATGATGATCTGTATAAACTTTTACCTGTGCATGACTGAAGTAAAAGCAACTCCAAGTATCCCATATAGGTTAATCCATTAAACCCTATATGTAAGTCACAATACAAGAACAGCAGAAGTTTAAGGGTAGAATTTGACTATAATGTAGAAGTGGCATGGGTTTTGTGTTTACCAGTATAATCAAGTGAATGCACCTGGTCAAGTTGAAATACCTAATTATTTATTGACATAGAAACCAGTAAATTTTAGGGTTTGTAGCACAAAACTCTCTGTTAAAAAAAGAAAGCCAGCTATGCCATATAGCTTCTTTACTCTCAATAGAAGAGCATCATTGCAGTTAAAATTGCAATAAAAACAAGACGTTCCAGATGACCTTGGCTGGAGCACAATGTGACAGACATAATGAGAAAATCCTTGTCAGAAACTTCATCACAAGGAAATATCAACAGCTAACACCCATATTCTCAACCTAGAGATCAAGAACACTTGAGTAGAACTTGGCATAAAAGGCACGAAACACAAAGCAAAGCATGCTTGTGTCATTTCTCACACAGAAGCACTGACGTTTGTGCAACATGGAAAAAGGGTCAGCATTTTTCCAGACTCTTCCAATGCCACAGATATTTTGGGAGCAGATCTTGCCCTTAATGCCAGTGTGTCACTCCCAGTGCAGGTGGCAGTGACTACCAGAGAAGAGGAGTATCTAGAGGAGAACACATCCATACCCTTCCAGAAGTCTCAGCTCATACACTGAGAAAGCTGCTGCTGCTGTATTGTTAGAAGTACCCAAATACACTGCAGGCTTTGAGCAGCACCCCTCTGGCAGCCAGCACTTGGGCGACTTCTGTGAGAGTGACAGGGATGTCAGCACTGCTGGGAACTCATCAGAAACACAGCTTTACCTCTTGCATTTAAATGTGTGGTGCCAGCCTCAAATACGCATTTTTTAAAAAACAAGTTCAAGTCCTTGAAAGAAAGGGCTTCCAAAGAGAATTCTGCCTCTTGCACAGAGGAATGGCTTTGCTGATGTTAAGGTGTTTCAGAATTATGGATCAGACATCCCTGGCACTCCCTCCTGTCACACGAGTCCCGTGTGAGCAGCCAGAGGGCTATATTTCTATAACCAGCCTGTCCTCATCATCGCTGCTCGTGTCATCGTACTCCACTCGCGTTTGTTTCCTCATCATCTCCAAACCTCTCTTTTTGTATGTCTTGCACGGGGTTGCAGAGTAACTCCTGAACTCGGGGGATCTGAGAGAAACTGGGGGCTTCTTCAAGGCAGTAGGAGCTGTTCCATGTGGCCTTCCATAGGGGTTGGGCTGCAGGTGGGATGCGCTCCTGTTTGTGCTTCCCTGGAGGTCCAGGAGGTTCTGAGGGAGCTTTGCCCGCTCTGGGTATCCCCTGCTGGGTAACTGAGCCCCCGTGGCTGACTCGGGGAGAGACTCTGCTTTTGTCCCAAACAAACCTGAGCATCCAGGCTGGGCACGGGGAGCTGAGTTTTCCTTGGGAGGAGAACACGTGTTTTCTTCCGTCGGAGGTGCCCCCCCTCCCGAGCTCTGGCTCGCCGGCTCCGACACTCCAGATCGGCTCTCTGACTCCACACTCCGTGCGCCCCCCGGGCTCGAGTCTCGGGGGATGGCAGGAGGAGGGGCAGCCTCGGGGTTTGGGCTGTGCCCTCGGTCACCCGTGCCCGGGGTTGGCAAACCAGAGGGGCGAGACCCGAGGGAAGCGGCCGTCGAGTCCGTGCGGAGGGTGCGCCGGGAAGGGCTGGATGGAGAGGGCACGGAGGGCATGGAGGGGATGGGGGGTTTGGGGGGCACGGGGGGTTTGGGGGACACGGGAGGCACCCGAGGCTGTGCCACCTCGCAGCAAAGGGCGGCGCAGGGCAGAGAAGCGGCTCCCACGGCTGTTCCCACAGCAGCCGGAACGCTCTGCACAGACACCTTCGTTGCTCTGTGTTCCCTGGTCTGTCCCTGGAGAAATTAGGAGAGGGGGAAAAAATTCCATTTGAAGTTCTCCATCCAGAGTAAATCTGTCCAACTGATGCGGGTTTAGTCGTGCTTATTTAAAAGCTAATTCTAATGTTAGTAAGTTTTCATGGTATTTTAACACCCAGTGATACCTGTAATGCATATCGAAACACCCAGTAATATCTGTAACATGTATTTTAACACCCAGTAATACCTGTAATATATTTTTAACACCCAGTGATACCTGTAACACATATTCTAACACCCAATGATACCTGCAACACATTTTTAAGCTTTTTAAACAAACTCCGGGGTACAAAGTGGTCTCTACCTGAACTTTGAAACAGTTTAATATAATTCAAGTTCTAGTTACCAATATGTTTTTTAAATTTTGATAAATACTAATACAGGAATTAAGGTACAATACCTACTTTTTTATCCATTTTGTCATTTTGTTTAGCATGGTTTAGGTCTTCAGTATGGGATGATATTCCTGAGTTATTCTTTCCTTCTTTTGTCCTTCTGCAAAGTGGTTTGTCTGAGGTGGAATTTTGCTGGTGTAGGTAATTTTCTATTGAAAAGAAGGTGAAGAAACTTTCAGTTTGATTTTTATTCCCCCACATGCTAGAACTTACTGCATTTCTCATCCTATCACTGAACTAGCAGCCATTAAAAATACAAATAAATTCAAAACACTTACCTTGCACCTTTGAGTGAGGAGAATGGCACTTCCTGTGCTTATGGAATCGAGGGGGTTGTGATGAGTGGCCCTTTCTCAAAGCATCCAGTGCTCTGTTGGCAAAACAGGGCCTCTTGCTCAGCCGGTTCACCTTCAGCTGAGCACACCCGTGGACGTGCCTCCCTCTGTACCTGCAGTGCCAGGGGCATTGAAGGGGGAACAAATACGGGACATGCAAAAGAAGCCAGAGTAGGAGAAAACCACCTCATCACAGACATTCAATCTAACAGCAGTTTGCTGCTGTGAAGGGGGTGTTTATGTCAAATCAAAAAAATCAGGATTTTAGGCAAAAGACCCACAATTATTTTTTTCCCCTATAGAATTCACTAAATCCTTGTTTTCTGAGATCAAAAGGATTAAGAAATATTCCTTTATCTGGAATTTTAAAACAAAGACTTGACTCATCCAGGAATCACCTGAGGCTGTGTGGTTGTTGGCTTTTTTACTTGTCACTTCTTATGTGCCACCTGTTTATCATCACTAATGAACAGCAGAAGTATTTCAGTTATTCAGAAAACGCACACTGAATAGTCCAATCCTGCTTTGTTTTCTACTCTGTATAGATCTTTCAGTAACTCTGAATGACTGAGACCAAAATCCATTAGAAGGTCCCATCCCTAAATCAGTGGACTGCCACCACACACAGAGCAAGATGTAAATCTAAAAGGCCGTGGTTATTCAGGTTTTTGGTGTTTTGGACCAGTCAGATACTATCATGCATGATCTGAGCTTTCAGGACCCTGCACTTAATTGAATCCCTGTAATTATTTGATACAGTCAAATAAATAAATTCTAAGACCAGCAGGAAAAAACAAAAACAAACAATAAAACCCAACAAACAAAAAATCACCCAAAAAACAAGCCCCAAAAAAGTCCTAGAGGAATATCACTGGGCTGGATGACGCAGAACTGAGTCTTCTATTTTTGTGCTTATGATTCTCAGTGCTGCTGCTGAACCAGACACGGTGATTAAGTTACTGGCACTGATTTGTCCTCAAGGGAGTGTCTGATTTTGGTCATGAAATAGAATCAGAGGGATGTATGCACACAATATGTGTTCCTTATTGAAGCAATTCATCAGACACTCTGCTGCCCCACACTCCTGAAAGATTAGAGGCTAAATCCAGGGACCTGAACTCCCATTAAATGCAGGGGGGGCTTTGCTGGTGGAGACAATGTGCCTTTGATAGTTTTATGCTCAAATTCTTCCTGCTTTTCATTTAAACCAAATGATCCCTTGAACCACAGATGGTTTTGTTAGTTTGTGTTAAACTTGATATGTATTCTTCTGCATTCTCCTGTGAATATCAGCTCAGGATCTGGATCTGCCAAGGACAGAAGGGCCTCGCACTCTGCTCTGAGCTGTAACAGGATCAAAACCGGAAGGATTGGGGTTCCCTTCCAGCACAAGTAAATGCTGACAATTCTGACAGATAAGAATAATTTCTAAAGCACAGTGAGACTCAACTGACCAGTTGTGACCATTTCTTGGGGATAAGTGTGTTTGACTTCTAAGTCTGTTCCTGGTAATAAACCACATATTGCTATTTTTTGTGTTACACCTTTGGGGACCTGTTGTAGTGTGAGAATAGCTCTTTCTGAGAGATTTAATTTTTCCCCCCAATTTTGATATGGTTGAATTTTGGGGGTGACTTTTTCTTTTCTGTGGACTTTTTACACCCATTTCAGCAAAATTATGTCTGTATCTAGGGAGGCTGCAAACTATATTCCTTACCATTTGGGGGTGACTTTAATCTTTTTCTGTTTGTGGCTCCTCTTGAGTTTATTTGTTGAGAGTTTTTCCTTTTTGCAAACTACTGTTTTCTTCTTTTGCTCTGAAATACTTTTGAAAGCACCACCAGGAGCTGCTGAACTTAACTGTTGAGAATATTGGGGGAAAATGAAGTAAATTAAAACTGTGAATTACATTGACTGAGAGACTATAAATCTGTACTCTTTTGAAATAGTAGTTAAATAGGACAACTCTGATTTATTCCTGTTTTTTTCTAATCACCATATAAAATGTACCCACAAGGCAAAACAAAAATAAATCAAGAAGTAAAAATGCACTCTTCTCACTAGCCAGAGCTCTTACCAAAATGGTCAAGCGAAAGAAACTTAAATATTCATATGAAAGTATATCTTTGTCATGCATAAAATAAATATAAGGTTAATCTTATAAAAATGTATCAGCAAAAGCCTGTAAGTGTCCATGAATATACTTCTGATAATTATTTCATTTTTCTAATAGGAGGGTGAGGATGGGCTGTCAGCCAATAACATCCCTTCGAGAAAGCAAATAGGATCACAAACATTACCTCCTGCATCTGTTGTCCTTTGGGGAAGGATGGAGCCGGCGTTTTTAAAGCCGTGTTTGTTAAGCCGTGTGCCCCGATCTTGCTGCTGTTTTTCCCGTTGAACACAGAGCTGTCACATTTGGCCAGGGGGCACTCGGGGTCGGCTCCCCTGTCCCAGCAGTGCCCGGAGGAGTAGGCAGAGTGGGCACTGCCCTTCTGCTCGGCGGGCAGGGGGAGGCTCCTGCTCAAACAGCACCAGGTCAGTCGTGGCTCAGCGCTGAGAGAGGGGAAGGTGCCCTCGGTGCCCGACGCTGCTGCGCTGCCAAAGGGGCAGCTCTGGGTGTCGGGGGGGAGCGCCGGGAGCTCTTTGCAGTGCGCGGGGAGAGTGCGGCAATAAAAGGTGCCGAAGGAATGGCAGAAATGAGTGGGGTGGTCTGTGGAGCTCTGAGGATGCTGCGTGACCTGCAGTGGGGGTGGACTGTCCTTGAGGGTGCAGGGACTTCCCCCCGTGTCCCAGCCCTCGACGGCTGGCTCTGCACCCTTGTTACAAGCTGATGTCTTTATCAAAGAGTCACTTCCTGAGCAAAGATGATGTAAAACCTTTCTCTCGTCCTTGATGTCAGCTGATATGAAAAAGCCACTTGTATACACAGAAGTAAAGCATATCTTCTTCTTGGGAGTCTGTGTAGAGCCAGTAGTTATGCTCATCCACTTCTCTTCTGATTGCCTTTGGTAATTGAGTTTATTTTTGTTCTGCTTGTTTTTCCAGTCGTCTCTTGCCGTATCCTGCTGCCTGAAGTTTTGGTCACAAAAGGTGTTGTCTGCTGTGGTTAAGATACTTGTTGTTTCTGGGTGGACTGGTGAACAAAATCCTGGGGTTTTCCTGGAGTCCGTGTGTAGGTTCCATCGGAGGTCCCCTTTGCCAACGTTTTGTCTCACTTCAAATTGTGACGGGGACCAAACCACGTCACTGGGATGAGAATGGGGTGAGCCACTGCTGCAGGAGCAGGACACCGTGGTTAAGGTGTCTGCCTCAGATGTGCAAGGTGTAATCTGTTCAGATCTAGGCAAAAGTGACACATTTGAGGCTTTCTTGTCCTGTGGCAATTTAAGGATATATTTTGGAGAAAAGGCATTTCGTTGTGGGACTGGAGTTAAATGACCAGATTGCAGATGATGAATTTTAGAAGACACATCCAGAGCATTGTCATTGAAAAGTGGTACTTTTGCTCCTGTTTTCACAAGACACATTTTGTCATCTTTATCTGTTGCATTGTGCAAGGCAAAAGAATTGCAAACACTTCCCCTTAATTCAGGCCCTAAAAATCCCACCAGTGAAGCTTTTGAGATACCAGTTGAATGTGAAAGAAGGTCAAAGTCACTGTGATTAAGAGCTTTTGTGGGGAGTTTGGTTGTTTTCATATAGTCCATGTTGTCAGGACCTCCAGTGGGTTTGTTAATTCCTGTGCTCAGTGTTTGCTCCTCTTTACTGGAGAATGTCCCTGGAGCTGTGGAAAGACACGGAGTGCCAGAGCAGTGGACACTCTCTGCTTCACTCACTGCACTGGTTTCACTGCCAGGACTAGGACAGGACATTGATATCACAGTTTGTGTCTTCTCCACTTCAAATTTCAGCTTTTTTCTTTCTGATGGTAAATACTGAGATTTCCCTGCAGTTTCTCTGCTGTTGCCATGGACCCACAGGCCGTGCTGACCAGTTTCCTTAGTCCTCTGATGGTTTCCATAATCATGTGTAGTGCTTTTACAATCTAATTCAAACACACTGGATTCTTTCCCAGAGCTTGGGTTTTCCCAGTTGCTATTCTGTACTGGCAAGGAGTCACCATTCCTTCTGTGACTGCTGGGCTGACACTCAGGATTCTGAAGGCTGAGCTCACGACTGCTTGGGGCTGGCCCTGTGCTGCTGCCAGCTGTGCATTTCTCTGGGTCACTGCCACTGGGGTCTCGGGAAGTCTTGCTCCTTGCAGTCCATGCTCCAGCATTCATGGCCTGTGATGTCTCCATTAGGTGGGACACACTGTCTGCAGCCTCCTCAGAGCACACATTCTGAAGAACATGATTACCATCAGGACAGGTTCCTGGTTTGCCCGTGTTTGAAGCTGCTGCCACAAGGGAGGAACGACTGTCACTTCCAGAGCTTCTGCCATCTCGTTCCTCAGTAATTTCAGTGCTGCTGGCTGATTCCTTTGAGTCAGGAGTGAGGCTCATAATATCTGTAATCTTAGCCCCCCTTTGTTTCATTTTCTTGGCATTTTGACTGCTTTTCATTTTTTGGTAGATTTTCTTAAATGTTTCATCTCCATACATTTGCCATTTTTCTTGCGAGAACATCTTTAACTTCCTTTGATTGTGTTTCTTATTTTTAGCACTGATTGCTTCTCCAGCCCCAAGCTTTTTACTCCCTTGCAACTCCTCGGATGGAGGAGGATGATCCACCGCACTACTTAGCGGCAAATCATCCACGGCTGTTTGTCTGACAAGAGCTCGGGGATGGCTGTTAGGGAAATCCACGGAATTTGCAGCAAGATTGTTGCTAGGCAGCAAACCAGCAGTGCCTGTGTTCACACACTGCTTACCAAGAGAAAGTGGCTTTGAGCAGCCTAGTTTGTCCTGTGCCATCCTTGCTCCCTCCACAAATGGCAAGGAGTTGCTCCGAGTGACGGGCACAGCGTCAATGGTTGTGGAGAACTGGGTGGGAACGGAGTGGAAAAACATTGGCTTGCATTTCTCCAGGGGTGCAAAGGTAGACTTTGCTGAACAAAGGGCGAGATTCTTTTTCCTATTTACATCACAAGTCCTGATATCAAAATGGAAAGAGTCTTTGTACGTGTAAGGCATTGGCAGATCAATGCTCCCCTGTTTAGACAGGACCGTTTTCCTGGGCCTGACGTTGTCTAACTGGGTATCATCCACCACACTTTTGTTATGAGATATAAGTTTTGAGATGTGTTCCTCCAGCCTCTTTTTCTCTAGCATGGAGGCTGTGGCTTTCTCGGCTGCCTCTGGCCTGGCGGTGCTTCCCGGGGCACTCCGGGCGCTGCCGAAGGCGCTCTCGCCGTCCAGCTCCGTGCTGTGCTCGCACAGGCTGTGCAGGGGGCTGGGCGAGGTCAGCTGCTGCTCCGTGCTGTCAGAGCGGGACAGGTACCCCGAGTCGGTGCTCTCACACTTCTTCAGCTTGCACTCCAGTGGCTTGTAATCCCACTGTTTCTCCAAGGAGGTTGCTTGCTGCCTTTGCAACTGAATATGCTTATTGGCAGTCGGAGTTCTTTGCTCCTGCATCTTCTTCCTCTGGCACGGACCATTTGGCAGAGCTCCTGGAGATGGTAAACTGTGAGGTTCTCTTTCAGGAACCCCCTGATTAGGCTTTGAACTGAAGGATTGATTCGTAGTGTCTTGATTTTCTGAAAAAACTGGTGAAGTGCTTGTTGCTGGCAGTGAAAGCTCATGAGGTTTCTGAGTGTCTGGTCCAGCACTGGTCCCTGAACTCGGTTGTTTCATCTGTACCGCCTTGTCCTCGCTGCTGCTCAGTGGTTTGGTGCCCTGGGGTGGGGTGGTGCTCTCTGCTGCTCTCCCCTTTTGCTCTGATGCCCCACTGAGGTCAGAGTCCGAGGGCAGCCTGGTGTTGTTGACGTGTGTTTGAGTTCTTCTGTGTTTGTACAAGTTGCTCTGAGTCTTAAACGCGATGCCACAGGTGGTGCACGGGAAGGGCCTCTCCCCTGTGTGAGAGCGAATGTGCTTCTCAAGCACACTTGGCTTCAAACAATCTCGTCCACAGTGTTTGCAAATATATTTCCCAGCTTTTTTGGATCTCCCCGGGCTCCCAAGAGATGCATTTACAGAAGAACTCGCTGACGATAACACCGGTAAAGTGCTGACTACGTTCAGCGTTAGACTTTGCCCAAGCTGCTTGTGAAGGACCGACCGAAGCTGCTCCGGGTGCTCCGGAGGGACAAGTGGGTTCAGGACGAGGGGGATGTTGGTGCTGTCGAGGTGGACGCAGCTCCTGGCAGTCACCAGGTGTCCATGTGGCTGGAAGCATCCTGCCTGCACGGGCTGGAACAGCGGGATGGTGAGGGCTTTGAGGTACAGGGGCTGGCACGGCGCCCGCGCGTCCGAGGAGCCCTGCGGGGACGAGGAGGTCGTGGGGCACTCAGGGGGTGTCACACCGGGGGGCTTTGGAGCCTCCATGCCAAGGGCTGTCTGCCACGGACCTCCATGCCAAGGGCTGTCTGCCATGCACTCCTGTGCCTGCGGGGAGGGCAAACACAACAAATGGGAATCCTCAGGCGGCAGTCGGAACACGCACGTTCGGCTGCCGCGCCGGGCAAGGCAGCAATTCAGAGTATCGAGCAGAAATCTTACACACAGGCATGATGCAGGCACTAGTTTACTTCATTTTCCAATTGAATTGATTAATTTTTTGCTTCTTATTGAGGAATTAAAGTTTGGTACAGTGTAAAGAACATTGACCGCTGCAGTCAATGACCTTGTAGGTCTTAAGACCTACAATAAGTACCCAAAGCATTAGAAATAAATCTAGGTTTGAGATTTCCAAATGGAGGCTCTAAACACACCAGAAATAATACCATTCTAATTTTTTTGAACCTTATTCTCATTATATATGTGTACCATGTTCTATATTTAATTAACATTAATATTTGTTAACACAGAAACCCAGACCAACTGAGGTTGGAGGGGACCTCAGGAGGCCTCTAGTCCAAAGACTTGCCCAGAGCAGAGGCTGCACTGAGGTCTGATGAGGCTGTCAGGGTGTTACCCTGCCTGGTTTTGAGATCCTCTGAGGACAGAACCTGCACAGCTTCTTGAGACAACTGTTCCAAACACAGGACATGAAACGTGGCTGCATGTTATCTGTGTTTATCCAGTTTGGGGGAGCTAAGGCCAAACACATTGCAACAAGTGGTATAAAATGAAAATACGTGAACAAAGTGAAACTGATGTCCTGTTCTACAAGCGAGATTTACATAAATATACACAAAGTAGAAAAGAAAATAGTGGGGTAAATTAAAACTGGCTTTAGTGAAGCCCAAATTAATATTTTCTAATAAATGGAGATATTATGGTATGCTACTTATTTGTAGATGCTTTCAATGCCAGATGAAAACACCTCCTATTTTTTGAACAGTTTTTGAAAAAATGAACCTGTTCTTATGAAATCTGTCCAAATACATAGAGGCTTAGTGGTGGTCCAGAGACTACTTCTTATTTCAACATAAATCTCTATTGTCTTTTTTTTTCCTTCCTTAGAAGCAAAGGAGGAAACTGTCAAAATAATCAAGCTAAAAAGGGGCATGAGCATAACCCCTTGTAATTGCAGCTCGGGTGAAAATCAGGTGATCTGTGAATGTTTATTTAATTCTTACTCAGCTTTACTCACAGCTCTGTCTTCATTTACTGCTATGAATAATGGGCTGTTCTTGTGCAAACAGTCATAAAAATACCCATTTGGAATAACATAATCAGTGGCTAAATTTGAAATCTGCAATTTGTTGCTTAACTGCATAGCCTGTAGTGATGTTTCTCAAACTTCCTTGGATCATTTTAATAGGTAATCATTGCTTGGGAGCAGTAAAAGAGCAACTTAAAAATATTGTTTCACATTTGTGTTGGTTCCATCTCAGAAAACAACCTGTAAAATGAACTGATCAGTGCATTGCAAAGCATTAGATTTTGCCCTTTCTCATTTCCCATGAATGTTATAAATCAAGCTCAGTTACCACACATGGATTTTTCTTGTCCACTTCAGAGATTTCTACATGGAATAATCACTTTTAAAAGTAGGTAGTAAAGAATATTAAAGGAATGTGGCTTGTTAAAGAAATTATTATATCTGTTGTTCAGTGTGGTGAACACTACAGGCTAAAAGTGAATTTCTCTAATTTGCAAAGTAATGTACCGACATTTCAAGTCCACTTAAGATTGTTCTTAAGTTATATTGGCACTTTTAAATGTAAACACATCATACAATGAAAACAGCAGTGCTAATTCATGAGCCCATGATGCTCCCAAAGCAAGCATACACTGGTTTTCCCAAAGACTGTGGGGGAAAAAAGAGTTGAGAGAAAAACCTGCAGACTCCAAGAAGTGAAGTGAAGCCTAAATACCCTGCAACCAGAACATCCAACCAGTGCCCCAGCAGAGGACAACCCGCAGTGGGTGTGCTCCCCCTCCTTCCCCCACGAGGAGTGTGCAAATACATTGCCACCTATTTTACACAGCGGTTCTGCCTCTGAGTGTCCCCCCCGGGCTCACAGGGCTGAGTGTGCCCGAGCCGGAGGACCCTCCCTGGACAGATGTTTTCCAGATGAGCCCTGTGGCTCCCGAGTACCACAACCTGTCTGTCATTTCACTTATTAAGTTTCTGGGGCCCAAAACACAGCGTAATTCTGAGGATCGTTTCAGTGCTCTGCAGAGCTTGACAAAGAAAAATACCTAAGTGGTGATGGAAAATGTGAAGTTCTGTATAATGCCAGCCAAGTAAACTAATGGTGATACACAATGTCATTTCTTTTAAGAATGTAATAACACATTTCTACCAGTTGTGGTAGTTTCCTGCTTTTCACAGCAAGCAAACAGACTTTCTTCCTAAGTGAAACTGCCATGACTTGTGGCAGATATGAACAGACTTTTCACATCTGCTGTTTATATACAGAAAAGAAAAGCCACTGTATTTCTCTGTACATTGTTAAAAATAGCTTATCTCAAACTGATTCTGCCCCAAGGCTGGTTCTGGGCAGTCCTTGCCTAAAGCAGAAAAACTTCCTTTGTTGATGATCCCCTGGGCTCTGCTCCTGAGCATCCACCCCGTGTTCTCAGCTGTTTGTAGCTGGTGGCATTGAATTACCACTGTGAGAACCTGAGCCTAATCAGAAAAGGAAAAATTTCCAAGAAACAAAACCAAATGCAGAATTTTGCCAGTCCAAATTTTTCTAGTTTGATTTCCTAAGCTATCGCAACTCGTCACTAAAATTCCATTTAAGTACAATTATTTTGTTCCTAGTTTAAATTCTAACTTCAGGTACACACTGTAGGTAATCCTGTGGAGAACTGAAAAGTCAAAAAGTGGAACAGTTTCTGATAAAAGATCATTGGAGCAGAAACTGTCTTACTTTATAAGTATAATGTATTTTAATAAAGGAAAGTGCGATAAAAATCTCATTTTAAGTCCACTGTTCCTTTTTTCTAGAATTTTTTGAGTTGCAAACACATTTTCTAAAACTTGCTTCATTCTGTCAGCACCGTTATAATCATCTTGGACTACACAAAAGATTTTTGTCTTCTGCATGTCACATGGAAGTGTTCTGTCAACTGCCCTTCATTATTACTTCAATCAATAAATAAACATGGAGCTACGTATTCCCAGCACTTCCATATCAGTTTTTTGACACAGCTTTGAGAAGAGCATCAGTGTCTAGGCAGGTGCTCAGGTGCTTCATCCCCACCTTGGTGCTCAGGTACAACCTGGAGACGTGGCAGGGTTTGTCCTTGTAACCCCCCAGGAGGAGGTTTTCAGCAGTCTGAATATACACAATACACTTGATTGTACTAAAAGTCTTTGCCTTTTTTAGAAAGCTCTTGGTGATCCCTACATTAAATACCCCAGAGAGCAAACAGAAGTGGAATCCTCTTTAGTCTGGAAATAATTTTAGCTCACGTACCTTTCATGGAGCCAGGCATTTCAGCAAAAAAGCCTCATTTCTGGCAATACTTGATGCAGGCAGAGAGAAACGAGGACAGAGACTTGAAACAGATTAGAAGTAGGAAGTTGGGGGTTCTTTTTTTTTTTTTTTTTTTTTTTTTTTCTTTGGTGTCACAGTGACAACCTTCAGAAAACAGGAAGAGTTGAAACAGAAGAAAAATGAAGTGGCATTTCAATCTCTCCATATCCTTTCTCACCATTTGTGTAGGAACAGACCCTTTGATGGAGGTTTTGTGCACTGCATTCAGCTGTGCCATTCCATGAAATACACTGACACAATGGGAGGGTTTTTTCTTTATACCCCTAATGATAATTTGCTTGTAACCAGGTGGAAAAATGCTTCTGGAATGTTAAAAGCGTTTAGGTCATGCTCAAAAGACCTCCCTAAAATTTGTGGAAAGCTGGAGGGAAAACAGGATAGGGGACAGTGAAGAGCAATGAAAAAATCATTGTAAAAGACAAGATGTTGTTTGTGAGTGGAGTTCATGAAGAGTCCTCAGGGAACAGAGTTCAGCAGTGCCGGGGGGTCCTGGGAGGGGGCAGTTCTTCATGCAAGCACTTGTTTAAAATTTGGACTGGGATGGCTACACCTTCCACTGCTGTCAGAATGAGTGATTCCCAAACTGGAACATAAATTCCCAATAATGTTACAAACTTGGTATTATCAGCCTGTAACATTTCCTTAGGAACACCATCTTTTGGAAGATGGTGCTTTTAATCTTCCTGCAATGAGCATCTGCCCAGTTCAGACACTGCAGCCTGTGCCTTGTCAACTGGATAGTGGTGGAACTGCAAAGTTCTGATTGTCCAACATCCCCTTCAGTGGGAGCCCTCACTTGTATTCATTCTGGTGATAGACTAATGCCAAAGACCCGGTGGATTTTCATTCCACACAGCTTTATTGATCCTGGAGAGTTGTTCTTCTTGTTTGAATGGCTTTCCCTTTGTTTCTGAAGCTCAGAAGGCCTCGAGTTTTGGAGGTGGAGAAATATTTCTGTCTTGTTCTTCCTGTCTTTCTTTCCTGTCATCTAGTTATTTGGGGGGGGGGGGAAGACAGAAAAGCTCCTAACAAGGCCTGGTATTGTTGCTTGAAACCCTTCTAGTTTCTACCATAGCCTGAAATGCTCCCAGTAATTGGTACTGGCACTGCAAATGCTTAAAATCAGTGAATCTAGAAAATACATGACATTCTGAACTGCTTTACAATGAGTCATGCTTCTGCTCTACAGACTGTCTGTCCAGATGGAGAGAACTACATGCAGCAACTAGTTTCAGCTCTGCTGGGAGATACTTTCCTCAAGGAATGTGTTCTCACCTCTGAGTGAGATCTTCTGGAGGATTACTGCATGCTACAGTCAACAAACCAACGGGGGAAAAGATGCACATCTTAGAATAGAACACTGGCATGAATCAAATCAGACAAACAGATGATTATGGGCATTTTACATAACCAGGCAAAATTAGTTTCTCTTCAGTTTGATCCCTTCTCTGGAGCCCATTATATTTAATTCCACTTTGAGACTGACTATTATTAAGTCTGGAGAATTTACTTAAAAGGTATACTTGTTTTAAACAGTACTAATTATTCCAGCAGTACACTGGAACTAGGAACAAACTGGAAACATGTATAAATTTTCAAAGTTTATTATTTAGACCCCTCAGTAACTTATCAAATTCCAAATGCTAAAACTGCAAACTTCTTATCCTGAGAGGCTTAAAGAGGCAATAATTAATTGAAACAAGTTACAACTGTGTGGATATTTGCCCCTATCACACAGGCTTCAGGGCTTAGCAGAACCTTTTGAAGCTTGATCTCAAATCTCTAAATCTTGAATAAGTGACCCTAGAATCAGGCTGACTCCACAGCATCTTTCCCATTTATATGGATGAACAGAAGTAATTTGACTTGTACACATAATACAGAGGACCAGTATTACACTGCATTAATTCTGTTTGAAGTTAAATTTTTAATCAATCTTTTTGGGTGTGTGTCACTTCCTAAGATAGAATCTCTATGCAAGATTACTTACAGTTCAAAATGTTGCCCTGCTCAGAGAAACCCAGCTAACTTCAGTTGTCTCAACAGACAGAAAAACACCTTCCTATTTTAACAGAGTACAAAGATCAGCCCCTGGCAGGCACTGCCCAGGAGGGAGTGTGTGGGGTTACACTGCTTTCTGAACTCCTGTCCTAAGCAGGATTTGAGGAGGTAAACCCGCAGCCCACTGATATGCATTTCTGGGTCCCAGGTCTCTGTGGCAAAGGCACATCCCGGGTGTTTAAATCCCTGCATCCTTCAAAGATCCAGAGTTCTGTCCGAGGGGTGATCAAGTGAAAGCAGCAATAAGCAGCTTCCCGTGCTAATGGGGAAATAAGACTTCAAAGATCCCACAACCACATGTTCTAAAGAACTTTACAAAGTTAGATGAGAAGAAAGCACCTTTTAGGATTGTTAATGATTAATTTTAATTCGGAGGACAATGATGATGAGACCAGCACACAGCATCTTGCTGTCAGCAGAAGATACAGACAGTGGGATTAGCATTTCCCCCACTCCTGGCTGCCACAAGTGCCAGTGTTTAGCAACTCCTTTGACTGACTACATGAAACTTCTACTTAAATATCAGTGTCATAACGTCATAGTGAACCAGAGTGAACTGAAATAAATGTCCTGCAGGTGCTTGAAGCACTACTTCCTTGATGGAAACAAAATGTGGGTTGAGGGTACCCCAGTTCTGGTACTTTCTAGTCCTCAATTCAAACAAGCAAAATGGAACGGATACATTTCCTGATCAGCTCAAAAATTACTGTTAATCTTGTTTTATTTAAAAACTGTTTCTGCCTTTGTTCTTTTCTCAGTTTGACTTCATACCTCGAGGTGTCTCATAACAGAAGTACTGATTTCATCTTTTCCCTTGCTCTGACGGGCTGGGTCTGATGTGACAACACTGCCAGTCCCACCTGCAGCCTGCTGGGACCTCGGAACAGAGCTGGGAGCCTCAGTTCCCTGCAGGATCAGGCTCAAAATGTGGAATTTCCTCATCTTCTGAAACCTGTATAGTCTTTCAGTGGTAACATTTCAAATTCTGACTTTGGGGAATCTTGCTGCTTGGTAAGAAGTCATTGTTCTGAAGTTTGGCTTCGTGTGTTGTAGGAGTGCAGAGCAACTAGAAAACCTGCTGGCTGAACTTTGGAATTCTTGTCCCACAACCTGAGGACAAATATTTCTGACACCACACTTTCACAACTGTGTAATATCAGCAAAACTGCTTGGGCTTTTTTTAATTATTTTTGTAAACACTGGACCAGAATACAATGTTAAAACCTTTTAAGAAGACTGGAATCTGTAATAACTTCTCTTTGTTTTAGAATAACAGCTGGTTTGATCATTATTATACAGTCTTCTGTATTTTTTTATTCTCCTTTTCTTTAATATCCATGAATGAAAACACTCAAAAGGCTTAAATCAGTAAGAACATTGTTACCTAAAATATATTTTAGTGTGTAGGTAAATATTGCATTGGCTTTTTTTAATCTTTTAATGCAATTTATATCAGAGAATATTTCCTATTCTACTTCTTATACTGCTACTTTCCTCAGGTCCAGTCATAAGAAAAGCTTTCTAGTTTATTATAGGTCTTTATTTTAAATTTACACCACTTATTTCTAAAAAGAAACATTTCTAACACAGCTCTTGGTTTTGCATCACCATTGGTGGCTTCACAATGAGATAAAAAAGAATATTTTTAGTGCTTGAAAACCTCAAAGGATTTTGATTCTTTTACCCTTTCATCAAATTTGCTCCTGTGCATTTCCCATGTTAGGAAAGAGTTAACAACCTCCAGCCAGCAGGCTGCAATCAACAGGTTGTTCTAACAAAAAATAATAACCCCAATCCATCTTTTAAAGTTTAGGAGGTTGGACTAAATGATGAAAAAATACCGATTAAAGCCCTCTTAAAAGCTGAAGTGGGGCCAGAACTGAAATGCTTTGTGTTTTAGGGGAAAAAAAAAAAAAATCTTTCTCGTTGCTAAGTGAATGAACCATCACATCAAAAAAAAAAAAATCCTAACTTTCCAATTTCTGCCTCCCCGTCTCGAATCGAATTCTCTGCCCGTCCAAAACGACAACGAAACACTCGCTAACCTTTAGGTGGCCAACTCAGAGGCAGGTGGAGAGGGTCGGGTGGCTGGAACAGCGGTGAAACAAAAGCAGCATCCTGTTTCCTTTTGGCAGTGCCTCGCTCTGCTCTGTCTTTCGGAGCGCAGGGTGGGCGGAGGGGGGTGCGCAGGGCGGGCAGAGGGCGCCGGGGAGGGTGTCGGTGGCCGCCGATGGAGCTCCGCCGGCTCCGGTGTCTTCTGCACTACGGCAGCTCCGCGTGTGGGCGTGCAGAAATGACACCACTGGGTTTCAAACCATTGCACTGAAGATTTGCAAACAGTTTAAAAAAAAAAAAAAATAAAAAAAGAAAGAAAAAGAAACACAACCCCATCGGGCACAAATGAAAAATCAAGAGGTTTTTTTCCCTTTTTATCTTTCCCCAAGGGTTGTTTGTTGCTTTTCTTTTTAACGTGTCAAATTTCCTCTTCATCCTGTAATTTTTTATTTTTTTTTAAAAGGTAAATTAAGCATTTAGGAACATTTTAGATTTTATATAGTGTGAACATTTTTCTTATGGGGTTTGCTGTTGTTTTTTAATTAACCCACAGGAGTTTGTTTTCCAGAAGGCTGTCCAGATTTCAGCAGTAGAAGTCTTCAGAGGACACCTGTATTTCTGCCTTTGGACATGCTAAAGAGGGATCCAAATGCTGGGAGCACCAAGTAGAAGGATAGGATAGACAGAGCAGCCACTCCACAGCTGACCAGTCAGGAAGTCTGAGCCCAGGACTATTCCCTTGAATATCCCACAAAGCACAGCCAGGAAAACACTTAGGGCCATGCTGGCAACCCACTCGTGTTCAGCATCCAGCAACACCTCAGGTCTACTGACCCAAACTGGGCAGAAAACAGACCTGAACATTTGTTGTAACTACAGGAGACCAACAAGAGAGACAAAGGGGATGTTCTCTGTGATATTGTGGGGAAGGAGAGGAAAATGCTTTTTAAACTGACATAAAATTGCTGACACAAGGGACAGTGAAGATAAACAGTTATGAACACACTGCTGTTGGGAAGGGCAGGTGGAAGGGTTTTGTCAGACAAGTTCAGAACACTTCTCAAGCATACTTTTACCACAAGGAGTGAAAGAGAGACAAAGCGGTTTTGAGAAAGGACCTTGAAAGCTTCAGGGAACCTTTATGACTTGACTGCTCCATGGTAGTGAGGGACTAACACTTGTTAAATACGTGTCTTCATGTAAGTTGAGAGAAGACAGCCAGCTTGAAAATCATGTGCCTGGACAGCAGGCCTGTGCATTCTGGAGCAGAAAGGTTTAGGTGTCTATTTTGTCAAAGATTCAGATGAGCCCCATATCACTCAGGATTTCCATTGCCTTTGGTGCTGTGCTGATAATCAAAAGCAGGGCAGCTGGAAAGCCAGGCACAGGGGTGGGAAGGAGAGGAGCCACTGGTGGTGCCCACGATGCTGTTCAGTGCAGGATGTCCGGGGTATCTCAGCTCCTCTCCTGCCCCCGAGGTGAAACAGGGAGACTAAACACAGCCAGGAATCAACCAACTTCCTCAAACTACTAATCCCAAACTTTAACAAAGACTCTGATGAAGGGACTTAAACAGTGAATGAAAAACAACCTTCAGGATCTGGTAAAACTCTCTGAGACGCTGCCACTAACACACAGCAGCACAGCCGTGGTACCAAGGCGGGGCTGGCTGCTGGCCACAGCAGAAGCTTACATTCTTCTTTCACGTGCACACTAAAAGCTGAGAGCAGCTCCAGGAAAATGTTGCTGGAGAAATGTCTGTGGCCTCATCTCCTACAGAAAACTTAATGTTTGGAGAGACAGGAAATCTGGTTCCCAGCAGGGCTCCATCCAAGCAGACCGAGTGCCATTGCACAGCCTGACGAGGATTGCAAACTGCAATTGCTTCAATCAAATCAGTAACATCAGTAACTCTCCTAGCATTGTCATTTTTTTAATGTGTGGATAGAAGTAAAAAAAAAAAAAAAAATCAACCAACTTTTTTTTATTTTCTCTAAATTCTTAAATTTATCTTTGAGTACTGTCTGTTCAGTGAAGACCCTTTTGGCCCAGTTAAACATCGTGTGTTACTGATGAGTGGTATCAGCTAAATCTTTTATTACAATTCACATTTTAAAAATAATATCTACTAATTACTATTTTCTTGACCCAGTTGGGAAAGTGTAGTCACAAAATACAGATCCTGAAGCAGTAACTCTGAAAGGTTTATGTATTGCTCATTTTTGCCTCCCTGTGTGACCCTGAAGATATCATGTTTCCAAGTCACTGCAGCTCTCACCATTCCTGCCATGGTTTTGGCCACTTTGCTGCAGGTGAAGTAACACCTGGAATGTCTAAACGCACTTAATCCTTCAAGGACGGATCCCCAGGAAGAACCAATATGTACCATTGCTACTGGTTTTCATAAATAGCAATATTTCTTTTAGAGACATGAACTCTTAAGTTTGAACGTACAGAAATCATGCTAGTTGCACATCTGTCATTTAACTAAAGGCACATTTCCACCATGACTTTTTTTTTCCCCAAAGATCACAGCTTTTTAAATTGACAGAATCTCTTAAAGCAACTTTTAAAAATCTCAGGCAAAATTAATATAGAAGGAAAATATTCAAAGCAGGAGGAATGAAAGCATTCTAGTACACCGGACAGCCAACTACTGCCCTCATATCAATACTGCTCAACAACTACTAAAATTCATTTGGTACTTTTGTCTTCATTGAGCCAGCAAGAACCACCACCCAAAGTGGAGTGTAACCCTCACAAACTGGTCAGGCCACACAGCAAAAAGATGTCCAAGGGAAAAAAACTGAAAGACAAAAATGTGCTCAACCAGCAAAAGGGACAGACAGCTTTCATTAGAAGCAAACACGGGTCTACTCGCCAAGGAAAAACCAGTTCAAGGAAAACTAAAGCAGAAGGCAAAAGTAATGGATCCCACAGGGAAAGGACTCAAGGGCTGCTGAGAAAATGCAAAGGCAGTCACAGCACTGAAAAGGTTCAGCTGGGTGTACACACAGCTCAGGGTTGCACTAAGAGCGGAATGTCTTCTCTGAAGTGCTTGGGTTCCTTTCACAGCCCAGCAGCAAGGCTGGACAGACAGACACTCCCCCAGAGGGCAGAGAGGGGAAGAAAGAGAAAAAGCCAAAAAGTCCAGCCTCAAACCAGCTTCCATTAAAATCCCACAGACCTTTTTCCCAAATTTACATTGAATGTGTTTCAGGTGAGGGTCTAAATGCTGAATCATCATACAGTTTGATTTGGGGGGGTTATTTGGTTTGGTTTTTTAGCAGTAATTCACCATAAGCAGGTATGGTGAAGGACTGGTTTATGGATTCATTTACAAGGACAGCCTACAATCCAAGAAAGACTTGGCCATCAGAGAGAAAAGCAGATGCGTGAGTCCAGCTTTGCTTCTAAAGTATCAGGTGATTGAATGGGAATGAAGAGCTCCAGTTACTCCCCCTTGCTTAAGTCATCCTGTTGCTGACAGTTAAAAGGTTTAAAAGGGGAGGATGTTACGGTGCCTCTTCTACAAAACAGATGTTTTGCAGGAGGAATATGAAGGGCCTGTCCAGGTCTTACAGATTGCTGGATTAATGAACTGCAATTTCTCTTGGATTAATGATTAATTTTCAGGCATATCACATCCTAAATATGAGTAATTACAGTTATGACACACTTAGAAGCAATGTAGCTTTCAGAGGAACAGTTGCTTCAACTCAAAAAGGGAGCAAGGTTTGCTGGTTTGTACATGTACAAACTATAGACATATTAATTTTTCCATCTGTTTCTTATTTGTTCCAGAAAAACAGATAACCAGAACTACTGAGAGTAGTCAGAAATGTCCTAAAAGCCCCCAGTGACACAAACTTAAATGTGTTTTACAGAAAAAGAGAATAAAATTTGACAGGGTCATTGATCATTTGAACCAACTTTCAGACCAATGTCAAAACCAGTAAAAGGAAGCATCAGTAACTATAAATATAGCAGCAGAGCATTCCCATCACCGTGACCTCAGTCCAGCACAGCTACAGGTAAACCCACAGTCCACACCATCCAGCCAACCCAACTGTTTTGATTTTTAATTTTCCCTGTAAGTTTTCATGTAGTTGTGTTTCTTCTCAACATGTTGTCAAGGAAACCTTCCATTGCTGTAGCTTAGTATCCAGCTCTTTATTGCTTTAGTCCCAAATCAGTTTAGGACCGACTGGAACACTCTCCTTCTCACTGGGAAGGGATCTTCATTTGTACCATATGCTGGAGAGAGTTAAAGGGAGACTTTTTTTGAAAGTTCAGTTCTTCCAAAATGCCCATGGAAAATTTGCCAATTAGATCTTATATTTATTAATTTTATTATTTTACATATCAGTATTCTATTATGCTATATGCTAGCCACTGAAAAACAGCCTGTAATCTTACTTCTTATTTCCCTCTGTCAAAATTCCTCTCTTATTTTATTATCTTTGAACAATGTTGAGTTCCTCTGATTTTTGGATTTTGTGAGAGCTGAATTTCAAGCGATAATAATTCAGTTGCAGTTGCACACTCCTGGTATCTGTGTCTTAATTTATAACATTTATACACATGTTCACTGGGAGAAGAGGTACTGTATATAAATATATAGATGTACCCAGAATTTATGATGCACCCCAGGGAACAGCTGCTCCTCTCTGGTGGTGTCCACTCTGCCCCTGCTGAGCTTCCTGTGGAGCACCAGGCCAGACCCAGGTTTGGGATCAATCATTTTCCTCTTGCCTGGTGTCTGAGAGGCACTGTCAGCACAGCCTGTGCAACACTCACCTGGCTCCAGGCACGACCCAGAAGGGTTCCAGTTCTCAGCACAGCCCTCAAGGGGCTGTTTCCACTCCTGCCCTCCTAGAGGGGAACACACAGAATGCCTCACGCCTGGATAACTTCAGGATAAAGGCGGGAAATGGGAAAGAGCACTTGTAGCATCCTGGCAGAGTGAAGTACATCTTGGGCTGGACTTGTGTTTCAGTTGTGTGTCATGCTAAAAGGTATTTCTGTCCCTCTCCCCCTTGGATTTCACAGAGCTTTGCTTTTATCTGTCGCCAAGGAAACACCAGGGTTTTTTTCCCCCTTGCTCATTAATGTCTGCATTTTTGTTTCCATAGCTACAAAGGAACCTCAGTGTTTTAAAATAGCAGTAATTGGATTACCAGGACTTTTTGTAATTTATTGACACCGTTAATGGCTGTGATTTTCGAAAGCAGACACCAAAATTGTATCAGCAGTTTTTCAGCTATTAACATGTGTTATCTCTTTGTCCTGAAATACTGGGTACATGCTAAGAAAAGTCTTCAGCATCCAGGCACTCACTGCACCCAGACTCAGCTCCAGACATGGGGCTCTGAAATTACTGAAAACTACTCTGCCTTTTAGTTGCATTAGTTTTCATTTCTGGTGGTCCCCAGCAAAGAAGTGCAGAGGTTCTGTTGTGAACCTGCTCCGTTTATCTCCAGTATCTAACATATTACAGGTCCTTTGCAAATTTGACTCCAGTAGGATAACCTGGGGGGAATTTTTTCAGCCAACTCAGGATACAGGAACATGGAAAAAGCCCAAAGAGTTGAGAGCACCAGCGCTGCTAAGAGTGGTGTCACTTAGCAGGGACATTTTTAATGTTTTCTTGAGACAGGAAGTGACTGATCTGTGTGCCTGTCTGTGGCTGTATGGACACTCCTACCACACTGAAACTGTTCCTGTGCCATCTTCTGACACTTCTATTTACTTGTTACCATTTACTTGTCTATTTGAAGTGCTTACAAAGCACCATAAGTGCATTTTCTGTAGCCTGACCCTTTCTTTGCAGCATCTCCACTCCCTCCTGCCCTCAGGCTCAGCAGGGGACAGAACACAAGAGAACTCACTCTATGGACACTCCACCAGTGTCCCCACTCTGAGCCCCAGCCAGGGGACACACACCACTCCCACAGGGTAACTTGGGTTAAAATTAGCCAACAGTTTCAAAAGTTGTAAGAGGAGGACAGCACGATCAGATATCACCTGTTTTTTGGGGGAAAAAAAAAGCTAAAAGGAGCCATCAATCTAAAAAGTTTACAATCTAGGTAGAAGATGTGGCTAAACACACATAAGTATAAAAAAGGAGGCCTCTTTTAAATCTCAACTATTAGTTCCTGGTTTTTATGATGGATTTCTGTGCATCCTTGAGGCTCAGACATTCTATTGCCATAGAAACAGTATCCTGTGTCTCTGAGGACCATCCTGTAGGTGCTGTTATGGAAACAGTCATCTCAACAGCTCTCCTCATGCTATATCTTTCAATGATTGTATTTGTAAAGATCCATTGCTAAACTATCCTTTCAGGGTTCATTTTAATAAAAACTAAGTCTCTAAAGTATTGAGCAATTTAGTAAACTCCTCGAGGCAGCTCCAAATTAAAAACACAGCAATGGAAAAAAATGTATATTAAAATTACAGCAATGTTTCCAAATCTCTATCATCAACAGAGGTTTGGGGGAAAAGATGGTCTGTCCTCCCAAACCATCATTAGTAAAACTACTTCAGAAAAGCAAATGCTTAAGTGTTCTGTGCAAGGACTCCTTCACACACCCAGCCTTATGTGCTTGCATGGAAATAAAATTCAAAACATAAGAAAACAGTGAGAAAATGTGGCTCAGTTGACTGAACTGGAAACTGTGAATTCTTAAATCAAGGTGCACCTTTCTTTTGTCTCAGAAAAGCCATCTAAGGCAGATTTTGAAAATGAGAATCTGTGAGTTGGAAGCTCAACTCCCACTAATTTTTTCCTGGGAATTGAGTCCTTAGCTGATCCTGGAGCTCTGAGAAAATCTCCTCAACATTTTCACATTTGTAACGTCTGAGATACTACTGCTTACTTATTTCCCTAAAGTTCTGTGGGCATGAGTACTTTTTAGTTCCTAGAATAAAACCATCAAAGAATGTGGGACACAATTTTAAGGTGTTATTTGGGTGAGTGGTCATTCATTACTTAATGTGTCAGATGTAAATAGCTTCCTGTCTAATTATAAAGATTCTACTATTTAGTTACTGTATATTTAGACTGTAATTCACACTTTTTACCTTTATCTTATTATTTTCTTAAATCAAATTCATCCACACTAAGAAGGTCCTTTCTAACCCAACCCATTCTTAGGTTATATCCTACCTTTTTATTCCTACACAAAAAAATAGTTATCATGGCTTGTTAAGGGAACATTTCCTAACAGTGAATAGCTGAATATCTCTGACTACAGATAACATTTTAACGTGGATAAAGAAATCATCCAAACACAATGAATTGATGGTATAATTCAAGTACCTCCACAGAAGTTCAGGAAAGCAGGAAGATAAAAGCTACTCAGGAACAGGGCAGTTTTGAACCCCAGCTGTTTTCCCCCTGGAGGGGGATGCAGTGACACCTGCATAAATCATCATTTACATGGAGTAATGTTTTTATGTTCTTAGAATTTGGCCATGACAGAAATGAGGAGCAGTGGGGCTGGCACAGCTTGTTGAGCAGCTCATGGGAACTCTCCATCAGGGAGAAACCTGTTGGCATTCCCCTTTTGGGATTTATCATGGGCCAAATAAGATGTCAACACAGAAAATAGTGGGTTTCTTTCCTTCAAAATATTTACATTTTCTTAATATTAGTAAATAAATGTGCCTGGAAAATGTTTACATAGACTTAAGTCAAGTGACAGGGAATGTCAGCTATTTCCAGGGCAAACAATTGACAGGTACTCCCACTTTTACCTTGGAAAATCAATACAGCAAAAAAATAGCTTTTTTGTAACATTTTCTTTAACAGTTTGGATTCTGGAAGTTTTGTTGCCTGAGATGTGTCATAAATGCCAAAGAGTTTGTTATCCAGATTGTTACCTCTAAAGATTCCATCTTCCCAGGGCTGGTATTCCCCATTGGCTTAGTGGGTCTCTGGGAACTGTCACAGCTCTCAGTGCTTTCTCATCTTACTTCTGAAAAGACAGATTAAATTGATGTGCTCGATTTAACTAGCAAAGCTGACAGGTATAATCCCAGTTTGTTCATCTTCCAAAAATTCCAAGTGTTGCAGTGAGGTTAGCAGTTGTTCTCCTTCTCTTCATTTATAGCCATGGTTTTCAGAAAACAGAATATCTTTTTTTGTTGTTTTGTTTGGTATTTCAGTTTTTGGAGTGCATGCATGTGCTGAATAGATTCTCTGAGAGGCAACAGAAAATATACTAATTAAAAACCAGATGACAAACCACACTCTTAAAATAGGCATTAAAAAAACCCCTACAAGCAGATGATGTGGGAATTACTTTTTGGAAGAAAATCTTTTCTAAGTCAGCAGAGAAGAGATTCAACACCTGAGCTGGCCTAAGTCCTAGTTCAGCAGACTTTTTTTTTTCATGGCCTTGATCCTCACTATTATTTCAATGTTCAGATGAATAATTATTAAACTAAAAAGAACATTCACCATCACCTTTCTAAAGAAGGGTCTTTCCTACAGGTAGCTGTAGTTAACTTTTGTTTAGATCTGTGCAGATTCCTCGTAGGAGTGCTCAGATGGTTTTCAAAGTACTCCTAATTTTATCAGCAGTGATTAAGATATAGATACATGACACTTTGAAACACACAGTTATAAAAGGACCAAACATTAATTTTGGAGTAGCCAACTTAAATAAGTTTTAGTTGCTTCTGATACTGGGTTGTCTCCAAGTTGTGTGTTTTGTGAAGCTTTGTGGAGGTTTTTTATTAACACGATGGTTTGCCTTAGAGCTCTGGCTCTGGCAGCAGCAGAGCCTCTGTGGGTCCATCTGCTCAGAAAGTGCTCAGCTCCTCACACACTCTTTGTTTTTTCTGTTCCTATGCTACTCATCCCACTGCACATGTGGGACTCAGAAGACACATTGAATGCATATCTTGATTAAAAAGAAGAGCTGCTGCAGATCCTATGCTGTTGATTGTACCTTTTTGTAGACCTGGATATTTAATAATTACTGCTTCACGGGATTTTATGTATTTCAGAGAGCTGCTGTATGCTCAGAATGTCACCAGTAGAAAGTGTATATAAAAACTTACTTCTGAGCATGAAAACCACACCCTGACAATAAGAAGCTCACACTCCAATTCTGCCGTCTTATTGATCGTGCACCTGCTGGATATCCCATTGATTCAGTGCAGTGGAACTGATACAAATATTATTTGCTTCTGCAGAAACTTGGAAGTGGTTCTTAAATGACTCAATGTAGAGAAAAAATGAATTGAGGCAGCTAGTAAGAAAGTGCTTTAATGCACAACATGCAAGGCTTACATGTGAGAAATCACATTTTAAATGGCTGTTTTGAGAGAATATCATTGTTAAAACTACTTTTGCAAACATTTATTTTTTTTAAATATTTTGAACTTCAGTTTGTGGCTGTCAACATTTTGGTCTCTATAAGCTTGTAACAGAAAGTGTATATACATCATCAGGAGATGGATGGCATTAATGCAAGTTGGCTTAATCATACTCTGATGAGTTTGAGGCTTTCTCAGTGCTTGGAAATTAACTTTTTGCCCCCCCTCATTTTTACATGTTGCTTATTCCTTTAATTATTGCTGGAACACTAAGTTGCAGACAGCTTAGCTTCAGCATCACATAACTAACCATAGGCAATACAATGATGAAAAAGCTTTTTTCTCCCAGAGGGGTCTCTAATTAATCACCACTAATGAAACTGCACAAATTAGCAATGAAGGGAGTAGGGGGAGACCTACAAGAGTCTGAGTTTCCATGCCTAAATTCCATATCTAAGAACTGCACTGAACACTCTCCATCCCTGGAACAGAGTGGGACGTGGGAGTGTCTGAGTCTGCAGGTGCCCCACCTGCATAGGAAGGTTTTGGGACTGTGATGATGTTAACTTGGTGTTTTCCACAAGAAGTTCTGTCAATGGATTTTTACAGTTCATAAGTTCTTGTAACATTTACTAAATTCTTAGAACCTCTTTAAGTTGTTGCATTAATTTCACTCAGATTTTCTTACTCGGCATGTAGCAGGTTTGTACAGGCCTGATAAATGTGTTTGGCTTTGGATCAGGACAGTTCTAGAGAAAGTAGTCGAGTTCTTTTGCAGGACTTCCAAGCTTATAAGTATTCCCACACATTCTTCTCACTTTCCTCAAGTGCTATGAGATTTCACCATTAAGTACACAAAAACCCACCTGTAGTAAGTGTCAGATAGTGGTTACAGACAGTGCAGATTTGGGCACTTATCAAGATGGATTCATCACACTATCTCATTTAACTTCTCCTAAATTGAAATCTATTACTTTTACATTGATGAAGATTTTTATGTGGTCTGCTTATTAGTTTAAAATGTTTATTTGAGCATGCCAATACTTCTGTTCTAACTGTATATTCTCTTACTTCATGTCCATAGAAGATCCTTGCATTATTTTTCCATCTTAAACTCTCCTATTTGATTAATATTTTTTTTTAATAGTTTATCCCTTGGGTTGGATGAAATAAATTCATGAAAACTCCTCAGAAGGCTGATTGAAAAAGAGATGCATTTTCAGAGGAGGTACAAACAGGAAATCACCACTGATCAGACAAGATACGGAAACTATTGAACGCTCGGAGTGTCTCATCCCCAGAAGGACAAGGATAATTTTCAGGTGCAGTTTTTGACTCTCAGTCTCACTGTTTCTCTGTGTATTGTCAGTTCTGTCCAAACACCAGCATTTCTTCTCAGCTTGGAGTTGGGAATTCCTGCTGTAGAGCCCAGCTGAGGAGGTGGGGACTGAGCCTTAAGTTGCTGTTACTATTAAAGATCTGAGGATTGTGGTCCCAGAGACAAGGTCTTGGGCTCTCAGTTCCTGAGACTGGATCCTCCCCCTCCCAAAGGAGTGGCAAATACAATCCCAGCAGAAAGAGTCTTAAATCCAGGATCTACCTGCTCTTTAGCCCCCAAAACCTGGAACAGAAATGATCTAATGGCTTGCCTCCACCACAGCTCTGTGGTCAGCCACTGACAGGTGTAAGACAGAGGTGTCTCAACACTGGTTTGTAACTGATCTGATAATTGCCTTGGTGACAGTTGTCTGGGTAAGTCAGCACTGATGACTAAGTGGCCACTTCCATGCAGTAGCTTGTGTATGATGAATCCTCAACTTTTATTTCCAGGTGGTGTTTTGTTTTTTTTAAGCCATGTCCAAAGACAGCTGATCAAGCACAAAGAGCTTGATCCAAATTTTGGACACAGGAGCAAAGTTTGAAGACCATGAGTTAAGTTTGTGATTTATCATTTAGTTCTGCCCATGACTCGTTGTTGCTGGTTCTTCAAGGTTTTGCATTGGAAGTTGCATTCAACAAATGTTTCAGAGAATGGTGTGTTTTTATAAGATGTTGTCTTTAGAATTCCATAAGGATCAGATTAGGGAAGAAACATGATTATTTCCAAACAACAGAAATTCATCAGCATTTTCAAAGTACTTTAAAATTTGTGGGTTTGTCTTTAATTGTGCTGTTACTGTGCTTGCTCATGAGTTGTGGGTGATTACATGTGATTATCATCTGCCTACTTGATCACATGCACATTTGTGATGCTTGCAAGAGAAAACATTATCTGGCTGGTAACTGTCATGTTCTGCAGAGTTCAAGAGACTGTTTCCCAGACAACAGAATAGTCAAATTGCACCCATGAGCTGTGCACCACCGGGTACCTGCACTCAAGGCAAACACTTGGTGGCAGCTGCTGTTCCCACTGACACAGACAAGATGGAACTGTTTGTACAGCCAAAATCAACCTGCCTGAACGGTGGAAGTCAAGGAAACTGCACAATCTAAATATTAGTAACAACAACAACCAACCAACAAACAAGTCAAAATTCGTGGTTCTGACAAGTCAAATAGAACACACTGGCTACAAATTCTGAGTCAGTTTTTAAACTGAAACCAGATCATTCACCATTTAAGGTGAATGCCATTTAAGGGCCATGTACTGCCAGGTTAAGACCTCTGTTGTCAGACACAAATCCAAGAGCAGCTGTGTGATGTGGCAAATCATTTCACTGTGGCAATTTGAGCACGTTAAAAGCAAACAGCCTGGGGAGCAGGTGAGGAGTCAAGGCTGGGAGCAGCTGGTGCCACCCCTCAGGGGAAGGAAGTGGGTTGGGCAGCTGGGTGGGAACCTGTGGGCACTGGGTTTACATTCTAGATGTTGTCAGGTGGGAGGGAAAGCTGATAAGAAAAATAATTCTTTGCATTCAAATTATATGAACAGCACCAGAGCCTGGTTAGTGTAGGCAGTGTTAGACAGTGTGTTTCCCAACTGCAGTAGATGTATCACAGGCTCCACAAGGATGGTATATGAGGCAACAGCCCTCTGAAAGAGTGCAACTCCAAGCCTCCTGGCACATTTTATGGCAGAAAGATAAAATAAAAGGCACCTGGAAATCAAATGTTTGTCCCAGGGCTAGTGCCAGATCATTCTATTAAAAATGCACATTTTTAATATGCCTTAACTTAAACTCTATGTTCTGAAGCAAACATAATGTCTGGGTTTGAATTTTTTCAGGGGGGCATGATATTGGTGGCGTTTGGGGTTTTGTTTGCAAGGTGGGGGGTGTCATTTGGAGAAAGAGAGAGAGTAAATTCTAGGTAACAACATCTGAGCCTCCCCTTGATGTTCTTAGCTCTAATTAGCCAAAACTGAGTCAGCTGTAGCAATGTGGTCCATTAGCAGTTCATACTCAGGCTACCCTTTCACATTGGGTGGCCACGGGTGTCTGAAGGTCTTATCACTAATTTTTCATTTTTTACTGGTTAAGAATGACTTCAAGTGTGAGTGGAACAGTAAATGAATTTGCTTATTGATCCAGTGACATTCAGTCAGAATATCCTGTAAGTTTACAAAGGGTTCTCTGGGGTGTGTCATTCTCTCTCTGGGTATTACGAGAGATCCAGGGTAGAATCTGATGGAAGATGTATCATCTTCTATACACCTCTTTCATATCTAGTCTCTGACTGCAACTCTGCTTTTCAGAGCTTCTCCAAGAAAAAGCAGTTCCATGGTCAAGATGAAGAGACCATTCTCTCTTCAGCCAAAGACTACTCTAAATCATTTTGGAATATGCTTAACCTCCTGCTAAGAGCTTCCTAATTGCATTCTGTGCATGCTATCCCAGGCTTTCCTGTGTTTCCAGTTAAAGTCCCAAACACTCTTACCTGACGTTGAGTGCACAGGTTTCCAACAGGACACTTGCACTCAGAATTGTTCTCAGGTTTTTGTGTCTGGAAATCTCAGTTACCAAAGACTCTGGACCTGTTTTATTCAACTCACATCCCTGAGAGTTACACAGTGTAATTGTGTCTCTGGTGACAAGTACCCGCAAAGGAAAGAAAAGCTACTTCATCACGATGAGGACTTGTGGAAATTGAAGTCTAAAAGACTCCTCTCCAGTAGGTGAAGCCCCATGTACAGGGAGGGGAATACACAGACAACACATGTGATCCAGCCCCATCTCTTGGTTTTTCCACACAGAAGGCAGGAATCAATCCAGGCTTATTTTTTAATAAAAATATGAACCCCTGCATCTTTTCTCTGAAAGCTGGTATGTTGCTGCTATTTCATCTCTTCTTAGGGGACCACAGACATTAGATTCTGCATAGAAAATGATAATCTGTAAAATTTTTTATTTGCATTTCATGTGCAACCTGACAGCCATTTTCACCAGAACATGGGAGGTTTGGGGAAAGGGATTTGTTGGCTATTTCTGTAGTCTGATTTTTCTTCAAATTGAGGGAAGAGCCCTAACTACTAAAGGATAGAAAACAAAACTCTCCTGGTAGACTGATAAAGTTCAGAAACAAATACAGGCACTGGGTTGTCCTACACTGATCTGGGGGGTTTTGGGGGTTGAACCAAATTGCATGGTACTAACACCACCAAGTCGGTGTTTGTTAGTGGATGAAGAACAACTGTATTGACCTTGGAGAACTGCTGAACGTCTGGCTAAAGCCAAGCTGGCTCCAGTGGTTGTTCTGGGGGGTGTAGAGCATTGACTGAACCAGCCCTGACTTGTTCTTGCCCTGCAGCACCAGCAGGGCCTTTCTCTGGTTTTTCTGTTCCATTGATGGTTCACTGTGCAGACAAATGGAATTCAGGTGCCCTGTTCCCTCACAGTGCTCATCCTGGCCATGTGAAGAGCTGTCCCACAAGAACATGAGGGGCAGCTGGAGCTCAGGATTAAGTGCCCTCAGTGGCCCCTGTTGCAGGCAGCTCACCCAGCTGGGGCAAAGCTCAGGTGTGCTGCACAGGTGTAGTCTGGCAGTGCAGCTCCCTTTGCTGAGGCTGTAAGATGGTGCAGAGCTCAGGGCTCTGAAATGCTGTTTGCAGCACTCCAGTCCTTTCCCTCTGCCCTGGGTCAAATGATGAGTACAGGCCTCAGGGACAAGGAAATTTGGGATGACAGCAGTTATGAAGAAGGAAGGGAGTTGAAAGGCTTTGGAGTGGGAGGTCTGCTTGCTGGAGCAGTGGGAAGCAGCTGCTAGGACTCAACATAAGCAATGGAACTGTTAATGCCACGCAGAGGAGATAAAGCTGGTAAAGAATCTGGTTACTGTGATAAAAACACATTTTCAGTATTGAAATCTTATCTCATCTGCATTCCTCTGAAGACGCAGTGATGGACCAAAGCATATAAATGTTAATCCATAGTACACTGGGAGCTCTGTTCTGACCTAGTAAATGTATCCTCATGTAAACTCATTTGCACCTGACAGTTTTTCCAGAATGTGATACATTGTGTAGAGGTGGCATTTCCTCACTCATGTCTCCTCTGGGTCCTAATCAGAAATGTGGACGATCAAAATTACTTGAACACCACTCCTATTAAAGCAAAGCTAGAGGAGTTGGTACCATGCTACACTGGGGTATTGCTGTGCTTTCTCTCTGAAAAGAAGGGTATGTGTTTATTAAAAGCACCATTTGGTATGACCTTCTCATAATGAGATGTATTTTGACTTGCAAGGCATTAAAGAGGCAATTCTGGAAGCACAGAAAAGGAGCTTTGCTATTCAACAAAGCTTTTTTAAGAAGTACACTCAGGAACATAAAGCCAAGCAGAACAGCCTGATACTGAATTTACAGCTAATGAAAGAGTGTGTATAGATGGGGCGGCCTTTGAGAGTTGTATAATGGAAGTCATTGAATAGGTATGTCTGCAAAGACAACACTGACAATTTCAATTCTCTGCCAGTTCTACTGCCTGACTGACAAAGGCAGTGGGAACCTGTTTTCCAAGCTCAAGGAAAGAGCAAGACCTTTGAATGGTTCTCATTAATACTGCCTGTGGATACCAGTATTTCACACACATAAAACTTGGATTGCAGATCAAGGAAGTGGTGCAGTGTTGCTGAAGTGTAGCTGTATATCAGAATATGACAGAGGAAAAAATATACAACAAAATACAATTTCTGAAGTGTAAGAAACAGTAAACAACTCAGCTGAAACTGGAAACCTGTGAAGTGTTGTGATACCTGAGGTAAGGGGAGCAAAGAGAGCCCACATCCTGCCAAGGCAAGGGAGTACTGCAGGGAAGTACAGACTTTTCCCCACTTACTCTTCTCTGTCTCGGTCACCTCTGTACAATTCTAGTGATCCATTACAAATGACACTTCTGACTTGCACTTATTTCACTCAGAGGTAAGCTGGAATCACTGCCATTGTCACCAAACCCTCTTCAGGTTAGAATTTAGTGACATTTTGTACTGCAGAGCGGTCTAGTTAATCTCTGGAACAGGGCTTTGAACCAGGGTGGTGTTTGCTTTCCTCAGTGAGACCCAGTATCTGCATTTTTCTTGAAGAAAGCCAAACCCATAGTTGTGTAGGCCTGAGCAGGTTTGACAATCTGGGCTTTTGGTACCCATTATGGAGTGCAGGAATGCTCTAGATCCGATGCTGGAGACAAAGCAACATTTGGGTTGTTAATTATTTCCTGATATTTGCACTTTTCTGTCAAAATTATGGTTATTTTTTGAGGCCATTTAAAGGGATCAAGTCATGACTCCCTGTTTAGCACACACTGGTCTGGAAACACAAAAATAATCCCTTGTTCTGCAAATAAATTCTTTGGGACCTCAGAGCACATTCAGACACAGTTCCCAGAGCCATTTCAAGATTTTCTTAGTCACACCCAGGAGATTGCTCTGCCAAAATCCATGGGAAACATATGATCACAAGGCCCATTTCCTGCATCAGTTGTAAGCAAACAGCTCCTGAAAGACACATATGGAGTAAGGAATCTCACCATGGCTTTACACAGAATTTTATACTCTTTTGCAGATATCCATCATGGTCCTTAATTCTCATCTTTCTAGTGACTGGGACTGGACAGACTTAACTGAAAGGATATTTTACTAGATTTCAAGTATTAGACAGATGCTGTCAACATATAGGGGAAAAGATACTGAATTTTACAGTATTACATTCCTGATCATAAAAATGTACACAGTATTTTCAAGATACATCACCAATGTAAAGAATTCTAATGTTTAAGATATGCTGCTTTTTCCACTGCAATTGCAATTTTAAAATTATTTATATTATTCCTCTTATAAGTCAGGTTTGTAAGTCATTCTGCCCTTGATATCACTCAATTACACAAACCTACTTGAACAAAACTTGTTGTAAAATAACCTGAAGTTCCTGTGAGCAAGAACTGTTGAAATCTAGCTCCTAAACTGCACCGTATGTTGGCGTGCCTCTTTCTTGGAGATGACATTTTGCTTCCAGTAGATAACACTTCTTTTGCAGGAAAAAAAACCCTGATGAGAAGCTACAGGCAGCTTGATGGATCAGAGATGGGTCTATTGAGGGTCCCCATCTTCCACAACTGTGTGTCACACTGAGACCTCTCAAAATGCTTTGCATTTTTAACATACTTTGCAAAATTGTCCAGTTGCAAAAACCACCTGGTGGATATTAAGACTACACTGGATTTAGTACTGATCTTCCAGAAATAACTCTGTACACTTAGATAGATCACCAGCATGTTAATGTTGAGGAACAGTCCTGTGAGGTGAAAGAGGAAAAACAGTATCAATTGGTACCTCCAACAAAAATTTATTCTCAAAATGGCTCTCATTTAAGCATTTGCTACTGACTGAATCTGGTATTGTATTATCAAATCATAGTTTCTCTGTAACTCAGTTGCTGGGAGTTGACCTTCAGTGCAAACACCAAGATGCACAGGGGATATTCCCTGAATGTGAAGCTGGGAATTCTGGCACTGCACAAGGATGATATTAGCGTCCCTGTGTGCAGTAACCTGTTTCTGGGAAACTTCCCTTTTTCCAGTGAGGCTGTTTCTGTGCAGGCAGAACACACAGTGGTCACTCCCTCGCTGTGCTGTGTCCGTGAAACGCTATCCTGCTGTTGGGAAAAAAAACTAAAATTCCACACAACTCAGAGCACTTCCAAGATTGCGGAGAATTTGAGGGAGAAAAGGCTTGATGCCGCGCCAGCGGACGCACGGAGGTTTGTTTGTTACTCCGGCTGCTCCTGCGGGATCAACGTCGTAAATCACAAGGGTTCGATACGGGTCGGGGCAGGTCCTGGAAACCCGTCCCGGCTGAGACAGCGCGGCTACCGCGGGGGGCGCTGCTGGTTGTGAAACCGCTTCCAGATCCGCTTATAGAACAGGTTACAGAACCACCTACAGACCCGCTTACAGGTCCGAAGCGCTTTCAGATCCGCTTACAGATCCGAGCCGCCTACAGACCCGCCTACAGATCCGAACCGCTTTCAGATCTGCTTACAGAATCAGTTACAGACCCGCTTACAGAACCGCCTCGGGACCCCCCCGGGATCCCGCACACCGTGACGTCACCGGTCGCCTGCGGCCGCTGCCCCTGCACAGTGCGGCCNAGACCCGCTTACAGAACCGCCTCGGGACCCCCCCGGGATCCCGCACACCGTGACGTCCCCGGTCGCCTGCGGCCGCTGCCCCTGCACAGTGCGGCCCGTGCGGGGCAGGCCGTGCCGTGCTGGCCGCGGCCCCTGCGCAGCCCGGCTGGCACAGCCCCGGAGCCTCCCGCGGGACACGGGCCCGGCCGGTCTGTCCCCCGCCCGTACCGGGGCCGGGTGCACCAGGCCGGGCCAGGCGCGGTGACGTCCCGG
>VXAU01011327.1:3386406-3409869 GCA_013399695.1 Formicarius rufipectus
GCGGCAGGAGCGGCCCGGGCCGGCCCCGCTGCCGACATGAAGATCTGGACCTCGGAGCATGTGTTCGAGTGAGCACCGGGCACGGCACGGCAGGGCAGGGGGCGGCGGGGATGGACACGGGGGGCTCCGCCGGGATGGCAGCTGTGGGGGCTGCACCGCGCCGTAACCGCCCGCCCTCCATCCCGCCCCGCGGGTGCTCCGCGCTGCGGCCCCGCTCCGGTGACCGCGGCCTCCCGTGACCTTCCCTGCGTGTCCTTGCCGGGCCGGGGTCACGGCCTGTGGGGGGGGCGCCTGGAGATGCGGCCGGCGGGGTTGCGAGCCCTGTGCGGGGTTTGTGCCCCGTGCGGGGCAGTTCGTGTGCGGGGGCTGTGCCCTGCGCGGGGCAGTTCGTGTGCGGGGGCTGTGCCCTGTGCGGGGCAGACCCACCTGCGGTGTCAGCACTGCTCAGGGTTGTAGTGTTGCCCTCGCCTTGCAGGGACGGCGCTCAGCGAAGCATGATGAGGTCCCTAATGGTGCTGGGGTTCAGGTGCTCCAAAACACCTGTGTTAGAAGTAATCCGAAGGAAATACTTGTTTAAAGGAAAGTAACATCTTAATAAATCACTGCAGTATTACCGAGATCTGGATACAGTGCAGTCTTTTAGCATTACATCACAGGGAAAAATCAAGTTATAATATAGCTCAGAACACCTGATTAATGAGGCGTGTTGTATGTTTGTGGCACTGTCCAGTCCAGGAAATAGAGGTTTTTCTCCAGGAAGGGTATGTGTAGAGTTGAGAACTGGAAATGGAACTGCTTTAAAATTTATCAGTTGGCATGTACCATTCAGTTTTAATAGAAATCCTGTGTCCTGCTTCTGTTTCATCAGTCACCCCTGGGAAACGGTAACCACAGCTGCCATGCGGAAATACCCCAATCCCATGAACACCAGTGTGGTTGGAGTCGATGTCCTGGACAGACACGTGGATCCCAATGGGAAGCTGCACAGCCACAGGCTCCTCAGCACAGAGTGGGGAATTCCCTCCATTGTGAAATCGGTGTGTATTGTGTCACAGAGCTGGAAAAGGATCCCTCAGGGAGGGGAAGGGAAGCCAGGTGTTGTAACAGACATGTATCATTTCATAACTCTAATGGTTTAAAAATATCAGTGTTAATGTATCAGGAAAGTTCAACAGCAGTACACGTAGTGACTTCCCAATAGCCAAAAGTTGCTTGGATCAGACTGTTTCCCTTGGGAGAATGAGATCTACCTCAACAGTCTTATTTGAAGCTAAACCCTAATTCTGTTGTTTTGGTGTCAGTTCAATGCAATTATCACTACTTACACATTTAAAGGCAGGAAAAATTGCAGTAGATTAGCATAATTAATCCCATCTATGTTTGCCTGTCCTCCAGCTCATTGGGACATGCAGAACAAGGACATATGTTCAGGAGCACTCGGTTGTTGACCCTGTGAAAAAAACAATGGAGCTGAAATCCTGTAATGTAAGTAGCTGTGTTTGTGCAACTGCAATGGATTACAGCATATAACAGCACCTTGTCCTTTTGAAAAGGAAAATCATATCAAAAATAATTTGGAAATTCCATTAGAACAATACAAGGTAAAGGTTTTAAGTAATGGGGCTGTAGTTGATCAGTTCTGTTTTTCAGGTGTGAACTTTTAGACTTTTGAAACCTGTCAGGGCTGAAGCATCTGAAGATACTGATAGGCAGGACAGGAGGAGTTGGGGGGGTGGTATTAAAAAGAATTTTTTTAAGCCACTTTGTGTATGTACACTGACTGTTTCCCAGTTGTGTAACATTTTGCCCTCTTTACTACTCCATCTATCTGATCCTACTGTGGAAATGTTCTATAAATGTGGTAGCTGGTAAACAATCCAAAAATTTAAGAGAAATAGATCAGCGAATGTTGAACTTGGAGATTTCTTTATCTTGTACCACAGCTATATATCTGCAGGAAAAGTAATGTTTAAATGCAATATAAGCATTAGTTTTGATTCTGCAGTTTTATTTGCTTCATCCCTTTAATATTCGTATCAAGGAGTAACTGTGTTGTGTTCTCCAGATTTCATTTACAAACCTCGTGTCAGTAGATGAGAGGCTTGTCTATAAACCACACCCTCACGAACCACAGAAGTAAGTACCTCTCTGCTCTCAGATTGCCCTGGAGTAGTCCAGACTTTGCTTGGAATATTTCCATGGTTTCCCTTGAACAGAAGATGAGGTTTACATGGCCTCTGTTATGGTAACTTGCCTAAAGAAAGGATTAAATGGACTGTCATTTCCTCCAGTGACACTGCTTCTGCAGAGCACCACTGGGAAACTTCGGGTCATGCTGTGAAGGAGTCCAGTTCAGCTTTTCAGGGGTGTCCTGTCTGTAACTGAGTTTGTACATCTGCAGTTTCCAGCTCCTTGTTTCTGATGTCTTCGTCAGCCTGAGCACAGAATCTGCACTAGAAAGCACATTTATCTGCCTTTAGTCTCTAATTTTGAAGGTTTGTGTTTTGGTGGGTGGTTGGGTTTTTTTAAAGCAAGTTTAGGACTTACTGAGTCTGTACTGCTGGAAGCAGTGATAATTCTGAAGGATCATCCTAGGACTTCTCACTTAGGAGTTTTTTTTTGTCTCATGACAGTCAGAAATTATAAATTCCTATTGTTGAAGGGGATGTTTTAATAATATATTCCCAGTATTCCAAATCTGCTGTATCCACTCTTAATGTCCTTCTGCTAAACATGGAAATGGCTGAGTGCTACAAAGGAGCACTTGGATTTGGTGGGCATTCTTAGGTTTTATTTTATGAGCAGAAGCATAAACCAGCTACACAGTGTGGAAGTGGGCTGTGTTTACGGGGCAGGAAATTCTGTGTGACACAACCAAGCTGATGAGGAAATGCACTTGTTGGGAAGGAGCAAGTTGCTTTCAGCAGTGCATTCTTTTTTTAAACTACTCAGAGTAATTCAGTTTCCTGCTCTCTTTCAGAACCATTCTGACACAAGAAGCAATAATATCTGTCAAAGGTGTCAGTCTCAGCAGTTACCTAGAAGGGCTAATGGCAAACACAATTTCTTCTAATGCTAAAAAAGTAAGTATGACCTTTGTGTAAAATGCGTGGTCACTGGATGAATGTCACAGGGAATAAAAATCTCTGTTTTACTTTCTGACTTTGTCAGCAACCGTAGGAAGGGGCCACACAGTTCTACTGGCTTTACTGCATAGACTGAATGCTCAGTGTGCTGAATTTCTTTCTCTTTTTCCTCTTGAGAATGTAGGTAATAAATTTTTACTGGCAAAGCTCTGCATCCTCACCGGAGAAAACACTTCCACTCACTTAACAGCCTTGGCACTGTCATTCTTATGCTGCTCTCTTGATGCTCTCTTTTTGCTGTTGAAAAAGTATCTACATCCAGACAGATCTGAAGTAGTTCGTGGGAGTAATGAGATGATGTTTTAGTTGAGAGTCTCTCTAAGAATCCAAAGGTGTCTTGAGTTCAGCCTCAAGAATGATACAACAATCTGGATAAAAAGTCTTTTGTGGATCAGAATGTGAGTCATCGCTGCTGACCTAAGGAATTGTTTTCACTAAATACAAGGCAGAACATGTTTCTGTAGTACTCCAGTTATTGAAATAGAAAGTACCAGAGACATGTATTTCTGTACCTTCTCTTCCTTTTTAGTAATTTTCAGTAAGATAGGATTTAACCAATTTACTTCCTTACTAAGGTTTAGACACTGCTAAGATTTTCTTTCACTGCAGGGCCGGGAAGCACTGGAATGGGTAATTAAAAGACTGAATGCTGAAATTGAGGAGTTTGCAGCTTCAGCGAGAGGAACCATGAGGAACTCGATGGCGGCAGCAGCGTTTGTAGAGAAATGATAGTACTTATACCTGTGTCACTAATGAGGCTTAACAATCTGCAGCTTCTCTCCAAGCCTAAATACATGTATCCTTTGTTATTTAAAGGCATACCTGTGTGTTAGGCATGTTACAAATTTAATTTGGAGAAAAGCTTAATTCTTACTAAGCCAGAGGTTCAAAGGCTATTTAATATATTGGGTCAGCTGGACCGGATTTCGGTTACAGATGAAGAAATAATTTCAAATATAGTTCCTGTATTTACATGAACACTAACTTATAATGTTTGCAGATATGAAATAGCCTCATTTAGTGATGAGGTTGCACATGGTGGAGGACACTGGCATGTTAGGCTAACTTCTGTGGAACTTTTATTTTTTTGTGTTACTTCTGGACTACCTCTTTTGGGACCAAGCCCAAAATTAAGCAGAATGGTTGTTCCAGCATTGGTCTGTTTGTTAACTTTGACAGTTGTGTAATACAACTGGGTTTAACAGAAAGCTTATTAATTGATGCTTGAAATACAAAAGAATGTACAAAATATTTTTGATAAGCTTTTTAACTTGTTTGACTGGTTGAACTAACATGGTACTCAAATTATTTTTCAGTCAATGTAGGTAAAGTATCAAAGTGTCTCTTGCCTACCAAGACCTAAATGCAACATTAATAAGCTGGACATGCAGTACCTTAAGATAACATTTTATCTTTAACTCCTATAAGCATCTCCATTTCTAAAAGTCTGTTAAATAAAGGGGTGCAATAAGCATAGAGCCTTAAAATCTTGCAAGCTGCTACAAGGTGTTCAAAGAACCAGTTAAGACTAAAAAACCCTTGTGAATTTGGCTAAAGAGATACTGAAACATAAGAGGAAGTAATATTTAACAATATACTCATTAACTTGATCACACTCCAAAAATAACCTGCTACATCAACTGAATATTGTGGTGTTCTTTCATTTAAACAGTGTTCTAAGCTCCAGGTTCATTTGCTCACAACACAAGGCTCTATGTATTCTCTAAGGTTTCATTTAGTGTTCTGCAGTTCTTGGTACTCGTAGGTTCTTGGTACTGTCACCAGTCATTTGCTGCGGGAACTTAAAGGTCAGACCTTGACATCCTTCCTTACACAGTGTGCCAGTCTGCTGGTTAGTCCTGGTGACCTCAGCAGGGACTCTGTCCCGTGAGGCTCCTGCAGTGTGACAGAAAAATGCAAAGGCACAGCCCTGAATCAGCTGATGGTGGTATTTTGGTGTCAGAGGCTTTTCCTGGAATTTTGATTCTAAGCTTTCAAGTGATTTCAAGACTCTCTCTTAGCCTTTAGGAACTGTAATGTCACCTGTCTCAGCATATTTTATTTTGCATGCCATTTCTGTTATATCAAATTGCCTATTGAGGAGTGTCTGCTATGTAGAGATCCAGAGCTAATTTTAAGTGGTAAGCACGTAAGAACACATTCTTCTGTGGGGTTTGTTTTGGGGGAAGAAAACAGGTATAGAGATATGTAACTTTTTAAAAATTAACCATTCTAAGTATTTTTCTAAAAAGAAACTGAATTCAATTACTAAATTGAAGTCATTGAGTTTTGCCATACTTTTACAGATTACAACTGAAATAGCATTTCAGTTTTTAAAATGTTTGTGAAACTTCTGCAGAACTGTACCATCATTTCTGATAAAAATATTTTGCTTGAAACTCATGTGTTTGTTTAGCCATTAGTATCACTTGATATTTTAAGGTCAGTTTTTCCTTTTCCAAATTTTTCTGCCCTAAGGACTGCATAGTGTGAAGTCGGTTTGGCCCTGCACTGAAAAAAACATAACTGCTTAATTTTTACAGGCATTCAACAACTTCTTGAAAGATAATTTTCTTTCTTCTATTTAAATGCCTACATTCTCATTCTGTCAGAGTATGGCTTTCTGTATGTGGCACTTTTTAAATAAAATCTTACTTGAATTCTGACCTGAAACTTTCTGGTCTGTTTGGGTTTTATAAGTACAAGGTAAGTATCTAAAGTGAGGGGAGTGAAGATGAAGAAATACTCTGGTATAGCTGGCTTCTTTAATTGGAATGTATACTCTAAAATGCACATTTTTTTGCTTCTTAATAACTCTGCTTTTCTGCAAATTTGACACAATAACTAGTGGCCAGGTTTCAGTTTGCTGTGGAAAATCTCCATCCTGTGGAAAGGTTTTCAGTCTGTTTGGACTGAGATTTGTCACCAGATTCACTCTGGTGAATGTGGGGTGCTATGGATGAATGTTCCAGTGAGAGTGACCTGAGACCGTCTGTTCTGGGGATTGGAAGGAATGGAGTGGTGGGTAAGAGAAAGGAGCTACAGATGGAGGGCAAAAACTGAAGGATAAGGAGGAAAGAAGGAGTGGGGAGCAGAAGAGGCAAAGGAGGAGCAATGTGGTATGAACAAATCACTGGTCTCTGATGGATCCCTACCAAGGAATGGGTGTCAGCACCTGTTCAGTTATAAAGCAGTTAACTATCAATGTAACCAAGGTGTTTGCTTTGGAAGAAAAAAAGCAGAAAAAACTTAAACCACCACTTCCTACAGCATTGCTGATTTGTCTGTTGGGGCCTATGCTTGCAGTTAAACTGTGCAGTCTAGCATGTTTCCAATAAGTGTCATATACAGTAAACCTAAGCACCTCAGTCTAGTAAGTGCAACCTTTCGAAGCCCCTGGCCCTGACAGATGGTCAGGGAAGGGAAGATCTGCAGCCTGTTGAGGTTTATGTTTGTGAAAGAACTGAAGAGTGCTGATTAAAGAGACCTTGTGTGGAAGCACTGAGTCGTTTTTAAATCTTTCCATCTCTCAGGGTGAAGGTTCTTTCACTTGCACGGGACCTGTTGATTTCTCTCTCCAATAATTTGTATGTTGCTGCAGACTAAATTACTTAAAGGTTACGTGCTACAACTAAACTGAACTAACTGCTTACCTTTGTAGAAGAAAAGTCCTGTGTGTGTCTGCCAGCCTTCCTGCCTGGCTGTGCAGTCCTCCTTGCCTATGAAGTCAGTGGTCTTCACAGCCTTTGCTGAGCCAAACAGCTATGACCACGAGAAGTGATACAAACTTTATGCAGCCACCAGCACGGTGAGACACTGAAAGAGGAGAAATGGAGGCGCTCCTCATCTCCAGGAAGCTACTGGATGGGCTGAAATTATACTGCCTCTGCAATATGTATTACAATAAATTAATATTGCATCTGCTAGAGAGTACTGTTATTTCAACAGAGCTACAGTTCTGTAACAGTAACTGTTAATTGAAAGTCTTCATTCTCAGACATGTATATTAGAAAAAAGTTCAGCACACAGTGGCTTTTATGTTTTCTCCACGTCTGACAGCTCTTTAATCAAAAAGTTTAAAAACAATGAAAAATATTAGTATCAGCTAGACAATGTATATATAGTCCAGCTGAATGTATCAGCTAAAATATAATTCAATTACCAACATACATAGTAAGTATTCTCCTAATCATATACCCATTCCTTTTTACACTAAATTAAATCAAACAATTGGTCTTGCTGTGAACTTTGATGTGCCTAGAGCCTGCTCAACTTCGGAGACATCTTGATAAGAAATCTTTTCTGATATGGCTAGTAGCAACATTTGAGTGAGTTCTTGTCAACAAGTTTCTGGGAGACCATTGATGTTACCTAAGTGGTTTTTTAACTTTATTCAATATTAACATCCACTGTAGATAAAATGTCTTACATTATCATGCTATTGTGTCATTACCACATTTAAAAAGTAACATAGCCAATACAAGTTATTAAATACATTAAGAGAGGAAGTAATGATGAGATTTTTAAAACTTGAGTGTACCTGAATTCTGCTCTCAAGGTCCTGGGTGCCTCCACAGACTAATTATGCCAGATTTTGTAGAATAGACAGCTGAGAACTTGGATGACACTGCAAAACTACTTTGAATCTAGGTGTCCGAAAGTAAAAAATTAATGTCTTCATCTGCTTCATCAACTAACCTTCAAAATATTGTCCTGCATCTTAAGATTGGAGATGATTTCAGGATGTGTTTCCTGCGGGTGCTCTGAGCAGAGTGCTGTGCTTAGACAGGAGATTTACCAGGGGATGACCCTTACTGTCATCAGCACGGCATGATTCCCAGTGGCTGTAGAACAGATTAGGGTCATCAGCAGAGGGAACAGCAGAGCTTTACCAGCACAGCCCAGTATGGCTTACCCAGGCAGAGAAAGGAGGTAAATCCACAGCTCCACCAGGTAGGAAACAATATTACTGACCTGCACCTTTTATACAATAGTGACCATAATTCCATGTTTCTTCACAGTGGTATTTCACAGGGAAAAATGCAATAATCATTTTTAATTAACACAGAAGGAACACAGGAGATTATGGAATTTATTACCCGTCAAACACTGGCTTTTTATTGTATTGTAATTTGCCTTTTGTTTAAATATTTGTTCTCCCCTGTAAAATGTACTTGAGAAACTTTTAGGATGTCATATAGTGTTTTTTGATAGCAAGGGATTTTTAGGGGTTAATTATTTTTATGGTTTTTAACAATACAGGGCAGCAAACAAATTTGTAATTTCAAACTTGTAATGGTGTAATTTCACCATAAATTATGCACGCTTAGAAAAATTACTTTGGTTTACCTTTTGATCTATAAACATTGTATTCTTGAAAGAATTGCAACATTGTTGCAAGAGCTTTAGAATTACAGAAGCATTATGAATAAATATTACATTTATTCAAGAACTTTATGAAGTCTCATCTTAGGCACACAAGCAGTTTTGTTTTTTTTTTAAAGTTTGGTAATTTTTGTGTTGTCCTAAATGCTCACAATTTTAATGTTTGCATAGTAAGACAGGGTTCAACTTCAGCCCCTGTGCAGCAGACACCTGCCTCAGTTCAGAGGTGACCTCGGTGGGGTTGCAGCCTGGTGATTATGTTAAATCCATTACACACGCATCTGGACTCTGCTTGTGTAATAACAGGGGCAGAGCTGGGCTCTGCTCACCTGAGGAGCTGCAGCTTTCTCCTGGACCACCTTCCTGGTCCACAAAATATGGCTGTGATGGCTGAGAAACTTTCTGTGCTCTCCTGTGCCCACATCTGCATAGACACCAGCAGGTTTCAGCTCTGTTTGCAGTGCAGTCTGGAGATGAGAGAAGGCATCTGTGGATCAGCTTCTTGATCTACTCATACTATAATTAGATGCACCTTTATGAACTGTAATATAAGCTGTTCTGTTCCCTTTTTAATCATAGGTCTGCCTTCTACCACAGCTTCTCTTGAGCATAATTTTATTAAACAATTCACAAATTTAAAAATTACTATTATTGGGTTTATGTTCAAATTTGTTTTTATAAAATAAAAGTAACAAAATAAGACCTCTTTTTATCTGAAAAATAAATAGACCTAAAGTTGCTGGAATGTGTATTTCTTGGGCAAAGAACCAGTTTAGCATTTTGCTAGCTTCCAAAAGCAAATCCTAAATGTGCTGCAAAGAAAAATACTGTTTGCTTTGCCAGTTTTCCTAGAATCATCAGAAAGATCCATATTTTTTAGTTGATGTTATGAATCAAAGAGAAATAATCCCTCATATCTTTATAGTCAAGGCCCAGTTTGACTTGTTGTCATTTCCAACCACGTATTTGTTTAAAATCTCTCTCCACAACTAGTAAGCAGCCTTGGGATCTGAATATCCCATGGTATCTGGAAAAGAAGAGCTACAATGTTTTAATATCCATTCTATCACATAACTAGTATTTTATTCCAGAACTTTGGGACAGGAGATGCATTTGACAGGAGGGTATTCTCTGTCAGGCTGTCAAAGGTATTAAAATCTGGTTGAAGAAGGACAGACATGCCAGGATAGACTGTTTGTTCCTGTATGTGTGAATCTATACTTGTACTTCTGCACTGGTCCCCTGGGAAGGAGCAATGCTCTCATTAAGTCTGAGAGCTCTTATTATTGGAGGTTTAAATCCTTATTTTCAAAATACCATTATTTGGGGTCATGTTGTCTTTTTGTTTTGTTTTGGTGTGTTAATAGAGATCTTCAGTTTAAAATACTCCTGATTTAACACCAGTCATGTTGCTTAGCTTTTCAGTGTCATCTCTTCAGCACACCTGGACCTACTTGGTCTCACTTTTTTGGCCTCCCTGGACCCCTCCAGTATCAAGACTTCAGCCTCCTGGGAACTCTTTAAAATCCCCTTTTCAGATTCTTTGGATTTATCCAGTCTGAGCTCTTCATCCTCTCTTGAGTTCTCCAGTCTCACTTCATCGTCTCTGGACCTTTCAAGTCTCACATCTTCCGCCTCCTCAGATTTCTCCAGTACCTCCTCTTCCATCTCCTTAGAGCTCTCCAGTCTCAGCTCCTCAGATTCCTGGGAGCGCTCCAGTTTTTCCTCCTCAATTTCACTGGACCTATCAAGTCTCACTTCGTCAGGCTCTCCGGATCAATCTGGCGAGAGTTCTTCAATCTCCTTAGATCTCTCAAGTGTCACCTCTATATCCTCCACAGATTTCTCCAGTCCTACTTCTTCACTCTCTCTAGACCTCTCCAGTCTCTCATCCTCCACAGATGTTTCCAGCCACACCTCCTCAGTGTCCTTGAACTTCTCCTGTACAATCCCTCCATCCTCACCAGGCATCTCAGAGAACAGCTCCTCAACCTCTTCAGAATCACTAGACCTCACTGATTTTAACTATTTCCTGTTTCAGCGCTCTGCTGAATTGGCCTCACCAACCTCTGCGGATGTTTCCAATCTCATCTCTACACCCTTTGTGGGTGTCTCCCATATCACCTTTCAGGATGCTTCTTCCCTCACTTCCCCAGTTTCTTTGGACATGTCTAATCTCACATCGTTAGTTCCCCCAGACCTATCCACGCTCACATTCCTGGATGTTGCTAATCGCACCGCTTCAGCTTCCCTTGATCTCTGCATCTAACCCCCCTAACACATCCCCTCTCCCTCCAACTTCTCTTTTCTGAACTGTCCTCCTTTATGTGCTCTCTCCTAAATTCTCTCCCTGAAAACTCCTATCTGAGGAAAGTTTAGGGCTTTACAAATATCTCCTGGCATCTAAACAGAACTGGGCATGAAAACAGGTTGTAAAAATCTCTAACGGTGCCTTGTAACAGCTGCATAACCATCCAGATGCATTCTGGAATTTTTGTAGAGCACAGTTGCTGTCACTGATCTGACTTCCAGTCTGCCTCAGCAGGGCTGGTACCTCCTCCAAAGGTTTTGCTTCTTCAATTCATGCCGATTTGTTATCTATCAAGATCAACAAATAATAAACAGAGCTGAATGTGCAAATAATTACACCCAAGTCATTTATCTCCACTGTGGATTTAAATCTGAATAAATTTCACAGAAGTGCAGGTGGAGGAATTTCACAAGGAGGTAGAGAGAGAGAAGATGATTGTGGAGAAAAAAAAGCAGGTGAGAAACAGAGGGTAGGGAGAAGAATCAGAGAAGGTGTGGGGCAGGAATAGAGGGACACATAGGTGAAAGAAAAATGTCCAATTCTGCCATTTTGGCCTGCCCATAAGGCTTAAAATAATCTTAGTGCTAATTCTTTTACTGATCAAATCATCCAGTGTTGCCATTAAAGCAGCATTTGTATGTAACATCCCCTTTACCAATACATGTAAGTACTGCAGTTACCTGTCTTGCATCCAACGTGCTGCTTAGCAACAGAGAGCGGCTTCCCAAGATCTTTGGTGCTGTCTTGTATCTTTTTGTTATCATTAATACTGTTGGGGTTTAGAAACCAAAATATGTTCCCTTTCAGTATCATAACACTGGCACCTTTCTGTGCTAAAAGCACAGCAACATATTTGTCATAACAAGTATTTTTTAATTGATTTAGTTTTTGCAAGCTGGAAAGCTTTGTTCCAGTACACCTCATCTGTCTCAAAATTAGAATAAATATGGCTTACACAAAAATAAATATGGGAATAAATGCACGAAATAAGTTATTTTCTGCCTCATTCACACTAGCTTTTTGCTTTAAAATTAACACTTGCAATACTTGAATTTAAGCAATTAACTCCAAATTCAATAGGAACAGAGCTGTTTAGCAGTTAAAAAACAAAAAAAAAACCCACAAACAACAAAATCACAGATCATTGGTTCAGATCTTATTGTCATGTTGTCCTGCAGAAAGACTGGAATGTATTTGGTGAACAATTGTTACTTCTGTTCTGGTAACTCTGTCCTGACATCTCTGTGCGTGGATTGTCAATTGCAATGGTTCTGGACTAAATGAGATCTCTAATAAAGCTGAAAATTACTCTGTGCTTTAAGAATGGTTTGGTTCTGGATTGAAGGAAGCAAAAGAAGAGGTACACGTAAGTGCAAGGATTTCTTAAAAACGCAATGTGTAATCTCCTTAAGTCCTTAGTCTTCATTAGTTAAATTAGGTTAGGACCAAATTGATTCCTTCCAAAATCCAAAGTGATTCGAGTCTCCTAATAACTTTTTGCTTATTTTGTATGGAAAATGGTCTATTTTTCCATCATGTCAACAGCTGAGGACAGTTTCTGGTTTGCTGTGTTGTCCCTTATGAATTTGTCTGAAGAAAATCACTGAATATAATTTTAGGTGTTTGCATCAACAGTCTGACATCCAAAGGAGACCCACGGCAAGATACCACATCCAAAGGGGTAAATAGTAATAACTAAAAAAAATTAAAAAAAAATAAAAATCAACATTTGGCTCCACATGCTTGTAAAACGTTTTCTTCTTTAGCTTTTTATCTAGAAAAACAGCCCTTTAACCACTTGCTTAGATTCTTAGATTACAATGGGACTGCTGAGGAATGAGTTAATGTGTAACTAACATAAGCACTGTGTAACTACCCATGAGCCTCACAGAACACCTCGGCTTCAATCTCAGCCCTTTAGTTAACTGACGTGTGTGGCGTATCTCTAGCAAACCACCGCTTCCTAGCCACGGAACCCCACATACTCACTCCCGAGCTTTTGGAGACGTCAGCGCCACACCTGGAGGCGGCGCCGGGGCCTTCCCACACGCAGCTCCGGCAGGCCGGGCGGGCTGGGCTGGGGCGGGTAGGGATAGGCCGGTGTGGGATGGGATGGGCTGGGCTGGGATGCGCTGGGCCGGCCATGGCGGCGCTCCCGCCCTCCCTCCCCTCACGGCCGCGGGGCCGCCAGGCCCGACCAGCAGGGGCGGGTCGAGGACGCCCGGGGAGAAAAGGGCAGGAGGAGTCCGTGCGGCCGGCGGGCCCTCTGATTGGCCGGTAGCAGGAGGCGGTCCCTTTGATTGGCCGCTAGCAGGAGGCGGACCCTCTGATTGGCCACTGCGGCTGCGAGGGGAGGGGGCGCGCGAGCGCTTTCCGCGCGCTGACCNAAAGGCGGTTTTGGGGACAAGAGGATGCGGCTTTGGGGACAGGCTCGGTCTGACGTCCCACTGTTCCTCCGTCCCCAGTTACATCCGGTACTCGCAGATCTGCGCCCAGGCCGTGCGGGCCGCCATGAAGCCGCAGTACAAGGCGGACGCGGAGAGGGCGGCGGCGGCCACGGTGAAGACGGTGAAGCCCAAAAAGGAGTGAAATGTGAGTGGGCGGGGCGGGCCGGGTGCGTGGTTGCAGATCTGAGTGCGGGATGGAGGTGGTGTGTCAGTGCTGAGTCCATTAGTCCCAGCTCTTTGGGGAGAATCAGCCCCGACCTTGAGGTGTGGCGCTGGAGGGGATTGCTGCTGGCAGTGTCCTGATTATGGGTGAGGTGGGAAGCTGTTTAATCGCATTATTTCAGTGAAGGGAGATGTCCAGTTCAGAAAGCCCTGCCTTAAACTGATTGGAGTTTGCTCACGGTGTTTATGGACTCACCCAGAACAGCTGGGGCTCTGCTGTGGTGCTTAGGGTTTCCATAGTGATGCACACGGGTCTGTAGGGTTCCTCAGGTGTTTCAGTTTCCCAGACCAGCAGACAGTCTCTCTGAACTGCTGTTTCCACTGATGAGCACACTTGTAAGGTTTTCTCTCAGAAAGCAGTTGCTCCTTGTGCTTCTATTCGTGGCACTGCATACACCACAAGCAGCTGAAGTGCCCTCTGTTCTGAATAGAAGAGCTTCTGTTCCTGGTCTGAGATTAAATATTACTACCTTTTGTTTGAAATGTACCTTCTAAACGTTCTCAAAGGGAATATTTTGTGTTTTAATCTCGTAGGAACTGCTCTGTGGTGAATAACAGCAAAGTGCAAAGCTGTAGGAAAGCTCAAGACTCTGCAGCCTGATGTCATCACAAGTGTAAAACTTGCCTCTGTTTGTAAATCAGCATGCTAATAAATGTAATTACTGAATGTGTGCAGAGTGTTGTTCCTCTCGAAACAAAGAGTCCTCCATTTTGGAGAGACGTTTACTTTTCACTTCTCTTAAAATAAAAAACTCTTTTTACCACAGTCAAACGTTCACTAGCAACATTTGTTTCTTTTTAGGGCAAATCTCTTGTTGGGTTTTGTGCTGATATTTCAGGTATGTATATGAGTGGGAGAATTAGTTGTTTAAAACATTTCTGCCTACTACATTTCAATTATTGGTTTGGAAAAATGTTTTCTTCCCTAAAATCTATTTCAACAGAGAATATAGGCATATGATTTCAGTGATTAAAAGGACCTCTAATGGCTCTATCTGCTGGAAGAGGCACACTGTGGGCTTTAAACTGCTGTCTTCATGATGTCCATCTAACATTTGTGCTTAGAACAAAACACAGTGAAAATCAGTCTAATGAGGCTCAGGGTTGCAGCTAAACTGGACGCAGGATGTTGTGCCAGGAATGAGCTGCTCAGGATCTGATCTCCCAAGCTGAAACGCTGAATGGTGAATCAGGAACTGGGACACCTGGTATCACTTAAGAAGTGGAGAAGGAGGCACAGGATTCTCTGAATTGGTTGTCCTCATTCCACTGTGTCACTTTGTGGGGAAGAGAGGGGGGGACGCTCATTCCCAGGGAAGCAGGAGGGATGGAGGGTGACATTCCACTGCTCTTGACTGGGGGGGGAAGGTCGTCCTTTCAGTTGTGTTGGTTTGAGGGAAGCATTGGCATGTCCCTGCTGTGTGTCTTTGCAAGAATAAACTATGTTCTTGTCTATCAGAAGTTTCAAGTATAAAAGTATCTTACAGAATGGTATATATTTTTTATTTAAAAGAGTATTATAAATACACTGTTAAGTAGAAGACTGCGATGGCAAGAAACTTTTTTTCCTGAAGTCAAAGTATCATTTTGATTTAGTGATTGCCCTGGAACTTACATCTAACAAGCTGCAAACCATTCTATCATTTTTGTTGTACTGAATGTTAGAAAAAAGATTTACAGTAGTTAGTATGTAGGAATAAAAAAATACACCAAAACTTCTACACAGTGTCACAACTTTGTGTGCTAGTGTAACTTGACCTATAGTTTAAAATAGAAACAAACCACACCATGATAATGAATACAAGCTCTGCAATGATATAAGCCAGCAATGTGAAAACTTACTTAAAAAGAATGTACATATTCAGTCCTTTGCTCTGTGTTGTTTCTTCTGCTCTCCCCCTGCAACTCAAGGAGATGAACTTGTCTGCAGATCTACATCAGTCTGTGGAGTGCCAATAAGACAGACACTGCCTTTACAGGCCGTACAGATGTGCATGTGTTCCTAAAACAGTAACAAGTTCACAAAACAAGGATTGTGTTTACCTGAAAATAAGTAAGTGTGGTGAGTTGACAGCATATTTTGCTGTTGCTTATGATCCTGATGTATTATGTGCACAGGCACAGTGGCTGCATAGTACATTCAGTGTCTGGTGATTATATACTAAAAGTGAGTACATTTACAGGAAAGGCTGTTACAAGACAACTTGTCTTCATATTGTATCTTTGTTAGGAGAGGTTCAGTGTCAACAGTTGTTTGGGAGAGTGCAGCAGAGCTGCCATTTCAAGAACACTGTATTGTGAAGTTGGATCTATTTGGCAGATGGAGAATAAAATTCTGAAGAAATGTGCTATTTTTGGTGTGCAGGTGATGGTTGTTGCTTAGTCTTTGGTGAATGTCAACAGGCATATTCAGAGTTCATACTGTTTTCACGCTGCTTCCTTTTCTGTGCTCGGTTCCACTTCTACCTCCTCGAATTCCTCAACATCTGCAGTGGCATCCTGGTACTGCTGGTACTCAGAGACGAGGTCATTGGTGTTACCTTCTGCTTCAGAAAACTCCATCTCATCCATACCTTCCCCTGTGTACCAATGGAGAAACGCTTTTCTCCTGAACATGGCCGAGAACTGTTCGGAGACGCGGATGAAGAGCTCCTGGATAGCTGTGTTGTTGCCGATGAAGGTGGCTGCCATCTTCAAGCCCCGTGGCGGGATGTCACACACGGCCACCTTGACATTATTTGGGATCCACTCCACAAAGTAGGAGCTGTTCTTGGTCTGGACAGACAGCAGCTGCTCATCCACTTCCCTGGTGGACATTCTGCCCCTGAAGATGCAGGCCACAGTCAGGTAGCGCCCGCGGCGAGGGTCGCAGGCTGCCATCATGTTACGTGCATCGAACATCTGCTGGGTGAGCTCTGGCACCGTGAGGGCTCTGTACATCTGGCTGCCCCGAGCTGTCAGGGGGGCAAAGCCTGGCATGAAGAAGTGCAGGCGAGGAAAGGGCACCATGTTGACAGCCAGCTTCCGCAGGTCCGCGTTCAGCTGGCCGGGGAAGCGGAGCGAGGTGGTGACGCCACTCATCGTGAGGGACACCAAGTGGTTGAGGTCACCGTAGGTGGGATTGGTGAGCTTTAAAGTTCTAAAGCATATGTCATATAGAGCTTCATTGTCAATGCAGAAGGTCTCATCTGTATTCTCAATCAGCTGGTGGATGGAGAGGATGGCGTTGTATGGCTCCACGACTGTGTCGGATACTTTTGGTGAAGGCACAACACTGAAGGTGTTCATAATCCTGTCGGGATATTCCTCTCTGATTTTGTTGATGAGGAGCGTGCCCATTCCTGAGCCTGTACCACCACCAAGAGAATGGATGAGCTGGAACCCCTGAAGGCAGTCACAGCTCTCACACTCGTTCCTGACCACATCCATGACATTCTCAATCAGTTCAGCACCTTCTGTGTAATGGCCCTTGGCCCAGTTGTTTCCAGCACCTGAATTACCTGTAAACAGAATTATAGAAAGAATGGCCACAGAGTTAACGAGAGGATTTTTAAAGGCTGCAGTGAAAGGAGTTCAAAGCCCATTTTGGGCCAGTTGACTCCAGTTGGTTTGCTGGCAGCAGGATGTACATACCATGGATAAAGTTGTCCGGTCGGAAGAGGGGGCCGATTTTGCTGGACCGTACGCTGTCCATCGTACCAGGTTCCAGGTCCACCAGGATGGAACGGGGCACGTATTTATGGGCTAGAACAAAACAAAACAAATGCAAACCACTACTGTCAGAGGTCAAAGAGACAGCCTACCATGAAAAGTCCAATCCCCCTATAGTGGTTTAGGGTTTTTGTGGGGTTTTTAATTATGAATTGCTCTGCCAACACCTGACAGTGCTGAGCACTCACAGAAAGCCTCATTGAAGTACACGTTGATTCTCTCGAGCTGCAGTGGTGAATCCCCACGGTAGTTCCCAGCAATGTCAATCCCATGTTCATCACCAATCACCTCCCAGAACTGGAAAAGGAAAGAGGTACAACACACTTAACAAAGATTCATTTATTTTCAGCACAAGCTCTGCTGCTCTCATACCTGATGGGAATTGTGGCTGAAGCAGGGGATGTTTTGCCATTTACTTATAGGTGAGAGCAGGGATCCTCCTCTCCCCAGATAAGTTCAAGGGAAAAGTTTAGTGGGCTGTATATGCTGCTTAGCTATCACCCATGCACTAATGGGTGGAGGCCCCCAATTTGTTCCCTTTACAGTAAAAGAAAATAACATCAAATAGTATAACTAACACAGGTACTTGTTGGTATGAGGAGAGGGTGGATTAAGGAGGGTTTGCTTTGAGTCCTGCCATGCACGAGTGGGACAGGGGCATGGCAGAGCTGCACAGGCAAATATGTACATGAGCAAGGCTTTCCATGAGCAGCTGCTGGTCCTGAATGTCCTATCTTGACACTCATATGTTTTGTACTGGGGCTCTTATCTAAAGAGCAGCCACAGCAGTGTTTGTGTAGACACACCCACCCTCTGTAATGACCAGGCTATTTTAAAATTACAGGTCTCCTGGGTTAGCATCCAGTCCTATTTGGAGTGTACAAATACATCATTTTCAACATGTGCATGGTGTGTGTGCTTTTCTACAGGCTTTGTTAGACCTCTAAGTGGTTTGCAGGTCAAAGCCAACAGAAAAAAACCTTTCCCCTATCACATGCTGCATTCAAACTGGTTCTAATGTGACATTCCCTGGTCATGCACAGCTTCATGTTCCATAAGAAGGAATCAAGGTGAGATTTGTGGGAGCAAGAAGTGGAAGAAGGAGACAACACCTCAGTTACCATGTGTCCTGAAGATCTCCCAGTCCCAAATTGATCTAGATAATTTTTTGACAACTTCCTACTTAGCAATAATAATACTAAAGAAGACAGATATCACATGGCAGAAAGCCGTGGTGGGGTTTTTTTTCCTCTTAACATAGAAAGTCAGAAATAGTGACTTCTCTCTAAGTAACATCATAAGAATGTTTGAACTACACAAAAATACCCCCAGTGACATGACTACCCCTGCAGGAGGCAAGTTAGGCACTTTGTGTCACTGAGAAAAACCTAACTGGTCACTTAAAGCACAGGTCATCCTGTTGATTAATATGATTCCATATGATCTTTAAGGACCCTCCCAACCCAAACCATCCTATGATAATGAATGTAATGTGGCAGTTACTGCTGCATGGCTGAGCTAAAGTACTGGCATCACAACTTTGCAGCCCTGGAATTACTGGCTCTGCCACTTGTCCCAGTACTTTGCAGACTGTATTAGTTCCCCCGGGAATGAGTCCCAGAAGGAATGCTCTGGAGCACTTAAAATCACCATGCCAAGGTTATTGCAGATGAACATTAAACTTTGCATGAGGAGCAAGCCCATCTTTTACCTTTCATACCAAAATACTCATAGTCCCTGCTAAGATGCCATGGAGTTCACAAGGTCCCCCAGAAGTCCCCATGACTGGGGATGATGTTTGCTGATGTCTCACCCACTACCACTGATCTGCTGCTACGGAGCAGTGTTGAAAGCAGACCTTACCTTGGCTCCGATTTGGTTCCCGCACTGCCCGATCTGAAGGTGCACGATTTCACGCATTTTGTGGAGCTCAGACCTGCTGGTGGCCACGACTTCTCACAGGTTCTCCAACCCTCTCTCTGCTGCTCTATCAGCTACACCCAGCCCAGCCCATCCCAAGGGGCCTTTTTATATTGTAGAGACTGTCACTCAGCCAGTAAGGGGAGTAGCCAACTCCTGAGGCTGCTCAGCATTTCACAAGGAGGCAAAGTGCATGCCTATTTACTGCCTAAGTGCAGGGTACAAGAGCAGAGGTGCTTTACTGAGTGCCTTGCACCCCTCACAGTTCATTCCAGATCTGTGTGCAGCAGTGTGATTCATGAATATATGTGCATATTCTATATATGTTTCATTATTTTATGTTATACACAATATACATGCAAATACATGTGCATATGCACAAGCCATAGCCAAAAATGAGTGATCTTAATTTATTAAGCACATGTGCTTCTGCCACATAATTTAAATTTTAGCATCATATGAATCATACAGGACAACACCCATATTAAAAACACTAACAACTTGTGAGCAGTACCTTCCTATAACCACAACATTCAGCACATTGCCAGGCAAAATTCAGTTCACTAATAACCATCACTCCCAGAAGGGGATGGGATCAGGACCCAATAATATTTCGTAACACATAAGTAAATATAACACTCCACTCTCAGCGATGTGTGTTCCTTAAACAGTTACAAGTATCCCCCAATTTCAGCCAAAATCTGAATTAACTTGCACAGATGCTCTCTCTCTGTCTCTTCATTTCCTGCCACTAAGAAATACAGCATTTCTCCTATTCCTTATTTTCTTATATCTGAGTTGTACTTCAGAATTTGCCAGGAAAATGCTAGAGGTGAAAACCCCGTTCCTCTGAAGTGAACTATAATGTTCACTGAGTGAAATGTTTCACTGTGTTAAAGGAAACAATGTGAGGGGGAGCAAAGCACAACCCAGTCATGTTGCCTGCTGATAACCAGGACCAATATCACTGAGCAGCAGAAGCCCAGAATGGACTGTCTTCTGGAACTTAGAGCAGTTTCACTGCATGTCAAATGACTGTCACTGCTTTGCAAGTGTTCCTTTTAAGGATGGAAAAAGGAACAATAATTAGGAAAACACCTCAAATTATTTTATAGAAAATGGTGACAGTGGAAGGACTTGACTCACTGAAAGTTACTGCTTCACCACTCCATGGTTTGCTAGAGATAAGGAATGTCTGAGCTTCCATGTTGTTTCAAAAGAAAAATCAGCTTTTTCCAGACTTCCCCCCACCCTTGATGACTTCCACTTCTCCCACCAGCCAATGAAGGAACAGACAAGTGCTCCTAAAACAGAGCTCAGCACCAAAAGTGCATTGCAAGGGAGTAGTGAGCAAACATTTCTCATCCTCTGCCAAGCTGTATGTCCTCAGTAGAGAGCAACAAAAGCAGGACTCAATTCGTGTAAATTAATTCTGTTTCCTTAAAACACAATTGTTTCACCATTTTCCAGAAGATAAATATTCTCTAAGCCATTTAGTTTACTCAGCAAGACAACCAAACGAGTTCTGTTCCATGGCCACAGTGACATATCCCACAGTGACAGTGGGTATCTTCTGAAATTTCCTAAGAAAATTCTCAAAATGTTATTTGGACATTTACTTTGAAAGCAAATCTCATTTTATTCATGCACATATTTGTTTTCTCCAATGATCTTTAGCTAAAAGTAGTGCAGTTCTGAGCTGTATATTCAATTGCTGCATTCTGGATGGGAGTTGCATTGACACCATGTGTCAGAGAGCTGCTGACACTAAATAAATACTACTTAAACAATGTATTCATCTACAATAGATACAGCTTATGAAGAGACTGAAGATGCTAAATCACTGTCCTGAAAATAATTTCAGCAATAAATATACTCACTGAACACATCTCACAAGGAAGGGGTGGGGGGAAAAAGGGAAGTGGAAGAAATACACAATCACTTAATATGGGGTTTTGTCCTGCTAAAAATAGCTCCCTGAAATCATGTGCCTCCTCTGAAACACTTCCATATAGTCTTAAAAACTACAGCACATGACATCAAGTACCTGAGCTGGTTTGTGAAGCAGGTGTGGGTTTGGGGCTCATTTGCCTCTCCTCCCCAGCTGCTTCCCTATGCTCCTCCAAGCCTGGCTTTGCCCCAACCTGTTTCCCTGCAGACCCTGGTGCAGACGTGCCACCCCCAGCCCGGGCTCAGCCCACGCCTTCCCAGGCACAGCCACCACATGTGCTGCTGCAGATTAGCAGGGGGGACACGCTGGATGGATGGGCTGGCTCCAGGCACTTTTGGCACCGTGGAGATTAGGAGAGCCTGGCACTGGGCACAGCCAGAAGAGCCTGGCCCTCAGTGTTTACTACCAGGCTGTCCACTGCTTCCATTGCCTTCAGACACCACAGCCCTGGCCATGGGCTTAAGCTGAGACCACAAACAAGCCAGGTTTTTGTGGTTATTGGGCTTTTTTTGTTGTTTTTTTTTCTGTTTTTCTTGGTTGTTGTGTCTGTTCTCTCTTTTTTTTTACGCTACCCACTAGCAACAAGCAGGCCTGTGCAGAGAGGCACTCAGGGATACCCATTTTTTTAAAATATGGTTTGCTTGGGAAGACCTGGCTTTTCCAAGTAGTAAATAAAATTGCTGAGAAGAAAGCTTCATTCCATTTGAGATAAGCATGACTACAGGCCACCAGATAATTTTAAAGAGATCTGGCTACCAGATGAGCTGATGCAAGTCTCAAATAACCCAGGCTGGCGCCATCAGCCTTAGGCAAAAAACTTTGCATTCAACAGGCAATAAAAATCACTTCACATTTTCATTTCAGTTACTAATAAAAACTTCTTTAACTACTGCCTTGTCTGGTAGGTGGTCCAAGGAAAGAAGGCAGGCCTGCCCAGTGTAAGTTACCATCAGTGTAATGAACCTGTGTGATTAAAGAAATAGGTTTTGGTACAAGCAGAGTGGATGACTGAGCAGTTCATTACCTTCCCCACACTCCAGATCTATGACTGGCACAAACTTGAGGCTCCAGCATGTGAATTCACCTGCTGGGCCCTACTGCCACAACACTGGCATTTGGTCTCAGTGCCTCAGTTTCTCTATCCATAGTGTGGAGATAATAAACTTAGGGCTTTTTACAAAAAGTGCTGAGAACTATGGAAGAAAAGCTGTGAGGGGAGAACTGTGTGTGGTTTACTAAACCTGTTTACCAAACATGAAAGCTCCAGTTAATGTGTGGGAAAGAGACTGGTAACACACTCATTGACATCGGAACCTTCTGCAGGAAAATTAGAAAACTGCTTTTACTATTGACTAAATCTTGGAACAGATAATAAAGACTCTTCAGGTATCCTGAGCCCAAAAGAACAGTCTAAAAATGACTGGCCTGTGTTCCTTTGAAAATTGTAGCATTAAAGGGCTTGAGCAATTCAGAACTCAAGACTAAGAAAAAAACACAACCAAACCAAAACACCTCAGCCTGCTCTCTGCAGTGTCACAGTCACGGGCCACAGTCTGGCACAATGCTGAGGTGTTAGGCCAAAGGTAAAGAAACCTGTGAGCCTGTCCCAGACATGAGTCCTCTTGAGGCCTCTGTAACCAAACTGCTTCACTCTTGTGCGTGTGAGCTGAGACTTCCCCGGGATGAGGAGCCAACCGACTTGGCGGGTTGGCTTCTCATGCCCCAGCAGCTCCATAGGATGCCCCCGGGAAGGGCTGGGGGAGGCTGCTCTGGGCATCCGGGAGCGCAGCTCCTCCCTGCATAGAGCGATGCCCTCGGACCGGGGGCGGCTCCGCATCCCCCTCTGCACTCTGGATAGTTCCGCATCACCGCTGCATCCCAGACGGTCCCTCATTCCCGCTGCACTCTGGATAGCTCCGCATCCTCGCTGCCCTCTGGACGGCTCCACATCCCCGCTGCATTCTTCGCATCCCCTCATCATCCCGGACGGCCCAGCATCCCCGCCCGCCGCAGGTGAGCCCGCCCGGCCCCGCCCNGTCCCGCTCCGCTCCCGGCCCCGCCCCGGCCCCGCCCTTCACTCCCGGTGCCAACCGCGTCCCAGGGAGCTCTCGCAGTCCCAGCATGGCCACGCCGGGCCGGCCGCTCCTGCCCTTGCTGCTGCTGCTGCTCTGGGGTTGCTGCCTCTGCCCGCCCGCCCGCGCCGGGCTCTACTTCAGGGAAGGGCAGCACTGCTACAAGCCGGCCCCGCGCAGGGTTGCCGGGCTCAGGTAAGCTCCGCTTCCCCGTCCGGCCCTTCACCGGGGCTGGGGTGTCCCCTCCGGGGCCGCCCCCCGTCCCTCTGGAGTCTGTCCCTTGCCCCCCCCTTCCCGG
>VXAU01011327.1:3409896-3432396 GCA_013399695.1 Formicarius rufipectus
CTGCCCCTTGTCCCCCCTTCCCGGAGCTGGGGCCGCCCCTCGTTCCCCTCTGGGGTCTGCCCCTCGTCCCTCCCCCCGCGGTCTGTCCTCCCATCCCCGGGTCTGTGCCCCCGTCTCCCCCACGCCCGGGTGTGTGTCTCCCCCACCCCGGCATCTGTCCCCCATCCCTTCCCCGGGACTGTGGTCGCCTCCGGAGCCGCCTCCCCTCCCCGACCCCTCTACCGAGAGCAGCCTGGGGGAAGGGCAGGACTGGGCAGCCGCAGCCCCCTCCATCCCACCCCCCACCATCGCCCGGATCGGGGGGTCCCCGCGGGTGGTTCCCCCGTGGGTTCCCCGGGGTCTCAAGGAGGAGTTCCCCGGGGGTTCGGGGGGGTTCTCCGGGGTCGCTCCGTCCCCGCGGGGTGGGGGAGGGACACTCGGGGACAGTGTCGGTCACGAGGCGGCGGGGCAGGGCCGGTCACGCGCGGCCTCGTTACGAAACTTCCCGGAATCCGTGATTTTGAAAAACAACCCACCCGGCCCCTGCCCACCGCTGTTCCCGCTGCCGCAGGACGTACCCCCGACCGCACGAGTACCTGGACGTGTCGGCGCTGCCCCGCAGCTGGGACTGGAGGAACGTGAACGGGGTGAACTACGCGAGCGCCACTCGGAACCAGCACATCCCGCAGTACTGCGGCTCCTGCTGGGCACACGGCAGCACCAGTGCCCTGGCAGGTACCCCTTGCTCTGCCCCCTCCCTCTTTCCTTGCTCTGTTCCCCCCCCCTTTCCTTGATCTACCCCTGCTTCTCCTTTCTCCCCCCCCGNGGAAGCAATGGAAGTTTATGGTCGGGTTACTGACAGTAACTGGTGTAAGGATGTGGTGCTAAATCTCTGCGGGGACTAAAGCAGCGAAAACAGAGGCCGAGGTGTCTGTGAACACACCGGGAACAGTGGGAATTGCCAGGCTGAAGGCGAGCTTTGGCTTCAGCAGAGAATGGAATCGGAGTGAGGCTGTGCCCACCCTCTCCAAAGCACTGGCACGGTTATAAACCTGTGTGCAGAAGGAATGTACCCACAGCTCCTGCATGAGAGCTGGTTGTTCTGCCCTCTCCTCCACGGCGGCAGCAGCAGATGCACAGGCAGCTCTGCTGTCTCCTTCCCTTTTCTGGTTCCTCAGGCTGAGCTGCAGCTGCAGCACAAGGGGCTGCTCCAGCCGTGCCTGACAGTGAGGAAACGAAAGGATTTGCCTCTTGTGGGGAGAAGTGTTTGCTCCATGAGCCCAGTGACTCAAAGGAACCATCAGGGCATACAGACAGGCTGGTTTCAGCAGCAATCTCCCTGTCAGCCTCCCACTTGGGAGAAGGGAAGTAGTGGTTTGCTGCAGACCAAGGAAACTCTCCAGAGCAAACACTTGATTTGCATGCCCAAGTTCCACGCTGCAGAAGTGCTGTTTGCACAGGGAGGATGTGAGAAGGTGGGCTGTGAAGGAGAAACAGAGGAAACTGCAGAAATGGGAAGACAGTGCTGGTGTGAGCAGAGAGCAGGAATTGTGGGGGGTACATTCTTAAGCAGTAGAAGAGTTCAGGCTTGGATGATACCTGCCAGGATGTAGTGAAGTTCTAGACAGGTAAAATACAGCAGTTTGTTAATTATATAAATTTGGTTAAAACTTAATTGGATGTGTAAGTATGCCAATGTGTAATTTTAAAAATTGGGATTTTTTTCCCTAATTGTTATGAGTATTTAAAGCTTTCATTCCATTTTTTTTTCCTTTCATTTTTTACAGTAAGACTGGACTGGGATAGCAGCTCCCGGTTCTGTCAATTTTGAGTGTTGTTAGTACTAATAGATTAAAAGTACTACAGTGGCACAGTTAAGACTGTTAATGCAGTTTGAGAAGCAGTTTATAAATACTCATCAGGAAGCTTTTCTGCCAAGTAAGCTAATTTCTGACAAAATAAGGCAGCAGTGTGGCAATACCTGTCTAAGCTGGCAGGATCACAGTGAGATGTTGGTGTAACAGCAAGGAGACAATTCTGAAAGCTTTTCCTTCCTTTAAGACTCGCTCAGAGCCAGTGAGCTTATGACTCTGCATGGGCTTATGCATAAATCTCTGCTCTGTAAGAGATGCTGGTGAGAGCTGGTTTTGTGATGTGTATTTGAGAACTCTTTACTCTCAAAGCCAGGAAACGGATCTGGAAGTTTTCAGAAGCTTGAAGTAAAAGAGGTCTATGGCTCTTCAAGGTTTGGGGCACATCTTACCCATCTGCATATTTTTCGCTGAGTTTTTAATGGAAAAAAACCCCTTCTAATGGAAACCCCCAGTAATAACTCAGCCTCTGGTTTGAATTAGGTCATGCTGTGCCTCGGCGCTGACAGTGGGGGCTTTTGCAGCCACAAGTGCTGTTGTCTGCAAACAGCTCCGGGTTCAGTGAAAAGGAGGCAGTCTAACAATGTGTCCACAGTGTAGCCACCCACATATCCCACTGAGAACCCCCAATTTCTGATCCTTGCAGATCGAATCAACATAAAGAGGAAAGGAGCCTGGCCCTCTGCCTACCTCTCTGTGCAGAATGTCATCGACTGTGCTGACGCCGGGTCCTGCGAAGGGGGCGACCACTCGGGGGTGTGGCTGTACGCCCACGACCACGGCATTCCCGACGAGACCTGCAACAACTACCAGGCTAAGGACCAAAGTATGATGCCTCTGCTTTGCTGTAGGACTTCTTTCCAGGTTTAACAGGTCTTAGCGTACCAGAAAAAGAGTTTTATTGGGTTTTCAGTGCACTGGTTCCTGCTGTTTGACTGACAGAACAGGTTTTCCTTACAGGCCTGTGTGTGTTTCCTTACTGCAGACTGACAGTGTAGCATGCCCAGGCAGGTTTGGACAGCTAAATTCTTTTAATTTAATCTCTTAAATGTGTGACACACCATCTCTAATGTACTGAAATATTTACAAGTGTCACCTCAAGCTAAACAAAGGAGATGTAACCTTTGTCTGGTCATGTATGACTGGAATGGTTTCTTTATGGAGAAATGCATCCTCATCAAAGCCCTTATGCCTGTGGAGTAAAAAATAGTAACTCGGGACAGTAGGGACGTTCAATGTGGTTTCCAGAAAGGTATTTAGAGGAATATGTAATTGGTCTTAAGTTATTAACGTCTCACAAATTAAAAAAGTCATAGTGTCCTATCTTTAATTCACTTGAAGAAAAGCACCCTCCTGCAGTGATAACCTCACTCTTGTTTTACAGAGTGTAAGAAGTTCAACCAGTGTGGGACTTGTGTCACTTTTGGAGAATGCCATGTGATCAAAAACTACACTCTCTGGAAAGTTGCTGACTATGGGTCTGTCAGTGGACGAGAAAAAATGATGGCAGAAATCTACACTAATGGACCCATTAGGTAAAAAAGAAGATGATTATCTATCTTTTGGTAATATTGGGGTTAAAATTCTTGAAATTCGGTCCAATAACTGCAGAGTATTTTCCACTCTAGCATATGTCAGCAGCTCTGCACTGGGACACAGATTTTTGTTTGTACATAAAACTGAGCTCGGAATTCAAAATGGAAGAAAACCATCTGTGTTTTGTAGCCAGGCCCCTCCCCTGATCCAGTTGTACAAAATCTGCTTTCTCTGCTTTCCTACAGCTGTGGCATAATGGCCACTGAAAAGCTGGATGCCTACACAGGGGGCCTGTACACAGAGTACAATCCCTCTCCCACTGTGAATCACATCGTGTCCGTGGCCGGCTGGGGTGTGGAGAACGGGACCGAGTATTGGATCGTGCGGAACTCTTGGGGGGAGCCCTGGGTAAGGACACACATCTGGGGGGTGGCCCTGCAGGAATTGGGGGCTTCTCACTTGTGAAGCTGCACAGTTGGCCTGTGGGTACAGAAACTAAAACTTTGTGAACTAGACTAACAGTTTAAAAATTAAATGTAACTAAGCTGGAGACAAGGATATCCATCCAAAGCTACTTGATGTCAACTCAGTCCCAAATTCTACCTTTCTGTGCAGCTCCTGTTGTGGGCAAATGTACGTTACTGTTTGTTGCAGGCAAAAATCAAGTCCCACTCCTGGAATGGAAGATTGGGATGTGAATTCACCAAAGCAGGTTGCCCCATGAACCCAGTGTTGTACTTCACCTTTAGTGAATTGCTACATTCATTTATAAATAACTCATGTTTGGAAAACAGAACAAACTCAGCAACGTACATTTTCTATAGTTGTGTTTTGTAATTTACAATGCAAATTAAATCCTTTACAGGGTGAAAGAGGGTGGCTGAGAATTGTGACAAGTGCCTACAGAGGTGGGAAAGGAGCAGACTACAATCTTGCTATTGAAGAGGACTGTACATATGGAGATCCTATACTTCCTTGACTGCACACTGTACCTCTTTGTTTAGGAACCTCCTTGTTTGGAAGCTTCCCCGCACAGCCTTTTTTTGTCTAAGGCTCTGTCACAGTTCAACCACTATCAGGCAGTTATGCAAAGTTAGCCCAGATAGCACCACACAAGGTCTTCAGAGAGTACAGAGCTGCCTTGAGATAATTATTTACAACCTAATTTACCCATGAGAGAGTTGTCTGTCTTGATGCACAGTATTTAAATCATACTGACCTAATCACAGAACCTGTTACGTGTAAGTATCTATTTTTTTAAAAATTACAAATTATGGAGATGTATTGAAAAAGTATACTCAATATTTGGGTCTAGAGCTTATTTTAAATTCTCTTGACAGAACTGAGATCATGCAAAAAAACAAAACTAATTCTGGACACTGATAAATTCAGAAACTAAACCCCCTACTTCCTTGGCCTCCAGATAAAGTGGTGTTGGAAATCTCATAAAATGCAATTGCTTTTATCCATCTAAACAATGTAATAGGAATTACTGTGATCAAAAATGGTCTAAACATTTCTTACCTAATTAGTCCTTGCTTTAATATGTGATTGACTGTGCCATTTTCCTCCTAGAGGCAAAGGATAAACTGCCATAACTCAGAACTCGCTAATTTGCAGAAAGGAGGAAAATTCTCTTCCTTTAGTAACTGACTCAGTTTTAAGTGACAAATCAGTGCCATAGCAAATGTTACTAACTGGCATTGTTAATTGCATTTAATAAACAGACTTTTTTTCTCAGAATTGACTGGATATTTATTATAAGAGCTTATTAATACATGTGTTTGGTTGTCTCCCACTGTTGCACTCAAGCAGCTGTTTCAGGTGTCAGACCAGGTACCCAAAGCTTACCCAGGATGGTGCTGCTTTTACTGGACTCTTGCTCATGAAAGGCCTGATTGACAACAGCCTGTAGAGCAACAGAGTTCACAATCTAAACCAAATCTAAAATCTGGCTGCTGTCTCAAGAATTATCATGGTAGCTCAGAATTCCACACATGAATCAATGACAGAAGAACAAAGCAGTTTCCTTTTTTAAATGTACATCCAGTTGGACTCAGAATGTGTCTTTTAGAAAGTAGATTCTTTGGAAAAGTAAAATGTGCTTGTCTACACCTCCTCACTTTTAAACAAACAGTAATTTGCCTGTACAAAGAGAAATCCAGCCCAGTGATCTTAATGAAGGTTTGAAAGGTATCTTTGGAAAAGAAAAAAAAAATCTCTAGAAAAGAAAAAACACCTTTATTTAAAGGCAATTAATATTCTTGGGTGTATCCCCACTGCTTGTCATCAACCAGGACACAGAGAAGTATAAAAACAAAGCCACAAGAAGCGGTAATGAAACTTGGGGACACATTCATATTTTTGGACAGCAGTGGAATTCTGACATGGTAATTAAACTTACCAGTAACAGCTGATGCATCTATTTACCAAAAAATAGATTCTGAAAGGTAACACAAAGAAGTAATCTCTTAATACAAAACTATCCTTGATTATTACAGCTCCACTTGTGCTGCACCAATTGGGTTTTTTCATAGCAGTATTTAAAATTCTAATACAATGCAAAGGGGAGAAAGAGGCAGTGGGGCTTCTCTGCAGTACAGAGCTAATCACACAAATTCCTATTTTTACAACTTGCAATGTCAAAGTCTAGAGCATTAAAGATTTATTCAGGATATTGCAGATATTTATATATCTGCAAAGTGTTTTTAGTAAGAACTACCTTCCCCATTCTTCAGATTCTGTGAATTACACAAAGATTTGGGGACACATTCTGTAAGTAAGCAAAACAAGGTTCTTTCAAACAAATCTGTTTCTCTCTTGCTATCCTCTTCAGAACATTCACATTTATACTGATTTGTGGAACAACAGAAAGTCCTTCAGTATTATTCCATTTGCCAAATTACATTAACAGTTCTCTGATACGAAATACAAACAGTCCTCTGACAGGAACTTCAAGGTCACCATGCAAATCAAGCAAATGCCCTTCACCCCTTTCCTCCTCATTTTACTTCTGTTGTTGGGTTGGTTTTTTTCTCCTGCATTTCCCAATTACAGAGCCTTACTGGTGGAGAGTGTGGCAAAGTAGTGATCACATCCTCTGCAGTCTTGATATTTTCCAGTGCTTAGTTCATCATAATAAAGTTAGATTTGCAATGAGCTTAAAAGGAAAAAAAAAATGTGTTCAGCACATTAGTCTGATTTATCTATTTGCATATGGATTTCTGCATTAACTAAATAATTAGGATTTTAGGGTCTGGACAATGTTTTATTTTTAGCATGGGAGAGTATTATGACAGACTATATCCATCCTCTCCTTTCCTTACTGCAGTGCTAGTTCTCAAAAAGCAGTATTTATCCCCAAGTTCCTCACTGCTACCCTCAGATTCTTCACTACAGGAAAATTTCTAAACATAGGTCCCTAAAAGAGAAGTTGTCTGTGAAAATATCTGGAAGGCATTCCTATTTTTAGCAATCCTCCTCCTCAATGTTATTTGCAAGTTGTAATAAACACAAATGGAAGCAGGTGTAAAAGGAACAAATGTGACTTACCGATGAACTCAGTGACAGGATCATGTTCACCTTCTGTTTTTATAGTACCTGCAATACTTTCATTCTCCAGAATTGGAAGAAAAAGCTGTACAAAGTCTGAGGTATATGGAGGAGCAATCACATCCAGCACCTGAAACAGCAGACAAAACCAGATTATTCTTCTACTTACAGGGGTAGTAGGGACAATATTTAATTCACATATTAGTCTTCAAAGTATATAAGTAGTTGCACTTAGGACCTCTAGTGCTTCATACAAGTAATTAATGTATTCTTGTGGTACTCTGTCCAGTACCTTCTTAATTCCAAAAGTCAGGAGTTAGTAGGACTGAGTCACATCCTGGTGAATACTGATTCCACATATACTGCTTGGAATCTGAGCTCAGAACTTGAGATACTTCTGAATCCAAGGCAAGCTGATTTAATATCCAGACACACCCAACTGATACTAAACTCCCTCTCTAGCTGTGTGTGCCCAGATTTTGCTGCTGACCTCTGTCACAAAGTATCTGATGAGCGAGATGTCGGTGTCCAGCTTCTCCAGGCACTTGCGGATGTAGCTGACGACAGGCAGGACGTACCCACGGCTCAGCAAGTGCACCATCCTATCCAGCAGAGTCTTCTTCAGCTCCAGCTGGTGGTGCAGGGAGGAAAAGGCCAACAGGTCAGAACTTCCTCTCAGAAGTGTGCAAGTTTTACTGATTATGTTACATTGTAAGCATTATCACGGGCCCAAATAAAACTCCTAAAGCTGCTCTGACAGCAAAAGCCATTAACTTGAACTAGTGGAACTAATACAAGAGAGTCACCTGCTCCATCACATCCAGCTGCGAATGTTCTGTTTCAAAGAGCTTGACAAGAAGTTGTAGAACCTGGGGATGAAGCAGCTGATGGCAAGTACTGATCTGCAAACAAGGCAGCAAAGTTAGATCCTCAGAATTGCAATTTAAAAGCCAATGCAGCTGTCTTTATTAGACAAGTTTACATTGATGTTCAGTGCCAAATGGAAATTCATTTAGGAAACTATTCCACCATTTCTTTCTTTGATGCCCAAGTTTTCCTAGAGTAAAAATGCTGAGCTGACAAAACCAAATAATTAACTCTGAATAGATTAATCTCTGTATAGTTACTGACTTACTGCAAACAACAGACATTCAGTGAACTGGTTGTCACGAGCATCAAAACTGTTCCTGCTCTCCAGCAAAGCTTTATATACATTCTTACCTCATCCAACAGTGCCAGGTGAACTGGAGTGTGATCAGTCTGCAGTTGGAAGTACCTTGGTTCTGACACTGTCCAATCCACCCATTTTAACACACCCATAGCCACCACTGGGAACCTACAGAAAGAGAGATCACTTTAGCACAGGAGCATGAAAAAGAAATGAAAGCTTTATTGGGAAGACAAAGCAACCCATCACCTTTTTCCAGCGGCACAGAAAAGCATGTTCTGCAACCCAAGGATTATGAGCTGTGTGTGACACAGGATTTATGTTCTCAAGAGAGATTCCAAAGAGTCAACTGGACAATTCTGGAAGCTGGTTTCAGACCACATCTTCATATATTCTACAGTGAGGATGCCCTCACAGAACAGCCCACAAAGGCATGTCCCTTTAGCAGCATTGCCTCTCCTAAATACTACATTTCTTGGGACCAGCCTCTCTGCTCACCTGATGCACTGATAGAGAGTGCTCAGTTCTGCAACCAACTCTGATGCTCCCTTGTTCTCATTGCAACACAGATTGTGAACAGTTTCAATGGCTTTGGAAGTTGACTTGAGTTCATCCTTGTTTATGCTGACTCTTTTGTTCTGAAAAAACATTGCAAAGTTTGAATGCAAGAGCTTGAATACAATTTTATAGTATTTGATCATCAGATTCTACATTCTTTACTCATGTCAGCTGAAGCCAGAAACACTTCATATTAAAGTAAGTAACTTCATGACCATACACCTTCTTCAGCACAGTCAGGCTGCTGTAGATAAAAATAATATTATTCACATAACTCAGTATTACCTTCTTCCACATCTCTACAACGCTGGCTGCATATGCCAGTATGTGAATATACTTGTGTTTGTGGTCCTGGTTGATCTTGGCACCTGGCTTAAACAAGGACTGCATGAAGAGGTCCAGAAAGGCAGGTACTCGAATCTGTGAAGAAAATGGTCTATCAGAGCCTGAGAGTTATGAAAGGTGACTAAAAATACAGTTTTTGCATCTGATATACCTCACATAGAAAGAGAAAACACACACTTCCCCTTGAGAGTAGGTCAGACAGTTTTCTGAAGAAACCCAAACTTTTGACAGGAGAAAAAAAAAAGGCAAAAAAAAGGAGGCAGAGTTACAGACTGTACTGCTAAAGTATCTAAATGCCACCATGTTTGTTACCAGAACCCATGTTAGAATGAGGCAGTGAGAAATATGAAATGTCCCATTTAGGCCTGCTTATAAGAAACTGCAAAAGTGGGCAGGTTTTTGGTTAAAAGAATTAATTCTTTGCCATCTTTATCTCCTATTGCGAATTTCTTTAATTTAGCTATATGTAAAGAGACAACTTGGAATAATTAAAAAAACCCCAAACAAACAAACAACAAAAATACCAAGACGCTATCGCAAAACAGAATACAAGTAGTTGTTTCCTATTTAGATATTACTTACAATTACAGAGGGATGAGTGAGTGCTAATTTTACTTCTGTGAGTGCTAATTTCACTTTTGTGTCCACACAACACTTAGCACAACAAGATACCACATTTCTGAGTGCTGCTGTAGTAGAAGGAAGTTACAGAGGTTACTAACCAGTTCTACTGGAGGTGGGTCCATGCTTGTAAACATTTTGAACAGGACAGTGATATCTGCTGGATTCAGAGCTCCTTTGGACAGCATTGCACCAAGAGCCTGACATGCTCGGGGATAGGAGGCTGCAGTACCCAGTGCTAAAGTGATCTGACTGGCATCGTGGCCTCTGCATGCAAAGCAAACACACACAGGGACTTATTTTCTTCATTCAGACATTTTAGTTCAAGGCTCACTGAATCAACAGAGCACATTATCTGGAGTGTCATGCCATAGGGTTGAACCCCTTATACTGGGTAATCACAAAAATAGGCCTGTATTTCCTCTTTTTTTTTTTGAATGTTTACAGAATAATAAAAATATATATTTCTTAATAGACAGGAACTTCAATTCTTTGCTTTTCCAATTTCAAGTCTTCCTGATACAGGACACTGAACTTTTCTGCTGTTCTACAAATGGAACCCTGCTACAATAGCTGCTGTGTTGCAGCTAAGATTTCCCCTCTTGTCAGTAAAAGGTCATTAAGACTGAGCAAAAGGCAGCAGTTCAGAGATTCTGGTGTCTTACATGCCACTCATACGGTACCTCCCACTTACTTCTCATGGGCGTATCGCTGAACCTCCTGAGCGATGCGCCTGACCGCCGAGCCTCCCTGCTCCTCCTGGGCCAGGATGGACATCATGGACTGAGCAAAGAGGTAAGTGTGCTCCCCATGGCACACCATCTTCTGTGAAAGCACACAGCACAAAGCTTACCAGTCAACAAGAAACTTCCCAGGGCGCTTCTGTGGTTACATTGCCGTGAGAGCAAAGGGGAAAAACAAATATGGAAATCGCAAAGGAAAAATAAGCAAACAACCCAACACACAAACAACTAAGGAACAAACCCAGAAACTCGGCAGCCAAGAAGAAAGTACTCATAGAAGAAAGTACTGACACCATGCAAGAAGAAATGGCTAAATTAAGAACTTCATTTGTTCAGTATCAAAAGTCAGAGGGGGAATGGATTCTACTTGCACTCGCTACTTTCTCTGCAGTGTTGAAATGGTAAGAGAAGTACAAAGTTATTCAAAAATCATGCTGCTATTTCACAACACTGAACACATGAATTCAGATGGCAGCTTTCACTCTAATGTGAATGATAAAATAATTATTTTAATTTGCCATGGGACTGACAAGATTGATTTTAACATCTCATATCAAATGTGAAAGACACTTCTACCTTCACCTTTTTACAATCTATTTAATAAAAATAAGAAGTGCATATAAGCAACCCAAGGAATTCTTAGTCAAAGAATGACCAAAAAGCATAATTTTCTGGTATCACTTCTCCTCATAAGACTTTGAAAGATTTGGCAAGATATCAATCTTGTCTACAATCCCACAATGATCTGTATCTACTAACCAGAGAGGAAACCACTTTTTTCCACATTAAAAGGGAAAAAAACAACAAACAAAGCCTTACAGCAAACTCAGGGAGGTTTTTTTCAAGGTTTTCTTCTCCTCCATCCAAAATTGTTGCCAGAGATGTACGCAGCACTCTGGAAAATACTTCTAGCTGCTGACATGCTGTTGAAACACTGGTTATTTCCCCTTGATATCCAGCATCAGATATAAGCTACAAAAACATCACATAAAGATTGTTATTTATATTTCAGATATCCTAATGAGTCTAGAAGAACACACAGAATGCAAGAGTCACGTCTGCATATAGTTATTGGAATTACATTCATATTAGTCTACAGAAAAGGAAACCAATAAAGATGTAGCAAAAATAAAGTAGGCCATAATAATTTAAAATATTTCAGAGCACAGCAAGATAAATACTTTTTATCACAGAAACATACAAAACTGATTGAAACCTTCCACTGCACCAGAATCTCAGAATTTTCAAATATAGATCAACAGGAACAAAAAATAAACTAACTAAAAAATTCCACAATTCCTCCCACCAATCTGTACTTGCACTAATAAGTTGTATTAGCAGGAATACATAAAAGACACAAGCAAGACCACATCTAATATTTGATGCCTGAACAATCAGCCCTCCAAGGATATTTATTAGATTTGAGTATAGTACCTTCACAGTAAAATTAAGCATTAAACAGTCAGGATGGGCTTCAGCCAATTTGTAAAAGAGATCTCTCCATGTTGTATGTGCTATCATTTGCTCAAGCCAGGCTGGAGTCTGAAAAGATTAGAGCAACAGAGAGAAACTTAACAACATCCAGTCTTCAAGATCGCTAAAAGTAAGGCTTTTACCTCTCAAGAGTCTTGTGAGTTGTTCTACAGAACTTTACTACAAAGGATGCATTCCAAGTTTCCAAGTTCTCTAAACCTCTGAGGACTCCTGTGAGACAGAGCTGTTTTTTCTGAAACCAGCTGTTTCTTGACCAAAGAGCTTGAAGGTACAACTTCCCTTCCCCCACCATCTACTGCTCCATCAGATGAAGGTGTCCAGGGAGGACCCACTCGTGTAGAGACAGCAACATGGATTCTGTGCACACCTCTCCTTCCTCAGTAAAGATGGAATCTGCTTTCCGAGGGTCAAAATGCTTGATAAGTAAGCTCTTTAAATGGTTTTCTACAGTCTCCTGAACTTGCATTGGCTCAACACCTGTACAGAAGGAACAAAAAATTTGGCAGACACAATCCACTGGAACATGGCAGCAATATCTTCCACTTTCCAATGAGAAGAGAAACTACTCCAAAATATATAAACACAGAGAGGATCATAGGAGAGACATCAGTCCTACTATCGAGCCATACTGATACAGACAGATTTACAGATTCTCCATCTTTTTAACTAAAAGCAGAGTGTTTGGGATCACAGGCAGGCCACACTGTGCCCCTTTCTCTTGCTCTCCTCAGACACACAAACAGCAACACCAGTAATCCTACAGGACTGTTACCAGGTGTGCTACCAAAAGACAGCTGTATCTTAACCACAAAAGGGATCACAACCCCACCTTACTACAGGTTAAATCTCACCCTTTTAATATACTGGCTGTCAATACCTTTGATAGTATCCTACAAAACAATATACAAAGAGCAATAACTAGTTCTACATTTCCGAAATCAGAGAAAAATAAGTAATTCTGGTAATTTGTAAACAGAAGTTTACACTAACTCAGGGACAGAGATACCACAAGATAATGCTGAACATGTCTTGCAAGAGGATTAATATGTAATTCTTGTGTCAGACAGAGAGCACAGGTTCTCTGTAAGAAACCTTCAATATAACCACTGAGAGGGAATAGTAACTAGCAATAAAGTAATTCTTTTTTTCAATTTAAATTATTAATTCTATTACAAAGTAGCAAACACTTCTAACACTATCTATGTAACAGCACCCTTGCCCTTTGTGCGGAAAATAAAAAGAAACTATTGCTTATGCAGTTGTTTCTTTATAACACAGTTTGTTGGCATTTCAAAATGTTCATCAACACATTAGTTTCATTATTCTCCGAGTAGAATAAGCATATTATTATAAAGGATTTAGCCACATACAGTATGACAACTTTATAACAATCCATTTCCTGTACATGATCAAATTTACCACCGATTCAGATATTTCTGACAAAAGATAGACTACAGACCCAAATTATACCATATCACTTATCGTACCTGTTTGAATGAGCCACTCTGCCAGCAAATTTACAGTCTGTGCCACTGCAGTGTAGTTTTCAGAGAGGAGCTGGATTACATTCTCAGGAGAACCTCCTGCTTGGAAATATCTGATGAAAGGATTACAAAAAAACTATTTCAGTTATATTAAAACCCAAACCCAACTCTAAGTAAAGGGAAAACAATAGCACTGTTCATACATTTCACACACACTTCCACACAAAGCAACAACACCACACCTCCGACACACACAATGTGCTCCATAACCTCAGGTTACACTCACCTCTTCAACGTGTTAAATATGGATGGCTCCATTATATAGTCAGGCGTTGAAAATTTCTTCAGGCACTCCTGCTGGACTTCAGCATCATCTTCTCCCTCCCCATCCTCATCATCCTGCTGCTCACAAGCACAGCCCCGTCAGCCTCCTCTCCTGTCCTGTCTCCCCCTATACTATTTGGGCCATTTTTGCTCATGGAAACACATCCACCTCGGTTCACCTGCTCCCCTCACAAACAAGAGCTTCTTAACGGAGAATCACGGAATCACTAAGGCTGGGAAACACCTCTGAGGCCGCCGGGCCCACCCTGTGCCCCAGCCCATGGCACCCAGTGGGCACCCAGTCCTTCCTCGGGCACCTCCAGGGCTGGGGACTCCAAACCTTCCCGGGATCCGCTGCCCGACCACACTTGCCAGGCAGAAATTCCTCCTGCTGTCCACCCTGACCCTTCCCTGGCGCAGCTCAGATCCGTGTCCTGCCGTGCCGCGGCTGCCTGGCGGCACAGCCCGACCCCAGCCGGCTGCACCCCGGCCAGGTGGCCGCAGGGAGCGGTGAGACCACCAGCAGCGGATTTTCCAGGTGGGTCCGTCCTGCCCATCCCTCTCCCAGCCTGGGCCACTCGGCCCCTCCGCCTCACCCGGACCCCCGGGCCGGCCCCGCTCTCACCGCGCCGCCGTCCGCCTCGCCACCCCACTCGGCCGCGCTGCCCTCCAGGTACTCCGCGTCCTCCATTGCTGCTGTGGGACCCTCCGGGATCCACCGCGATCTTCCCGCTGCTGCGGGATCCGCCGGAATCCTCCCGCTCCTCCCTCTGCTCCCGGAACGGGCGGGGCGGAATGGCGGTGGGGCGGGGCGGCGGGGCCGCGGGGGCAGCGTGAGGGCAGAGGCAGCGTGAGGGGACATCGTGAGGGGACACCCTGAGAGGACACGGGGGACACCCTGAGGGGACATGGGGTGACATCGTGAGGGGACACGGGGGGACATTCTGAGGGGACACCGTCGGGGGACATCGTGAGGCGACACCATGAGGGCAGAGACACAGTGAGGGGACACGGGGGGACATCGTGAGAGCAGATCCACCGTGAAGGAACACCCTGAGGGGACACCATGAGGGCAGGGACACCCTGAGGGAACACTGAGGGGACATCGTGAGGGGACACGGTGGGGACACCGTGAGGGCAGGGACACCCTGAGGGGACACAGGGGACATCCTGAGGGGACACTGTGAGGGCAGGGACACCCTGAGGGGACGCTGGGGGGACACCGTGAGAGGACACCATAAGGAGACACGGGGGGACACTCTGAGGGCCGCGCTCATCCCGGCAGGGACACCCTGAGGGGACACGGAGGGGACACTGGGGGGACAACGAAGGGACACCGGGAAGGGGTATGGAGGGGTCACCCTGAGGGCAGGGACACTGGGCACACATGGCAGGGGCCGGGCTGGGGCACATCCAGCGGGGAAAAGGAGCCGGAGGGAATTTAACACCAAACTGCCCTGCCTGGCAAGACCCCTCACCCCCAAAGCTCCCAGTGAGACGGGAAGCGGGGGTATTGCAAGGGAAAAGGGGAAATGGGATGTGTGCTCCAGGAAAAATGGGATCTGTGCTCCAGGGGATATGGGATATGTGCTCCGGGGGACATGGGATGTGCAGCCCCATGGGATGTGCAGCTCAATGGGATGTGCTGCTCTCCTGGCTGCAGCTGGGTAGCAGCAGTTCCTGAAATGTGAAAAGGCTGAGGAACAACAGCAAGTTGATAGAAATAATGAAATTTATGGTAGAATTGAAAAGCTAACAAGTAGAGGAAGGAAAAAAAATACGACTTTGAACAACTAAAGTGGTAAGATCTTCAGGACCAGATTTTAGTGACAAAGTTTGAGGCCCAGCATTGATGTAGCTCTGATTATCCACAACTTGCCAGAGAATAACATGAAGTAACATTTCTGCCTTTTCTCATTGCATACCAAATTTCTGGGTGTTACTGTCTGTCTAAGAGAAAATCCTGAAGTCTTTGATCTAAACAAGAGAAAAAAAAAGAATAAACTGTGAATTACAGCCAGATGCAGAGGGCATAAGCCTGAAATGAAAACTGATCACAGAATGTGGCCTCAGGCAGGAGATGGGCATTACTGAGACCATGTGAGAGGAACAGAGTCCCTTTGTCTCTCTTCACATCCATTCCTGTTCCTCAGCTGTATGAGAGCTTAACTGTGAGAAAGGGGAGGGTGAGGGTGTGTTCTGGGATCTGGAGGGCAGCCAGAGCATTGCTGATTAATCATTCAAATGGTCCTTTATTCTCATTCAATTTCTAACTGAACACTAGTGAAAGGAAATGGCATCATCTTCCACGCAGTCCATGGGATTGCTTGGTAAGAAAGGCCAAAAAACCCTGCTCAGAAATAAGTTGTTGCAGGACCTTCAGCAGCCACGGTCCTTGTTCAAGGGATTCGCTGCACGTCGAATTTCAGTGGCGAGAACGTGCAGCAGCACTCAGAGTGCAGCACAGAGTGAGTTGTGCTGTTGTGTGCTGCCCTGCAGTGGTGAGCCAGCCCTTTGTGACACGCTGCTTCCACATCTCCGGGTGCCCAGGTAATGTTCCTTTTGCTCTGCCATCAGAAAGGAAAAGAGACTGTGCCAGAATGAAAAGCGTGGATTGAAGTAGAGGAACAACAAACACATTCCCTACCTGTGCCAGTGAGGGACATTTCAACACCTGTGGAACCACTGGCCAGTTTTTATGAGGAACAAACTGGGAGTGAAGTGACAGGCTGAGGCTGGAAGCCAGTGGAAATATCCTTGAGAAAAAGTTGTTGGCTCATCTCCATTTATTTAGTGGGCAATTTCCATCCTCTAGACATGAGAAAATACCAGTGGACTGAGAACAGACAGTGGGATCAACAAGTCAGAACTAAGAAAGCTCTGAATTTAATCTCTCCTAAACCCAGACAGAAAAAGTATTTTCTGGGAGTCTCATAAGAAACCTCTATAGACCTCCTGGGCTTCATCAGCTCTTCTTTGTTTTGGCTTGTAATGGTGCTCTAAGATGTGTAATTAGGTGTAGGACATTCCTCAGAAGGGCATTTCACAGTAGCTGTTACGATATCTTAACAGAAGGTTCAGAAAACTTAAAACTGGAGAGAAAGCAAGGCCAGAACATAACTAATGTTCCAATGAAACTGAATGGGAAAACCACAAGGCTGAGACTTTTTGAGGCTTAGGAGGAGATTGCAGTTCCTTACAGAAGGCTCAACTAAATATGGTTTGTATGACAGATATTTTCCTACAGGTTGGAGAAGCTTCTTCCCCATGACTGGAATTTGTGTGCATCTCCTGGGTAGGATATTTGGATCTGTGTGAAGAATTTCATTGTGCCCAGAATTATGGCCTGAAATACATCTGAGACTCAGTGAAGCATTTTCAGGTAAAATTTCTGTGTATGACAACAGCTGCACTTGTAGGACTTTGATAGTAACTGTGATACAAAACTTCCTGCTTAGCTGAGTAGAAAATGGGAAGAGTCCGCACCAGCAACTGCCTGTAAGAGACGTAGTGGTATTAAACAATATTGATACAGTAATTTCAGTGCCTGAATCTTAAAACTGGAAGTTTTTTGTCTTTATATATTATATCTCTTTATTTTGATTGCAGTAACAGAAAAAGAATTTTTTTTTTTTTTAATATATAAAGAATGAACAATACTCAAAGCATTTAGTTTCAACTTTCCTTGAGGGGAAAAGTAGGGATCTGTAACAGCCAGACATTAGCTGATTAGCCCTTTGCAGCATTGCGATGTCCAAGCTTGCCCCACATCAGGTCAGTAAACAATAGGTAAAATCAGATCAAACCCAACAGTTTCAAGGTTATCACTTACATTGTGATGAAACATTACACATTCCAGAACTTGATTTTGCAAACTAAACTTTTACAACTTTTAGTGGAAACAATGTTGTCTTCTCAGATTTACCTGTGTTCCCCCCCAGGAGTTTGTGTCTCACAAAGGTTCATAAATAAAAGCACTTAGATTTACCTGAATGTCCCTGCAGGATTTTATTATGCAACAAATTTGTCCCTAAGTGCATTATTTGAATACATTTCATGTGTAAAATATTCTTGAGTCACAATTCCCATCTGATGAGATTTTGATGAGGTGGTGATGGGGCAGAGAGCAAATTTTCAGATAAATTTTGAGAGATAAAATTTTGAGCCCAAAGTAAATACCTTGTGAAGGGCAGCCTCGAGCCTCTGCTGCATGCTTTGAAGCAGCAGTGAAGGCATTCTGTGAAGTGAATACCTGTGAAGAAGAGCCAGACCTAGAGGAACAAGGAAAACTACCTTATTTTTTCTTCTTTTTAGCCTTAACCCCCCCCCCCCAAAACAAACAAACCTCACAGAAGAATAAGCCAGTATCAAATGCTGAAGTTTCAAGTATCAAAACATGTTGCTTGATTTTTAAGCAAGTTCTTTAACAACTGTACTTCAAGATTTGCTGCCTAAAGGGCTGAATGTAACACAGTTATCACCCAACTTCTGATTCCTTCCTGAAATAAAAAACCCAAACAGAAGAGCCAACTTCCAATAAAATCATTTGCCTTTTATTCAGGTTTTTTAAAAATATCCAGCCTGCCATTCTGTGTCATTCCCCCTGCTCCTTGCATTCTACAAATTCTTTTAGCATAAATTTGTATTTTGTGATCATTAGCCCTTTACAAAGCAGCCAATACATTCAACTAGAGATAAGGTAATAGCTTTCAAATGGAGTAGGAAATTACAGCAGCATCGTTAGGCTAATGAGTTTTGGCTAAAGAGTTCCTCTTTCTCAAGCAGAACCTCAAGATGACTATTTGTGTTTGTACCTGGAGATTCCCAGCCCCTGGTTATTCCAGACACTGAACAGGTGACCCTTTCCAGGTAACAGAGGTGTTCTGAGACAAGCAGTGTGGGCTGGAGGTTGCTGACACCATGTCAACTGTGGTCTCCGTCAAACATCAGCTTAAAAGTTGGAATTATATTTTTATACTGAGAATTGCTTAAAAGCAGAGCTCCACAATGCCCCAAGTACTTTCCAAGATGAGCCTACAGTGCTAACCCTTCTTTCCTCAAAGCAAGTTCCAGTTGATTTGAACACTGGCTGTTAAACTCGTCCTTCACTGAACCGTGTCCCAGCTCTGGAACACGTGCACTAAGTGCTTGTTTAGCAGTTCCTTAATTGGAGATAACCCTGGCCTTTCAGATGGATACATTCTCTGACATGGAATACATGTATAAGGATCCCAAACTGGGTCACTCACCTGGGCAAGGAAGAATTTCCCCCCCTAAATCTGCATTTCAGCATCCAAGGTGATGGATTTAGGACTGTTTAACCTTGGCTGAGGTTGTCTCATAACTTTATTTCATAATTGCTCTATTCTCTTATCAATCACTTCACTGTAAGAGAAAGGGGTGAGGACAGGAGAAAGCTGAATCCCAAGGCAGCAGGTTTGGGGCCGTGCTGTAGGGCAGAACGACTGGCTGTGAACTCCCCAGATTTAAATCACAAACAATTCCCACGAGCTGTTGCTTGTAGCAGCTCTGGGCTTTCCAGACTGTCTCACACAGAGCAGCCTCTGCAGCCCAGCAGTTTTACCCTGGGAGAAACAGAACTCAAGGTTAGCACCAAAATTCTGGCATGAAACCTGTTATTTCGTTTGAGATGTTGAGCCTTCAAACTTTAACAGAGCTGAAAACCACAGAGCTCCGCGTCACCCATGACACACAGCTCAGGACAAGCACTGCCCCAGGGCTCTGCCTCAGCACACCTTTGAAAACCTGCCACTAATACTCTGATGGCTCACACAACCTGTTGGTTCCATCACCCAACACCTCACTTGGCTTTCCTGGGAAGGTCATCTGATCCTGCCCACAGAAAACTGATAATGGAGCAAAAAAGAAAGGGAATGGGTTCCCCTTCCAAGTGGGCTGATGTGGCAATCCCTGCCCCTCACACAGCAGCTCCTTCCCCTGCCTGATCTCTCCATTTTAGTTGCAACAACCACACAATTCCAAAGTCATATCAAATACCAAGAAACTACAGAGAGAAACACTAGACTTCACTATTAATAATTTACATAGAGTTTACAGCCTAAAAAACATTAGTTTGCACAACAGAACAACTGAATTGAGAGAATTCCCAACATTACACTCTGTCCTAAGCTTGTCTTTCTCCAGACTTTAGTAGTAGTATATTAAAAAAATAAATTAGCCAACTCATTTAATAAAACAACTGGGTAAATTGAAGAGATACATTCACATTTTAATTTTGAATTTGCTTACATTTTTCTACTGGTAGCCCAGCCTTAGAAAGCATGTTGTTACATAAAATCCCCTGTGAGCATCTTCTCCCTCAAAAATGTATCAATCTCTCTGTTTGGGACAAGGTTTAAAAGTTTCATTTTATCCTGTCATTAAAGATTTTTGAGGCAGACTTCTAAGTGAAAAACAAAAAAAACCCCAAGAAAAATCTGTAAATTCTGATTTTGTTTTGTTGGTTTGTTTCTTTTTAATTATTACATATTTTGTCAGTTCTCCATGCTGCAGAGGTATCAATGAGCATTTGTTGTTGTTACCTTAGGGAATTCCCTATTTTTTTCACATAACCAGGCTAAGGTTATAGAATACAGAAGTCAGAAAAAAATACCTTTTTTTTTTTTTTTTTTAGTGCAGTGAGAGATTAATTTGCCTCCCCACCTCCTCCCAGGCTGCTTTTCCAGGTAAGACTTGTGCTTTAACTGCACCCACTTTGCTCAGCTCAGTACACTGAAAGCAGACAGGATAAAAAGCAGTTTGAACTTTTAATAAGATGAGCATCAGGGTTGAAAACACTTAATTACAAAGCCAGCACTTGTGGCTGAAATCTTAGCCATCTCTGCACTACAGTAAAACACTGAAGCATTTCCCTCCCCATAACTGATACATATCCACTCTCAGGGTTGAAGCCAACTGGTTATGACCACGATTAAAACAGGTTCACTCTTGGAATTTGTCTTGTCAGTCACCAGAGAGATTTTTCAGTGTAAGGTTTCCATCAGCAGAGCTTCAGAAATCCCCTTTGCAGCTTATTTTATTTACAAAGAAGCTTCAAAGTTTGTCACAGAACAGAAAGATTTTTTTCCCAGTGAGTGAATTTTCAGAGGTATCAAGCTGAGGAGGAAGGGTACAGTGTTGGGTTTGGACTGCAAATAGATGTTTGCTTGTAAATATTTTTACTGTTATACAAACTCAACGTGTATTTTAGGGATGAGGACCTGCTACTGTGTGAGATCTCCACTGACAGTAATCTATGGCCCTGATCCTTATTACACTTTGTAGGAATTTTATCATCTACTTCCATGGAAAAAGTCTTATGAGTGCCAGGATTGTTAGGAACACACATAGCATATCAGATACAGCTGGGGAAAGAAAAGAGATTACTCTCTTCCTGAATAATTTACATAATTTTATAACTTATAACAACTTTATCACTCTTTTAGACATTTATATAGCACCAATAACCAACAGTATTGTCACTAAGGCACTGGACTGGCACTCAGCTGTCACAGGCTCTGCCTCCAGATCCGGGGTCAATCTCCTGTGTTTCTGTCTTTTGTTCTTACTGGTACATAATTTTTGACGTTGGAAAATAGGAGAAATAATACAAAACATCCTACACCATTCACAGGAATTCAAGGTGCTCAGATTCTGAAGTGATGAACATTAACATGTCTGTGCATGGCTTTACTGGTGCAAAACTCCCCTGCAGAGCCAGTTCGGTGCGGCAGCGGAGCAGAGGCGGCTTCTCCTCCCTTGAAGTTACGGACACGCCCTCCGTCAAATCCCGTCCTCGAAGCCGCGACTGCGGAGCTCTCAGACACACGAAGATCAGCCCTCGGGGCTCCTGTCTGACCGCTGCCCCAGGACGCCTTCCTCTGCCCTCGCATCAAAGCTTGCTCCTAACAACTTACACAGCTCCCGTGTCAGCCTCGAAGGGAGCAGGTTTTGATGCTTTCAGAGGCAGCTGAATCCTTTTTTAAGTCTGTAGTGACTTTACCTCTCCACATTATTAAAAAAGAAAAAGCCTTCTGGAGTTACCACTACTCTGCTGCATCCCATCGAATGTGTGTTCTCACGTGAAAAAACACTAAAAGTTCTTGGGTTGAAATAAGTTACTGCAAATGCACAGTAGCTGATTTTGAAACCACAAGATCTCTACAATTTATTATTATTTTTACAAAATACCCAAAGTGATCAGACCATATTGTTAGGTTACTGGCTTGCCGAAGGTTGTTTTAAAATCAAAACCATTTCTGCGTTACAGAAGTGCCAAAACCAATCTTGAACCAGGTTTGTTTGTTGGGGTTTTTTTTGCTGTTGTTTTCTTTTTAAACCAACCCCCATCCAACAAAACAGTGGTATAACTTAAAACAGAAACAAGAGTTTGTGTTGGAAACTGAAAACCAACCCACCAAATCATGCTTGAGCAGAAGCCTTGTATGGCAAAGATTCAACTTAGGGCAATTTAGTGCCAAGGTAGAGACCCTCCATGGGTTTACAATGGAAATACTGACACAACCTCAACTACAGTGATGCAAATGTGCCCTAAAAACACTGTATTTGCTTTTATTAATAAAAGTGGTAGTGTTTACATTTGCAGGTATCTTACACTTCAGCATCACGATGAATACTGAGTAGAATGAGTTAAGTTTTGGCTGTAAGGTCAGAAGTTTCCAAACAGATGAATGAGACAGAAGTGACAGTCCTCAATCATGAAAACAAGAAGTTCAAATAAATAAATAAAACAAAACTAGGAAATATGGGTAAGCATTAGGTTGGAATGGTTCAATTAACTGCAA
>VXAU01011327.1:3437396-3444424 GCA_013399695.1 Formicarius rufipectus
ACCCTGAGATAATTCTGAAAGGTTCCTCTTACACCTGAATCCTGAGGGTGTAATTCCAGCTGTGCACACCCTGAGGGTGGTTTGTGGGCCTCCATCACTTTGTGCTGCTGATTCAGACTCACCACCCAGGGAAGCACATCCATGCCCAGTGTGCTGCTTTCATTACTTCAGCCATAAGTAATGATTGTGTAACAAGTGAAAGACAAGTGGAAGGGAGGAGAAAAAAGCACAAGTGATGTAAAGGCAATCACTCCCCAGCTCCTGTGGGCAGACCAGCACCCAGCAAGCCAGCTGACCTCCCCAAATCCTCTCTTTTGCCCCTTAGTTACATGGCACAGACCATCCCTATGGTTAGTTTGGGTCTGCTCACTTCTGTCCTCTCCCAGCCTACTGCACACTCCCAGTAGCCTCACTGGTGGGGGCAAAGTGAGGAACAGGGAAGGCCTTGATGCTCTGCAAACACTGCCCAGCAAGAGCTACAAGATTAGTGTGTTATCAGCATTGTTTGGGTCAAAAGCTAAACCCTGGCACGGAATGAACTGTTATGATGCAAATAAATGGTCCCAGCCAGGCCCATACACAAGTGGTGACTGCAGAGTGGGACAGGGTTAACCATCTCAGTGATACGGGAAACAAAACTGCAATTCACAGACCTGTTGTTCCAGATACTCTTGAAGAGGTTTAGTGCTTCTTGGAGCCGGTTGGTCTGATTGTCCTCTCGTATAACCATGTTGTAGCTACTGCTTGCCACCACAAATATGATAGCAGTCACATCTAAAGCAAGAAACATCCCTTGGTTAACACCAAACCTCAGAAGGAACATCCAGGAATCCCAAGTTCTGTAAGAAGCTGCAGGTTTCAGCTCCGTGCAGAGGATGGGCTGGGATGCTGCTGCTGACAGTACCAGGAATCAAAGAGAAAGTGAAGAAACCATGAACGACAGGCAAGGCAGGCCCCAGAACAGAGGCAGAAAAGAAAGGAACTGAAGCAAGAGAAAGAAACTGGAGAAAGCCAAGAGGAGAATTTAAAGAAGACTGAAAATGCGGAAAGAAAATTAGAAACAACTCTGAGCCGTCAGGAGAGGACGGGGGGGAAGACCTGAGGACACACAGCACTTGTGATCTTTGTGAGCAGTAACAATGACACCTGAATTCAGGGGGAATTGCTCCAGGCCCCTGCAGTGTCTGTACTTGGAGGGCCATCTCTTCTCAGGATCACAGAACCCAAGCTCTGGGTTTCTGTGTGGCTCTGTTGCCCCAGGCTCTTCACTCTGACTGACTTCCAGGCTCAGCAGCAGCAGAAGAGATGAGTCAGACCATGAGGTAACAGGAAGAGGAAGGAGCAGAGGTAAAACCCAAACAAAAGTGTTATTAATAGCACAGGAGAAAACACTGCACAGTGTTCCACACACATGCACAGTGTTCAGGTGATCCTCTGGCAGTAACTTTAGCAATGCACATGAATTCCAAATTGCATCCCACTTCATTTATCCTGTAAGATCTCAATGCAACTTTTCTACAAAAAGATGGGCTTCAGTGTAATTTCATCAATATTTTGGTCAAACAACAAAGGCAAAAAAAAAAATTCACCACCTCCAGCTTCAAGAAAACATGTGGAGAAGGGTTTCCCATCTAAACAGAGATCCAGGGTAACCCAAGGAACTGCAGGGAGGGTACATGTTCCACCCCAGGAGAGACACAAAACGACCTCATGTCAGTCAGAGAGTTAAGAACATCATCACCTGATCCAAATTGATGGGGACAGGGTGTTGAGAGACTCCAGCTCTTCCCACATGTGACACGAGGTCTAACCAGAGAGATGTTCCCTACAGCCTCATTCTGCATTACTGGCTCAGTGCTGATATGGGAAGAAGCACCATGACAGCAGTGTGGCTGCAATTATGTGCCAAAATTCTGATTTTATGCATTTAATAATTATCCTGTAGTTCTGCACTTTGCACAGGCACATACACATGTAAACCTTCACGTGGAAGACAGAACGTAAATTGGAATTTACACTCACAGAGCTGGAAAATAATGCCCAAAGCCACCACCAAAGAAACCTGATTAACTGAAGAGAGGGAAGCCAGAGAAAATAGACAAGCTTAAGTTACCCAGCTGGAATGCCTCTGCATCTCCCTGAAGGTGTTCAATGCAGCTACACAAGTGTACAGGTCAAAAACAAGTCCATCTCCTCAATGTAGTTCAGGTAACTCCTTCTGAAACTATGTGGGACAGACAGTGGCTTTCCCACAGTGGGCAAAGTGCAGATTGGGCATTGCAATTTGACAGAGCACCATTTCATAAAGCAAACAGAAATTCCAGTCCTACCATTAAAGCACTGGATCCATTTTCGGCGTTCATCTCGTTGCCCTCCAACATCAAACATACTGAGAAAAAAACATAAATCCAGTCAGGAGACCTTTTGTGTTGGGTTTTCTGTTTGTTCCTGTGTTTAGTTTTGTTTTCCATCCCCAAATGCACAGAGAAAAGGTAAGAAATTTTAGGACTTCTGTGTCATAGAAACTAAAAGGAATCAAGGGTTATGAGAACCTGAGCAGGTAAACAGTCCACCAACATGTGCATGCAGAGAAAATTGATTGAAACCATTTTGTTCTTTGAGATTTAAAATAAAAGCAAAATACTGAATGCCAATTTGTATTTTTAAGCCAGACTACCTAATTAAAAAATCATAAAAGACTTGCTTTTTGTTGAACATCAACTCAGTAAATACAGTAGTCTTAGTGACTAGAGGAGAGGTTCTCCTCCAGTTTACCCCGATATTCGTCTGCATGGCATTAAAAAAGCAACAAACAAACCAACACCAATCAAAAATAAGGACACTTACTGAAAATTTACTTTATCCACCTGAAACTTAGTTTCAAAAATTCCTGATGTCAGAACTCTGCATCTGAGAAGATCCTAGAGCATAAAGGGAAAGTCATGGATTCAACAACGATACTTGGTAATTTTTCATCTATCCAGCAATGGAAATAACCCCTTTTTATTCCATGCTGACAGTGGATGCTGTACTGCCAAACCAGGGACAGCACTGGGGTCACAGAAGTGTGATGTCAGTCTTGTATGTCAGAGTTGACAGGAATCTATTGTATAACCATAATCCAAACAGTAAAGTGGTTTTAACTGAATACTAAATATATCCAGTGAATGGCAATGCCTGTATTAGTGCCACAAATGGCAACTAGAAAATGAGTTATCCCCAAAGGGGGCAGATAAAGGGTGTAAGTCCTTCACATACCTGGTCAGACGGGGTGTACTCGTTCTGTTTGACGATGTCAATCTTGTCTAGAAAACTGAGGGCAGGAAAGAAAAAGAGAGATTGTCACTCTTGAATGAGACCAACTGCCTAATCTTTGGTAACTGACAGTTCCCAAATAAGGTTTGGTGAATTTTCATGCTTCCAGACTCACAAAATGCTGAACAATCACAGGGAAATCGCTCAGCCTGGGTCGCTGGTCGTGCTTTCCCAGCACGAGCCAGCAGAGGGCCGAGCCCAGTTTAATTAATCCATCTGGGAATCTCATTCCAGCCCCTCCCGCCGACTCCCTCTGCCACAAACATACCAGGAGTTAAATTAAGTCATTTATTCATATAAATCCTACAACACAACCTGCTACTGCCAACAGTAAGGCAGCGACTCAAATAAATTGCCTACATGCAGTTTTCCTGAAGGTAAAATGAATATTTTTAAACAACTTATCACTATAATTCTTGAAATAAGTGAAATCCTGAAACCAATTTCAGCACAAGTTCAGTCAAGAGAGAGGGAATCCTGATTTTTCTGTCACTTGCTATATCAGTGTTGCAGTTCGCTTTCTGCAGTAGCAGCAAGAGGCTACACGGGTAGTACAAGATATATTTCATTCAAATTCATTAGGCATGACCTAAAGAGGATACTCTGGAGTCTTTTAAATTCTTTTACCAATTAACTGTAACCTCCTAATTATCTTTCACTTCAACTCAGAGAGCAAAGATCTCAGGGCAGACCTTGTTACCTCTGTTTTGTTGCGGTGTCACTATGAGACGGGGCCGTGGCAAAGGAGCAGTTTGTGGGTTTGCCTCAAGTCCCTCTGCCCAACCCCAGGGACAGGGACACCAAGTGCTCAGCCACCTCCACTGCAGCCAGGCCTTCACCCAGCAATTAATGATTAATCACTCTCTAAGCCAATATGCTGCAAGTTCCCTTGGAAATTGCTTTGCATGGATTGTTTTCCCTTCGAAGCAGAAATCACCAAGGAAAGGTGGATTTCCTTTTCTCTCAGTGAGCATTAACTACAGTTACAGGCAACAATTTAAAGAGGGGAAAAGGGAGCCACATCCCAGATTCATGAATCAAAACCCCAGACCCAGTAACACCAGCACAGGACTCAGCCCCCAGTTCCGGCCCCTGCTGCCCTAAAACACCCAATGAAGGGGAGGGGGGAAAAAAAAAATCACTATTTTAACCACAGCTTCAGTGCAACGTCCTTCCCACCAGGAACTACACAATCTTGTTGCAGAGACACACAAAAAGGAATTTATGTTTACTCTGAATTACAGGATTGTAAAGACATTAAAATGATCTTAAGAACCACATTACAAAAAACACAAGACCAAGTGCAAAGATCAACTTCCACCGTGAGAGGTGTGGTGGGGACAGATGCACTGGGATAAAAACCACAGCAAATTGTGCTCTGCAATTTGCAAGAGGGATTTCCCCCCATCTCTTCCAGGCTGTGAAATTAATTGCATTTTTCATTTTTCTTTTTTTTATCAATCCAAAGGGAAGGAGTAAAACTCGCTGTTCAGCACACAGAGGATGTGCAACAAGCACGTTTCCACCCCACACTCCCTGCTAAGAGCACAGTTTCAGAATCACGTGGCAATTTCACAAGTTGGAGGATGCTTGAAAAATGTCCAGAACAGAACATGTTCATCAAGACACAAAGGTGATTACTGCACTGAGCCAGCCTTTCTGTATGGATTCATCCAAGCATAACATTTGCTGCTGGGTTCTACAAGAGGTGAATTTTTGGTTTTGTTTTGGGACTGCTTTTATTTTTTTTTTCTTGTTGTTTTATTTTTAAACACTCTGCTAATCAGCTTAATGGATTTTGGAAACTGAAAATTAGAAAATAACAACAAGATATTGCTAAAACCTGGAACTGAAAGTACAAACCTCTTACTGTTGTTTATGCAGACTATTTTTAGGCCTATGATTTCCTTGAAAAACATCAGGCACATAGGAGCAGCAGTACTGTACTTGAGCTGAATTCCAACAGCAGCGCTCATGCCAGGTAAAACAAGTCCGGATGGAATAAACATTTCTTCTTCCCCCCCAAACAAGTTCCAACATTCAGTAACCTCTGATGCTCGTAACAATACTTGCTGGAGAAGGAAGTCTTTCACTGTGTGATAGTCACCAGAAAACCCACCCTGCTTCCAGTGGCATTTTAGGGAAAATGGAGCAAAGAGATATGTTAAATAAAGATTTCCTCCTGTGCGTGTGCCCTTTCATGAAAGTCTGTCCCTTGGAAAGGGCTAAAGGCATTAAAAACCAGTTTGGTTTTTTGCTCAGATGTAAAGAAAGGGAATTATTCTTTCACTTGGACAGTGGCGAAATAAATATGTCTATAAGGAGGGAAGAGGAGCAGAAATTGGAACAAGTTTGATACACCTAAAATAAGGGGCAACAGCACGAGTTCCGAGAAGATCAATGCACTGTGTTCTGAGACTTCTCAGTCAATGTTAGTCAAGACCACACAATTTATCCAGTAAATTAAACTAATAATGCAGTCAGATGAGAACAAAGCTTAATTCAAAATAAACACAAATTCACCATCATTAATTTCTATTTTTAATTCTTGCCATGCTCTACCCAAAACACAAGTGAGGCCACTTGAGTACTACTTTGTGTGCAGAATTCACTGCTGTTAGAGATTGTTCTGAGCCTACTGGAGGTGTGCCCACCATCCACTGTGTCAGCAACGAACTTACAGGGAGAAACAGAAGTGACCTTGGTGAAATAATTCAAATAAAACTGTCAAACCACAAAACCTAATTTTATACTGTGAGCAAGTCCTGCACCAAGTTACAGAGTCAGTTTTTTTCTCCTGTAACATTTTCCCAGAGATTATATGGAAAAGCTATTTTCCAGAAAGCAAATAATTCATTCAACATCGCTGCCAATTCTCACTTAGGGCCAGATTCTGGACACGACTAAATAACAGGATCAGCTACTGCTCTGCAAAAGACTGTCACGTAGTACAAGGCACTTCTGCCCGTGTTATAAAACGTGGATTCTGCTATGACACATGCTAACAAAAACAGAAAAAGAAGACTTTAGGTTATCAGTAGACAATGACATGAGAAGGAACATCTCTAGGACAGTGGTAGATGAGCATCTGAGATATTAAAATGAAAGGCATTAACAAAAAATTAAAACAGTCTGAAATAAAAAGTGTGCTTTAATTTTGAATCCTCCTTTTTTTCTTTTTTTTCAGCCTAGGGAAGGCAAAACACATATGAAATTTTTTAAACATCTCTGTGATGCATAAATAAAGTGCCTTTAATTTTAAGGGTGCACTGAGGAGACAGATTCACAGCGAGAGATACACAGAGGCTTTCCTCAGCTCCTGCAGGTCAAAGTCACTCAGTCCCACACGAATCCCCGGCTCCTTCCAACATTTTTATGAAGCCCATTATGTCAAAACCACATCCCAGTTTCACACCGGGATGTATGGCAGCACCTGATTCCTCCTGGAGCTCTTTCGCACAGTCGCTTTACCCCTGTGTGTGGGGGGGAATTTCCTGACCGAGTGCCCGTTCCCCGCTGGAAAGGTGTGTGTGACACATGGGGAGCGCCAGCGAACTCCGGGGGCTGGGCTGGGCCGGGGGAACTCAGCCTGCCCTTCCCCGAGCATTTCCTGACACTGTTCAATCAACAGCAACTGAAATTTCACTCACTGGCATCTGACGAAATGGTTGGCACACGAGGATTATTTTTTATGTATATATATATATATTTTA
>VXAU01011327.1:3446565-3518086 GCA_013399695.1 Formicarius rufipectus
CCACCTCTGCCTGTCTAAAGTTAGTCTGGCTTAGAGGATGCACTAACTTTCCCAATCAGTTTTACATTACAGCACAAGGCCAGAAATAGCTCCCAGCCGCCTTGGCCTCTAGCACGGTTGCCATGACAATGGAACCACAGGGCTATAAATAGCTCATCAGCACCAAATCTTGTGAGACACATCTGGAATGGGGCCAGCCCAGCCCCGGCCTGACAAATAAAAATAGGCTCAGGCGCTTTCAAAGGCTGCAAAGGTACAATGCGGCTGGGGCTGGGGCAGGGAAACGGGTTGGATTGCTTGTTAGCACGAGATTTATTTGATAGGAGATTGGGAGAGGTATAAAAGTCACTTTATTGCATGCTAAACAGTCAGCCTTTCTCTAAGGTCTATTTTTCTTTCTTTCCTCCCCCCTCTCTGCCCCGTCTGCAGCACAACCATCCCGCTTTTGAAACTCTAACAATGCAGCCTTTTGCCCAGGAGACCATTAAAATAAGGGAAAACAGAAGGAAAGAAAAGAGATCTTCAAAACTTCCCCCCCTCTCCAACCATTTCTGTACATTTTTGGCTCAAGTGCACTGAAGTGCTCCTGCGGGTCTGACAGGCATCCTGGACAGGATCCTGCAGGGGCTCTGCTCCACCTGGTGCCTCCAGGAGTCTGGAGAGGGACCCCAAAACCCTTTGCCGGGCTGGAGCTCCACCTCAGCATCATCCCCTTGGCTCCCCCCCAGGGGCAGACCGGCCACCGCGGGCTGTGCTGGGTGTACAAACCCGCGGTGTCTGCACCGCAGGGCAGCCCTGAGCACAGCCTTCCCAGCTGGGGGCACGTTTGGAGTCATGGAATAACCCATCCCACAGCCTGGCTCCACAAAACCGCCTCTAGAACAAGCATTTTCTTCCACTTAGTGGGTGAGAAAATGTTGTATTTTTAGCACAGACTCTTGATCAACCCATTCAATTACATCCAAATTATCTGTGTGGGAACAGAATGTTATGTCAAAAATGTTATTCAGTGTATTTGTCAATATTACCCAACAGAAGACATTTGTATAATCGAGAGATTCAATATTTTCTGCAGCACAGGAAAGCGGCAGTTCAGGAATCAGCCCCAAGTCGGGAGGTTTTGTTATTTCCCAGACACTGGAAGTAGTAGTCAGCGTGACACAACACAGAGAACACCACTCCCAAAATATAAAATCTTAGATGCTCTATCAAAAACCAATAGAGCCTACAGATGGTAATAAAAAAGCTGCAACTATAATAAGCATTAAGGCACAGTAAAATATCTCCTGTCTGCCATAAAGGCGCTGCGCATGCACTCCACACAAGCTGCACCAGCAGCCCACAGGATTCCTTCAGGTCCCTACATGGATATTTTCATTTCTAAAAGTTGTAGAGTAACTTCCACCCAGGCTTGAAGCTGCGAGTAAACTCCCCTGCCCTTCCCCCTGCCTTGCACCACATCCAGTTTGCTCCCCGGCCTTCTGAACAATGAAAGCTTCAGGAACAGTGGCTTCCACAGAGTTATTTTGGATAATGCACTTTATAACATGCAGTGCAGGATTTATTGGCTCTTACAAAGATACTCCAAGTTAGTTTAAGAGATTATCCCCAACTGCAAGTTTTGAGTTAAATTGTATTTAAAAAAAAAAGAACTACATATATGTATTTTTTTCTTCCTTAAAAAAGCAATTCATACATTGACACGAGGCAGCCCTTTCTGGCTCATCTAATGGACAAACTTTCCGGGTTTGTCTGGGAGGAAGATGTGAGGGACAGGGTTGTAGAGCAGCAAACACTACATGAGGCAACCCCAAATGGCCAATATTCCAGTCCTTTCTTGGGAGGGCCTCCACGGCACCCCCCAGACACCTGCCAGTTCCCCTCTGCCACTGACTCTTCACCTTGACTGGATGCTCCTTCGGGATGCCTCCTCCTACAGCAATGGCTTTGGAAGGGTGTCCCCCCAACGAGGAGATCATTTGTGCTCCTTCACACTGACCAAGGGCCCAGCTCACCCCAAACTCCACATCCTGTGCCCCATTCCCAGCTCCCACACAGAACTGTGCTGCACAGCCTCCCCCACCAAGAGCCAACAGGACTCAAAGGGCTCGGGGCTCTCCAGCTGCCTCCACTCCTACTCTGCAGACATGTAGAAGGTGTTTCTGCACTGCCACAACCACCAAACCAGGCTGATGAAACTCAACTGAACCCCCCCAAGCCTATGGATGTCACATAACCCCAAACAGCCCTTATCCCACCCCACAATACCCAGGCCAAGGCTGGGAGAGAACTGAAGGTATGGGTCTGGATGAGATCACGAGCAGGATGTGAGCCCAGGGCGAGCCCGGGGCCTGAAGGGGAGGGAAGGGACATGGTGCAATCCCCATTAACTTTTTCTTCAAGCAAGGCTGCAAAAGAAGACAAAAACCATGGGAAAGGCACAGCAATTAAATGTTCACACAACACAGTTTCTCACTTTGCTTTGTTTCCTGTCCTTCTCCTCCAACTTCTCTTCCTGAATTTTGGTGCGCTGAAAACATCACAGACTTGCATCTAATTAATGAGCCTGTTTCTTGCAAAACACTATCAAATCTATTGCTTTAGAGTCAGGATATTTTATCTTTTCTACTTTAAAGGAACTTTGCTTGCCTGCTTTCGCCTTCACTTATCCTTATTTCTGTCCTGATGCTGGAAATGCTTTTAACCTCCTGTGACTCTCAAAGCTTCCAGGTACTCCATCAAGTCTGGTATATTTTCAAGTTATTTCAGCAAAAGCTCTGCACACTAAAACCTACAATTTTTAGTTTTACACAAGGATGTAAAAGCTGTAATACTTAATGGTAAGAAAATAACAAATTGTCTCCATGGTCTTTATTATCTATAAAACCATCAAGCTGGACTAGTGACAACTCCAGTGTGGCTGACTTTGAACTTCTCTCCCCACCTGCTCCCCCTAAACATCCATATTCTTAATACAGTTTTTGTCATGCTTATTTTCTAAAAGGTGGAAAAAGGTCTATATCTATAAACTCGGGGCTTTTGTTTTAAGATAAAGCCCCAGACTTTGTACAGAGCAGAAGAAACCAACACAACTGCATCATTCCTGTGCTCTGTGGGGACTGAACTTGGAGAGACACTTTAAACTTCATATTTTTTTCACAATCTCATCTAATTTAAATCCATCAGGTGGAATAGGGTTTAAGAATACTTGCTGCTAACTTAGACTAAGGAGTCTGTTTAAGCAAAGTCATTTAGGCAAAATTCTATATGAATAATTTTGTATTAAATTAGAGTGTCTCTACAGAATATAAATGTTTGAAATCCCCCCATATTTCATTCCAAAACAGGAAATGAAAGTTTCCTTCAATTCCAGCTGTCATTTTTAATATAAAACAACCTACGCATGCCGTAAGTCTATGTCCCTCACTGTAGGCTGCTCTGAGCAATTAAAACAGGTGAACCTAGTGGGATACCCTTTCATTGTGTTTCAATGAAGTATCTCTATGAACCTTATGACCTGTAGCTCCCTCCAGTGCCATCAGATCAGCAGAACTGGTTTCAGTTGATAAAGACCATCACATATATATAATTTAAAAACTCTATTATTATGACAGAATTAGTGTCATCACTAATAGATAATTAAAAATACATGAATAATTCAAAATATTAATAAAAGTGCCTTCAGATGATGAAAGAATTCATAAACTAATCCTTCATACTAGTTTTCCTAAATTGAAGAAACAGAGGGCTCTGTAAAACCAGATAAAATAAAGGTTCAGGCAGTTCCCACGTTTCCCAGCTGGTGTGTGGCTTGTAACCCTAAACCTGGAGAACACCAAACCAGGCACTTCCCCAGCTGCTTTTGGGAAAACGGGCAGCATCGTCTGGAACAGAAAGTTTAGGGCCAGAGGAAGGTGGAGCTGCCCCCATCCCACGTGACAGAAAGGGAATTCTGACAGGCACAAGGGAAGCAGTAGAGCCAGGGAAGGAATCAGGCCCAGATGAGCCCAAGCCAAGGGGCAGATGAAGGGCTGCAGGGCTCTGAGCAGGGTGGCAGGAGAGGACCTCACGTGGCCAAAGAGCTGCACACGGACAGTCCATGCGCGTGGGACGCGCAAGAGCGGAAAGGCAGCGCTGGAATCGTGCCTGCCCGAGCCCCATCCCAGCTGAGGGGTGTGCAGCACCTCAGGACGTTGGGGGCTGGAGCAGAAGGGCAGCAATGTTGCTTCTGACCCTCTCACAGGACACTCCAGCGTTTCAATCCTTGCTGTGACACTCAGGGCTGGAACTGCAGTTGGTGTCATCGCAGGACCGACTACCTGTCAGTACCTGACAGTTTCAACAACTCACAGCAGCTCATGTTTCACTTTGGCTTTTCTCAGAGGAATGTGGCTTCCCCCTCCTCTTCTCCTTTAAACATTCTGCTTTCAACTCAGCAAAACCATCTCCAGGCCTCTGTAAAGCAGACACACCCCCTGGCATCTGGTATTGAAAGCATCTGTCGAGCACACCTCTTGTTCAGAATCAATGTAAGTTACTTCTTTTCTTTTCTTGAAAGCATTTGGTTTATCATGAAATTTAATACCAGTCATACTTTAAAAATTCATTTTAAACTAAGAAAATGATACAGAGGTGCAATAGCAATTTTATACTGTGAATTTTGAGCAGTGCAGTTGATACTGGTCTTTGGCTACTATAAAAAGCATTGCCTGCAAATGTCTGGTTGTGTGTCCTTTTGCCGTACAACAAAATGAAGAAGTCAAATTGAAGTGCTTGTCTCTCCCTGGTACATGTTACATTCAGGCAGATAAAAGGAGCAAGAAATCAAACTTGAAGCCGAAATCAAAGGTAAACAATGAAGGTGACCATGCTACTTATGTGGGAAAGCCACTCACAGGAGTGACCGTGGTTCTGGAATTGTGCAGTCCTATTTTATTCTCAGTAAAAAGCCTGTCAGTCATCCAGTTTCATGGGCTTGCTCTTTGCTTAGTCTTTTGCTACTCTTAAAAGGAAAATCTAATATAAACCCTCCCTCTTTGCTTACTCACATATTTGTGATAACACCCACACACAGCTACTGACTATGGAACACCTCCCCAAAGTGCATTGGAGTATTTAGTGCTTCTAAGCTCACAGAGTAATGTGGCTCTACCAAGGCTCCCAAGTACCCCAAAATTAACAAGGGACATGCCATGCCATTTGGAATCTTTTAAATGAAATATTTTAGCCCGTCCCCCTCTCTTCCCATTGATCTGCTAACTCAACTCATTCTGAGGCTGAATTTTAATCACTATAAAAATATGCACTTCAAACCTCATCTCTCAAAACACACAACTGGCTATTAGAACCCTTACAAACTCTAATCACTGAAATGCCTGTATGACAGTAGGACATACTTTGTGTTTACAAAACATATTCTAATGTTTGCAAAAACTCCCATGTTTTTTAACATGAACTTTTCTGAGCTGTGTGCTTTTAACACTGAAGTAACACAGAATTCAGAATGAAGTGTCCACAGGAAAAGTGAAACCCCTGACAAGGCACAAGCTTTGCCTGTTACCTCTCCCAGTTACAGGGAGGTTTTCCATGGCAGCCTCTGACTCACAGAGGAACAGTCAGGTGCTGCAAAACGTGGAACTGAGACAGGACTGGAGTGATGTGTGTGGGTGAGGGATGTGGGAGAAAGAGTTGGAGGCAAGGGGAAATTTTGAGAGGACTTTTAGAATCCCTTGTTCTCTAATTAGCTAGTGTTGTAACATTGTAATTTTAAAATGAGGAAGTTGTAAGTCAGCTGCTTCAGGTGGAATTATTCTTTTAAAACACCTTTATTGATTCTATTTATTACCTATATAAATGTGTTGTAATTACCTAAACAATTACTAAATGCATTATTCATAGAACATAATTATTTCAGCATTACAACTCTAAAAGCTCTCAACAGCAGAAGAGACAGATCTATCTTGAAATGGAACATTATACTCAGAAGAATGTTAAGATTCAGGAGGTACTAAAGGTGACACATATGCAGCCTCAGCATCCTCACTGGCCTCCTTGTTGGCAGACTTTGCAGAGGCCAAGGACTGGGAAAGCTTTCTCCCACAGCCCCATCCCTCTCTCCTGACACAGGTCTCTGCTCCCAGGCAGTGCCAGAGCCCTGACCACAAACCATCCTCCCAACTCTGCACTGAGTTGTGCTGCACAAATCTGCCAAATTTAAATTAGTGCCACTCCAGTCCTACCTCTCCTTAAGAAAGAAAGATTCTAGACAAAATGATTGTGAAATACAAAATGGTGTGGTGAGTTCTACCTGTGCAGGTGGCAGGAAACAAACACTGAGAGGTGGGAAAGAATTTCATCTCAGAGGGCTCAGATTCTGAAACTCCAGGGATACTGGTTGATGCTTTTTTGGTTTATTACACTGAAAAGAAAGTATCAAAGAGCTGTGAACAACAACTCATTTTTGCACCACCAATGGGTGGACTCCTCACCTTCACACACTCAATCACAACTGGACAGCAGAGAATCCAAAGGAAGGAGAAGCCAAACTGAAGAGCCCAAGTTGTGCACTGAAGTTCCAGAAAACTTCCAAACTCCACTGGATGCGTAAAAGTTGGAAGGTTCCAGAGGACATGCACATCTTGACCATCTCCTTGTCTGCAGAGGGCAGTGTCTCTTGTTTGCATCTTAGACGGCTGAAACCCTAAACCTGAATTATTCATTAACAGATTACAAATTTCCTCTACTACATGAAAGAAACATTTAAACAGTCTCAGGAGAAGAACTGAACTCAAACAGACATTAAAAATCATGGGTATAATCGCTGCAGTGGGAAAGACATGAAGAGGTCTAGGATAGTCCTTCTCTTCCCCAAATGCAGTGCATATTCCCACATCAACATCCATTCAGTGGTTACCAACCCAGACAAGTGTTTTGGCTGCCCAATATCCAAGTCTATTATTTTGCACAAAGACATAAACCCAGCAACCCTCTTACAATGCCTTACTCTAAAAAAAAAAAAAGCACTAAATGATGTATAACACCCTTCAGGGTTGCAGCCTTGGCTCAAACATGTACCTAAAACATAGTGGCCATGTGATACTCACAGCCCATGGCTTGGGAAATAAATGTGCCATTCCAAGGTGTGCTGGGCAGCAGAGGCACGAGGCAGCTCCAGGAGAGCAATCCTGGGCTGGCTCCCCTCTTGCTCTCATCCCTGCAACTGGCAGCTCTGCCATTGAGGAGCACCAAAGACAATTCCAGGATTTCCATGTGTTCTGCATGACTATAATTAGAGCTTCCGGCTGGTGGTTTACACTCAGAACAGCAGCAAAGGTGGGAGAGACTCGGGTCACGTGGGGCGGGGAGGGAGAAAGGCTGGAGGGAACACAACGTGGTTCTGCTGAAAGGGAGGAGTGTCCCTACATTACCTACACCGAGGCAGGTGCTTATTTATACACACACAGCCTATAAACACCAGAACCATATGTGAAACAGCTTTCATCACATGACAGTGTTTTAACTCCACTTCCTCTTCTCTCAGTGGCAAATTATTAGACTCACCACAAAAAAGGGTGTCTGAGCACAGCAACCGATACGTTACACAGAAGTTAATAATATGCAACTACTAAAAATAGCCACTGCTGCTTTTCCTCTGCATTTTGCTGCCTCAGAGGTTTTTGCAGCATCCTGCACACACTGGCTGCCCTGGGCGGGGTGCAATGCTCCAAAGCAGGGGCAGGTGCAGAGCTCTGTGAGCAGCACCTTTCCCTCACGCCATCCCACCCACGTTCAGCTTCGGCTGTAAAAGTGCACTTATCTGCTCTGGAGAAATGCACACACACAGGAAGTCCAAGGAGCAGCTGCCAACAAGCAGATGAGGAAATTAAAAAAGATCTGAGACGCTAATAAACCCTGCCAGAATTACACACTGCAGCTAAATACAGGTTTTAGGGGAGCATCATTGAAGTACTTCTGCAGATAAGCATACCCTTCCTTTTAATTAAAGGAGAAAATTCCCCTCCTTTGAATGAACTCACTTCCATAGGAGAGACCTACATCTTATTAACACACTGGATGATTTTCAGTTTCTTTGTTTAAAGACAATAGAACGGGGAAGAAAAAAACCTGAAGGTCTATATAATTTACATTCGGGTCACTGACTTCCCTGATCGTGGCTCCAAACAGCAAGCCTTAAAAAACACCCCACAAGGCCCACACTGCTCTGCAACAGAACCTCCTCCTGTTACCTACATTCATTTTTAACAGCACAAACTTAGCAAAGTTGCAGTCAAAAGGTATCCTAAGGGAAAATAAAATCTTTTTACTAACATCACAATTTAAAAATGCAACTTTTCTAACAGCTGTCTGGACACAATCGTGCTCGAGGAGACCCTGCTTGAGCAGCGAGGTGGGACTGGATGCCCTCAGTGGTCCCTTCCAACATTACCCATTCTGGGTGATCCTATGATTAGTCATTTCTAAGGAAAGCTGCCAAATATTTACACAGACATATATGTGTCTAACTCTGCAGACAAAAATCTGTTTCAGTTTTCTGCATGTTCAGCATTAATCCATTATGATGTCTCGTGGTGTGGGTATCAGGAATAAATGTGAAACAGTTCACAGTTTAAAAGAGACACTATTTAAACCTGGCTATTACAATCTGATTCGCCCTGCAAAGCAGGAATGTATAAAAGTAGCATGTGCTTGTACAGATTCTGGTAATTACAGGGGTTTGTTTCAAAAAAACCCCATGTTTCATATAATACAAACACGGTAATTGTCACATTATCTCACAATCTACATTGTGATTTCAATTATGCACAACAAAGGGACTGCTCATGAGAACTGAACTGAGAGGGTAAATCACACCCCTCATAATAATAGTAACAAACCTGTGTTCATTAGTGTCTGTTTGTTTTCAAAAGGTATTTGTTGAGCTATTACAAACATCTCTTACAGACTGGTGAAAAAGAAAAATGTACTGGGTGTGGCATCAATCTTTCATTTGTAAGGTTTGTCTTGAGGGAAATCAGTTTCATATTCTTCACAGCCACATGACTTTATCAGAAAACCACAGTGCACAATTTTGGCATAATTAGCAGGACCTTCTTAAATACAGCCCAGAAAAAAGCTCTGAGGGAAACAAACACATTTCACAGCACCAGGGACAATCAGAGCTGAAATGGAGGTACCAGCCTCTGCACACAACAACACAAATCCAACCTATTTTTAGTTCACTAAATTCTTATTCACCAATAAGAATACAGCCGTGAGTCTAATGAAATTATCCTGGTGACAAATTTAATGGACTGAACACTAAAGTTACTATTTTTAAATAAAGTTCCTAATTACCCTTCAAAACAAGAAGCAATTAAGCAGCAGTGGAGCTCCAGCTTCCCAAGTGCCTGCCGAGGCTCAGCTCCAATCAGATTGAAACTGGGAAATGGCTCAACACCTTTCTGATCCTAAAAATTGGGGGAAGGCCAAGCTTGGGGTTTGGTTGGGTTTTTTTTAGTTTAATGAGAGCAGTTCTGCTTTGACCTGTCCTGTCCAGTCCTGTTTTTCCTTGCCTGATCCCCAGTCACCCTCCTCGTGAGTCTCCGTGAGCTGCACAATCCACAGCATGCCTGGAGACTGGGGAGGAGAACTAATGGAGCACAAAAGGTCTGAGGAGAGTTGGTGAAAAACATAAAGGAGAACACACTGCTTGGATTGTAGAGAAGTTCAGCTCTGTGGAAGAGGCCTGGACAGGAGAGTATTCCAGAGGCCACGGAAAAGGGTCAAGGATCCCACCTAGACAAGGGCTCTGAAAGAGCTGAGCAATTCTGCTATTTGCAAAGTCACTGAAACAGCCACATAAATCACAATAATGTGAGTTATAATCTGAAATGTTCTGCTCCAAATAGCTCTTTAAAACTAGACATTTTAATTACTGGTTCCCTTGCTAACACACTGTGGCACTAATGAGTCCATTGTACTTGCAACCTCACATAAGATTATTCCACCTGCTTTTGAAAGAAACTTTGAACAACTGGGTAGAGAATTAAGAGAATTAGCATTGAAAACACACATAACATACTAACAGCTACATTTTCAGGTGATATTGTAAGACCACAGAATCTGGAATGCCCATTTGGGGAATATATCAATCTATGCTGGTGAAACAGGAGATCTCTAAATCCATCCTCTCACCCCTTCTATCATATCAAGATTCCTGATGACATTGCAATACTTCTTGGCATTAGTACCGTGAAAGATTGATCACCTTGCGCTCATCTGATTTCATTTAAAAACCCCACACTACCCAAAGTCATCCAAGGGTTTTTGCAGATGTGAGCTTTTATATTTTCCCTTAATAAGAGAGGTATCAAAACACCAGTTTCCAAATGGGAAAACTGCATTTCACCCAAGTCTGGCCTCTGAAGACAAAATACGTGTATCCTAGAGCAGTTCAGCTCTGTGCAATGGAGGGGAACAGCGAGTGCTCCAGGACAAACAAGGAGAAGCCACTCAGATTGAGGTATGAAAAGAAAGGAGACTGCACACCTTAACTGCAAAACCTGTTCCTCATGGCACACGTACTCATAGGCAGAGCTAATGAAAAGACCAAAATAAAACAATAATCAGGAGCCTTGAGCAAGACTGTTCACTCTTGAGACTCAGTTTGATGTAAGAATATGCAGACAATGGCCATATTCTTCACTGTGGAATAAAAGTGCCTTGCCAAATATGAAGCTGCAAGATGCACACAGCTCCCTGTCATTTTATATCATAAATCAGTAATTCAAATCCCTCTGAGATCCCTTAACAGCAGAAGTGGTGCAGTGTGGTCTTCAGCAACTTAGCAAGTATTTCCAACGTTGGCAATAAATAAATAATCAAAAATGGCAAATTAACACATCACGGGGGTTTTGCACGTATACTGCTTTTTCATTTATTTATAAGCAGTACCTAGGCTTCAGAAGGATTTTCATTTTTCTGTTTTGTAAAAACACAACTCTCTAAGCAGAGATCCCACAGCAGAACCCAGCCACCTGATCTGGGCTGGATGTGGCTCCTGCCAGCACCACGCTCCTCTAGACCCTCCTCTGGTATCCAAGGTTCCTCCCCTCCAGCAGCTTTCCTAAAAATAGCCCTTTTCTGGCTTTTCCTCAGGCTGCAGTTTTCCAGGAGCCCTCAGGAGAAGGAGAACCTTGTGGAGTACCCAAGGCATTTCACAGCCTTCACAGAAAATAGTGCTGGGCAGCCAACATGTTTCAAGTGTGAATTACCACCCAGACACTGAAACCCCTCACTTGTGTAAGGAACACACTACAATTTAGCTTTGCTGGTGCACATCCTCCTCAGAACCTTAATTAGTGTACCACAATACAAACACAGTTAACACAAAATCAGTTGTTACAGTTAAATATAATTCTAACACGTTTTAGCTACAAAATCAAGGTATAATATACTACAAAGCAATCAGTTAAAAGATGGTATTTCAAATCACAAAACCTTTATCAGTCACATCCTGCTATGAAATTATTCTTAATCACAAGTAGGATTTGCCAGCAATTTCTTTCAGTTCATTTGGAACTTAATCATATACTATAAAAAGTACTTTAAAATTACTTAAGCTCAGCTTCAGTTCGAGAACTTCTTCGCCTAATCTGAGTTTAATCTATTTTTTAATTTTCAGCCTGCCCCTCCTGAAGTCAGGATTTTATGACCATGTTCTCTGCATGCAAGCACATGGTCTCAATAAACTTTTGAGCCTGCTGGTAGATTTATACCAAACGCACTGCAAACATCTTCCTCAGGGGTCTCTCCAAAGCAGAACCTTCAGCAGTACCTGGGGACGCAGGCAAGCACCCAGACAAAAGCAGCTCCAGTCGAAGCCCCCAGAGAAGGAAAAGGTGGACCCACTTTGGTGGATCACTGAGCAGGGGAGTTCACAGAAGGGGAACACGAGGGAGAGAACGTGCAGGTGAATGGTCTGCAGTGCTGCCCCTCCCTGTCCCCGGGCTGGCACTGCTGTGTCTGCAGGGGATCATTGGCAAATGAACCCGGTGCTTTCCCACTGTCCCAGCAGTGCTGGCCTCAGCTGATCCTCGTGGCAGGACTTTTCTGTTGTCTTCTATATTTCAGAATGCTGTTGGTTTTAATTCCTTTTTTAAAAGGAAGTCTTTAACGAGGTTGTGTAGTATCCTTTTAGGTCTTAAGTCCGATAAAAGTATCCTCCTAATTGTCATGCTCTAATCCTGGTGTGCTCCTCTTCCGCAGCAATACAGCACGAGCGGTAAGAGCTCTCATAAAAACAACCACCAACTGTGCCACAAAAGCTGCTGTACCTGCTGAGGGGCAACACCAGAAACACCAGCTCCCAGGGTCAGGCAAAAACACCCAGCACCTCCTCACCCCCCAAGGTGAGGAAACTGCAGAGCCCTAAAAAACACCAGTCACACCTGCTCTGCATCCGGAGCACACCGGGAGCTCATCGTTCCGGCAGCCCCCTCCTGCTCCAGCAGCATTTTCAGTGGCTCCCACAGCAGCAGCCAGACACACTCAAGGTGTTTCTCCCTCTCCAGTCCCCCCAGTACTGCACCCTCATCAGCTATGCCGGCACTCCCACCACCAAATCCACCCAGGCCTGACTCAGGCCATGCAAAAACGATGCGAGCAATGCCGCGCTCTTTCTGGTTTCCTCCGGCGTTTATTTATAGCTGCCCCCGTGTTTTGTGCCGGCAGATCCCGCTCCTGCAGGAGGGATTCCTCGGGAAGGCTGTTCCAGCCACCAGGGAAGTCTTTTATTCTGTTCCTTCTCATCTCCTGCTGGATTGATTGTGCTCAGAACAACCCACCACTCAATGTCCCTTGGTGGGACATTGCACGGGCACGGGAGGGAGGGGGAGTGACAATTAATTCTCAGGGACTAACAGGGGTTGGAACAGTCACTTTGATTGTCTCTCACCACTTGACAGCTACAGATTTTCACCACTACAGTAAAATCCAAAACTGCTATGCCTTTAAGTCTGATACAATTCAAGATGTCGTTTACTCTGGTTTTTAATAAGATTATGGGAATTTTACAGTAAAATTGAGCAGATTTTTTATATTAATGGGTAAAACTTCAATAAATATTAAAGTCTAGTACACCCTGGGTACATGACAACCTTACAGAGTTCACATAGACACAATTCCTCCTCTTATTTCACTTCTCAGCCTAATTCATTCTGGCCCAATTCATTCATTCAGTCCCAATTCAGACTGACCACTACCTGCCTTCACAAAAACCAGAGGCCTGAAGGATTACTGGGTACACAGTAATCTACTATTTCACTCGTTCTAATTTTCTCAAAATACGTGTTTTCAGCAATGCCATTACAGAAGTTTCACCTGCAGTAAACAGAGTTATTTTTAGGGTGAGTTTGTTGCACTTTCCCTACCATAAAAAATGTATATTCTGGGCCTAGAGAAAATAAAAATACAGAAAAAAAGAGCAGTATCATTGCAAGATCCATGGACAGTGACGGCAAACCTGAGAATCCTGAGCTCTCAGCATTCACACAGCTTTGCCAATTGTCTGACTTCCAGCATGTGTGAAGCCTCATGGAACACTGGGCCTGTTCCGCAGCAAATGCACCCCTGCTCTGTCCCTCAGCTTTGCAAGAGTAGCCCAACACAGTGTTTACTACAATGGTGAGCTCTCCTCACTCCAGGAATGTGTGGCATCACTGGAGGGATGAGAGGCTGCTCAGCAGAACACCAAGGAATCCACACCACCAGCGATGCTTGTGAAAGCTGTTGGTAGTGAATTAGCTCACAGGAGGAGAGTTCCTACCAGGGTGAATCCAGGCTCTTCAGTTCTTCTTAATCTTTACAATGGTGAATGAAAAGTAAAATTGTGTGGTAATACTGTGGTGGGAGCTGCATTTAATGGTCTTCTGCAACAATGCAACAACCTAGTTTCTTGAATAAATTATTTTGTGTCAAGTGTGTGGCAACAGTGACAGTCGCTCAGGACGGATTGCACATTGAGTCAGGGCTGTGAGGAACATTACATCTAGATTACCACAGCATTAGTTGTTTGACAAATATTTTAATGAGATGGAAATTATTTGTGAAGTCTCAAAACCTAACAAATCATCAAGCAAAATAATCAAGAAAAGTCACCCTATACATCCCCTTGATTGGAGGTTGGTAACAGTCCTTTTCAGGGTGGCAACACTCTCCCTGTTTAGCATCACTAACCCCGGGTAAGTTTAGCTTTAGGCATCAACCTGTATACAAATACCCAGTTTTGTGCAGAGCCAGTGTTGTTCACTGACTCTCATTCTATATGACAAACTCCTACCTATCAACAGAGCGAGAGACCAATACAAAACTCACAACGTCTCCTCCAAAAGCCTCAGTGGGCAAAAGATGTTTTTTCGTAAGTTTCTTGCATGTTCTCTCACACTGTTACTAAATGCCACAACAAACTTCAGGGGGAGGGAAACGAAAACAGTGGGAAGAGATGAGGAACCTGTTGCCATTAAAATGCAGAAATTAGTAAGAGTTTAATTAACAGAAGATTTTGGCTTATATTCCATCTCCTTGCATTTCAACTCTTTCCCTTCACCCACAAAGAAAATTCCACTGCATTTGCATTTCTAGGTTTGCAGAGAACAGAGCCACAAAAAACAAAGCAGAAGCCTGAACAGGTACCAGAAATATGTTGACTGAGAAGTCCAGACAGCACTGAACCAAACAGACTTGAAAGCAATTACAAAAATATGTATCTGACATTTGCTTTAAAAACCCCTCAGGATTATTTTCTCTTTTGAAATAGAAATCTTATGGATTATGCATATTTTGTCATTATCTGCATGTTTAAAATCACTTGGTGATGAAGGCATAATATTCTTTATCAAACAACACAGTTTGCCATTTTAACCACTAATAACCAGGAATCTGTTCTTCTCTTCAGTGAATTATTTTTAACTCTGATAATTACCATTATGGGTATAGGCCACCCATCAAGAAATTGGGCTAAAGAACTTTGTCTGCAGCATTCTGAACTGCAGCCAAATACTTTTAGTATGGAACTATCTTCTGAAGATGCATCATTCTTAGGTTTAGACAGCAGCAGTCACACATTCACATTCTTTGGTAATATCATCTTTGGTTTCAAAGCAGACTACTAAAATACTAGTGGAGATACATCCTGAGCAAACTACACATGGGACTCCACAGAGTTTCCTCCTCCAGCCACCTAAAATGTCAGTATACCTGTTATCAAACCCTGCCTTCATGACACTCTCCTGATGTTCTTCTGACATTCAAAATGAAATTTCCCTGTTAGAGGAACACAGCGATCTACTGACCAGATCCTGTGGGTGTCTGCTTATGAGTTCACCAAAAAATCACTTTTATGGGCAAATTTGATTTAAATAAAATGCTACCATTCATGCCAAACTTTGGAAAATACTCCTGATCCAGTATATGCCTAACCTGAGCAAATACTGTGCCTGTGAATGTCACTGAAACAAAGAAATAGCTCTTGTGTGAGTAAAGGCTCCATGAAACCAAATCCAGCACTCTGAGAAATGAACACCCATGGCCACTGAATCAGACCCCCATGAGTACAAGGGTTTATCCTTAGCACTAGGCTAGTGATGCTTTTAAACTAAAAGGCAAAGTCAAAGTACTTGGATGCAGAACTGGGTCAGTTCCAAGAAGTCCCAACCCAGCTTTTCCATGCTCCTCAGTCAGGTCAGCCCAGCCCCCAGCTGAAGGCAAATCCCCAAAATCTACAACTAGACTGGGAAAGGAAGTTGCATCTGCAGCCAAAGGCCAGAAAGGAACTGGTACTTTAACAGACGTGTGGAACAAAGGAGAAATAAAAGCAAAAATGAAAGAAGGCAATGGGTCCTGGGAGCTACAAATGGTGAGTGAAGGTGGAAGCAGAAATCAGGTTCCTGGAGCAAACAGTTAAAACCCTGGACAATAATTTGGAACGATGCAGTGGCATCACACAGACCTCAAAAGCCTGGGTATGACTTCTTCAGTTCTTTATAGTTTGGACTTGTAAAGGTCTTTCTGCCATTATGGCCCATCACCTTTGTATCTTCCTTCTTGGAGCATCTAATTCGTTAACACTCAACCACCCTGTTCCAGGACACTGTTTTCTTTTGCTTCATACTGGGATGTAATTTATTTTGGAGACAGAGAAGTTTATCTGGGGTTGAGTGTAGCTTGAAATTATGAATTTATGATTAGCTGTGACAAGAGTGGGAACATGTGTTGGATTCATAATCCATTTATTGGCTAAATTTAGGTAATCTGGTTTTCAGAGCACTTGCCAGCAGGCACATCCCTGCTACTGACAGCAAGAAAGGGCACACACATGGAGGAGTTGGGGATAATTCAGCTATTATATATTTGCACTTACGTTGTTGACAGTGACTTCACTGGAGTCATGCAAAAACAGGAGTTACTGCACTTCCAATCATCTACAGCAACCTATTTCTGCACCTACTGCCCCACTGGACTGCAGAAAAAGTACAACCTGGGCAGTATTTTATTAAATTGAAATTTAACCTTGTTTAAAACATGATCTTCAATATTCCCTCAGGCTAGAGACAAGCAGGGAGAAAACCCTAATTCAGTTATCTCTAAGTCCTCTGGAATAAAGTAAGGTGGGTTTTATAATCACAACCAAGAATCAGAAGTTAGATGATCGGGGTCTCCTCCTTGGCTTGCCAAGGAATTCACACAGCAGTAGGCAAGCTCATCAGTTTTAGATCAGTGAAAGGGGACATGAATATTATTCTTCCTTATGGGAATGTTTAACAGTAGAATTGTTTACTGTCCGTAAGAAGCTGGTGCATGCCAGGAATACAGGCCGGGGAAATTCCTGTGCTGCTGAACGGGAGGGTGCAGACACGGCTTGCAGGGCTGCAGGAGACAAGAGCAACCAACTCTGCCAAAATCACATCAAATGGAAAGAAAGTAGAAGCACCCAAAAAAGTAACAAATAATATGAAAAAGAAACTAGAGTAACAGTAGGACCTCTGATAAATCTGCCAGTTTAAAAAGGTAAGACTTTGAGCAAACACTTTACTACACATTCCATGAAGGGAACTTTGTCACGAAGTGAAATCAACGTGGGAGAAAATCATTAAGTGCTCAGATCGGGGCTCTTAATTGCTCTCCACAAGCCTGCAAGTCCAGAAATAAAACACACCATAAATCTTACTAAAAATATAAATAATTCACAACCTGTGACACACGAGAAATCAAAAAACCCAGTGCGTCCACACGTGCCGATCCTTCAGCAGCCCGGCACAGCAGTCAGTGAATAGCTGCCCTCCCCTCCTTTCTTTGATAGGTATTTTAAAAACAAACACCTCGGCAAAGGCTTCTCCCCAACCCCTCCTGGAGCAGCCTGGCAGAGGTTCAAGCTATCGGCGAGGCTGTGCCGGTGCTGCGGTCGGAGCAGCAGAGGCGGCAGGAAATCGCGTGAGAAGGGATCCCTCGTGCTGCTCCCACCCAGCCCTTCCTGCGGGATGGCAGAGGGGCTGCCTCGCACAGGAGCTCCCCTTCCAGCCCGGCCACCACCGGGATCCCCCCGGTGAGGGCGCAGCGGGGGAAGCGCGGCGTAAAACGAAGCGGGAATTCCCATTAGGGGCCAAGATCACCAAAGCAAAAACCGGAGAATCCGTAAGCACAGCCTGATCTTTTAGCAACTCTGGGGAAAGCACTGGAAGGCTCTCGTAGCCAGGCTGTGCTTTGGATTTGCTGCACAGTTAATCCAAAGACTGCTGATGTCAAAGGAAGTTTCTTCAGCCATGCAGACTTTGAGGGTCAGAACTTCCAGGACAGTGCCGATCCTTCGTGTCCTCGCGCCATAAACAGCGTGTTCCTACAGGGGAGATCCTACTTACTCTGACCACTCTGCTGTGTATTTGTGAGTCTTTAAGACCAGAGCTCCTCGAATGATGCCTGAGGTAGAAGTATTAGCAACAACAGCACTTCAAAGAGATCGTGTTTGCTCACATTTGACAGAAGGCATATATCTGTCAAACTGGTCTGGCACATCGCAGTGGAAGTGGCTCCTCTATTTTTAATATTAAGTAATATATTCTAAATAAAATGCAATCCTGCACCTTCAGGGAAGAAATACGAAGGGCAGTAAATAATTTAACATAATTTGGGATTTTCTGTATTCTAGACACTTCTGTGTTCCTCTGTTTATTATTAGCCAGGAGCAGGATCACATGGCATCTTCAGCACGAGTGCTCCTTCTCCTCTGTGTAAATCCCTGCAAGATGCAAGAGCCATGAAATTTGCTCTCCTCGCAGATAACGCTCCCTCCTCACAGAACACATTCCTCTCGGAGACAAACTGCGGACAACCTCACAGACCACACTGTTCTGAAAGCAGAATTGAAACTAATTACTTGGTAAGACCAGTTAAGAAAAGGGAAACAAGCTGCCTTTCCTTTCCCTGCCTCTCAAGACTGTAAAATATGCCTTGGCAGGAAGTACAGTAAAGCTCACGATGAGCAGAGGCAGCTACTCTTTCCACATGAACTGGGGTCCTCCAAAGTGACATTTGCACTTAGCCAGGGAGCTTGAGGATAAAGGGCAGGATAGCAGAAGGGCTCTCCAGCAGATGAGGTTGCTGGCTGGGCCTCCCAGCTTCACACCTCCAAAGACTTCAACTGCAGGGAAATGGGAATGTTCCTGTGGCTTTTGGGAAAGATGTCTTTTCTGAGCCAAGGCAACCAGGAACTTGAGAAGAGTGTGTATTAATGGTCACTTCTTATGGAAGTTGCAGTGATTCAGCAGGAAGCATTGCAGGATTTAAAGTTACAGCTGAGGAACAGGTGAAAAATACCATTTCCAGACTCCAAACACCTACATTTGAGTTAGGGAGGTACAACACATTAGGTTGACAATCGTATTTGTTCCACTTTCTCGGGAATGAACATGAAGCCAAAAGTGGTTTTGCCCTCATGTCTGTCCACCCAGGAGTGCTCCTGACCCATCAGACAGTTCCCTTCTTTCCTCAGCACAAACTCTGCCAAAGTTTGAGCCACCATCTCCACAACATCCCTCTTTTCCAGATGCTCCAGCCTCCTGCAGCTGTGCCATCCAAGACCTCCCCTTGGACTCCAGCTCCACTGTCTACACAGGGAATCAGCTCCTACCCAAGAAAAGCAGAACTGTGAAAGCAGCAACACCAGAAGGGAACTAGGTAAGTCCTCATGGCCTTCCCTGTACCTCAGGGCCACCCTCACCCCACTAACGAAGAAGGCAGCAGGGAAAGGACTTGTGCCAGTTCCCAAAGGATGTGCCCCCTCCCCCAGGACAGCCCAGCTGCTCCTGTGCCCTCCAGGACCCCCCAGGCCCTGCACACTTTTCATGCAGGCTGGGCAGAAACAGAAACAAATTTCATGTTGATGTTGACGTTTCTGAAAGGCAAACAAGGCCCTGTAAGATGCACACTCCTCGCAGTTCCCTGCTAAAGGACAGGCAAAATTGATTTTTTAACACTTGGCAGAATCTCCTTGCAAAGCTCCCTATATATCAACTGTGCCACAACAGTGACAAAAATGTTCATTTTTAAAAATGCAGAATGCTAAATGAGCCCATGCCAAGACAAACTTTACACTGAGCAACTCACACTTGAAAAAATGACAGTTAAAAAATTAAATTTTTTTACAAACAACCATAAAAAGTTAATTCTTGTGAACAAGAAACGTTTAGAAATTTAAAGCAAGTCACTGAACAAAGAATCCATTAATATTTAAGAATTTATTCAAATTTCAAGAGCAAGAAAGGAGTTTTGGAAACTGGATTGATCTTGAAAGAGAAAAGCCACTTTTCCATCTCCCATTTCCAGTATGCCTTTCTCGTTTTAAATGGAGACTTCAAAAGGGAATAGTGTTCAGAACCCAAAACTCCTCTCTGAGAGAGCTGACAACCCCAACACAGTTTGCTCAACTTTTTTTTTTAACTTGTATTAGCTCTAACAGCATCTTGCACATTCAAAGTAAAACAGTCCTTACTTGATAAATCTCAGCTACAGTTTATATTTTGCCTCTGCTACATTTTTGTTACTGTGTGCTCAACAGGTTAATTCCAAGGTATCAATCAAGTCAGATTGCCCAGGAAATAAAATTTTGTTAGGTCCCTTTCAGATTTAATATGATTAAAAACAAGTTCAACATTACAAAGTGATGTGAACCTCCAAGCAAACATTTTGCTAATAAAAATTTCCTACTATGCATATTCTGCTATTGAAAACAAAGCCACTATATGGTCAAACATGCCAGAAAGGACAAGAACTACCAAAATCAACAATTAGAAAGCTCCTTCTGCAAGACTGAAACATCCCTATTTGATTTTTTTTTTTAGGGAAAAAAATCTAATTAGTCAGCAATGTTCAAGGTTTATTTTTGGCTCAACAGCCCATGATGCAGAATGAAGTGTTCCACTAGATGGAGCAGGACGGTAAAGCCATCGTGAAGGCCACCTCCCTTGCTGATCCATGGAAAAGTCAGTGTCCAGGATGAGAAGAATTTTAGCTTTCTTCTGTGCATTCAGGGCAGAAAAAAAAATAAGTTCCTCTTTAAAGGGCAACAAAAAACCCTCGTAAGTGCTCAACAATATCTCCTTCTTCCCAGCAGAGAAGCTGACTATGAACAAACACTACCCAGAAACACATAACCAGGAACCACCAGAAACAAAACCAGCTTTTCCTCATGTCTTATCAGCTTCACACTAGAAACACAAAACTTGCTGGATAGTTGACTGACAGTGAAAATCTTGTAGTATTTTATTTTGTAGCAACTGAACTTGCAAAAAGCTCAGTGCCAAATGATCAAACATTAGTCACCTAATGCAAAAGACACTGCTACACATCAAACAAATTCACACTGGAAACAATGGCAAAACTTCAAAGGGGCTCCTCCAGACCTGGAGCTGTGCAAGTCATAGTAAAATTATCTCTCTTGTCTCTTTTCAAACAGAGCTAATTGTTGATTTACCTTTAAGTCTACCTAAACAAACAAACAAAAAAAGAACCTTACAGATTTTATTTTATCAAGTGCTCTTTAAGAGATGCATGAGACAAACTGCCCATCTTCATGTGAAATGAGAAATCTGCATGTCCATGACTACTAAATCTTATTTCAGCATCTCCCAAAGAAGTAGAGAGTATAAACTAACAAATACTACTTTAAATATTCCAAATGTACATCCTGCAGTTCTTGAGTATAACACAACAAAAACACTGGGAATGGTCACAATTATCACAAACACTTTGCCATGAAATTCTGAACCACAGTCTTTGCAGTATATGATAAGTAACTGCAAACATGCAGCAGCCTCTCAAGACAATAATTATCACAGTGGTGCAAATACCAGAAGAGAATGAGCCTCTCAGATATGTGCAATGGCAGAAGTCTTGGTAACTGATCACGGGTTGCTCCCCGTGACTGCCACCTCTTTGTTTTTGGATAAATAAACTGCACTAGAAACAAAAGTGACAAACACAGGCTTATTTCATACCATTCTGTAACCTTCTGCAGCACCCGACATGGAAGAGGCAGAAAATTTGGCCTTTGAGACAATCCAGTTGTTCCCTCATTAAGGGGCCAGACCATTTGACATTCCCACTACGGACACTGCCTAACTGGACACCAGTTTGTCCCACCAATCTGAATAGCTGATTGCCGAGAATTCACTGTGGGAAAGCAAACATGAGGACATGCAAGGCACTGTCACCAAAAACCCCCTGCAGCCCAAGGGAGACAATACTTACTACTGGGCACAGTCAATGAGCTGATACTCGTTGGATCTCTCGTAACAGGCTTTCACCCCTTCGTCCTGCCAGAGCGTTTTCGTGTGTTCATAAAACTCCTGGAAGAGGAAAAGAGTCTCAGCAAAAGGGATCAGACAAGAGGGGAGTCAGCACGTGGGGAGGGGTCACTGAGTGATGCCATGGACAGAAAGTGTCAGTGTGTTTAATAGAACCTTTAAACAGTTTTCAGAACCTGGCTGCGAGTTCAGCTGTTGTTCTTATTTAGTCTAACATTCAGTATCACTGAAAGAACTGCTTCTCCATCACTCTGACTCCAACTGTGAGATAAGAAGGGTTAATTCTTCATTAATTAATAATGAATTAAGACAACTCTGTTGGCATTTTTAATAACCAATGCTATTCTACAGCATTTCTTCTGTAACTCACAGTTACACTGTATGTTACATTTATGTGGCTGACACATTTTTTTTTTCTTCAATGAAGCACTTCTCAATAATTCTTACACAAAGATAGCAAATGTGATTAGGTTTTACATGACTCTGCAAGTCAGTGAGGATCTTTGGGGACTGCACAGACATCTGTATCTTACTTTTGTCTGCATCACTTAACTCAGGGTATTTGCAAAATTTATTCTTTTACAGTGTTAACAGACATTGAACTACGGAAGAATTACAGTGATACAAGGCCAAATGATGTTTTGTCTCAACCTTAAAAATTACAAGCCAAGATAGGACAGCAGACAGCCAAAAATCCAATGCTTCAGCTTTGCTGAACCTGGAACACAAATATCAAACACAACCAGAAGCCCATTCTTTTTCAGAGATGAAAGATTTGCTTTGGCTCCAACAGGGAGTGTGCAACAAGTAATTGTATTTCTGGCTATCAGTCCAGGAACTCTGAATACTTGGAAAGAACAGCAGCAGCTTGGTGACTTAAACACACACACACACCACTGTGGGCATTCCTTTTATCAATGACCATGGGCTTTTCTTGGCTCTCTCTCAGGGCCTCAAAATGTTTTGGACTAAGTACTTTTATTCTAAGTGGCTCAGGTAACCTATTCCAAATAATTTTTTTTAATTCCAGGACAGCATAAAACCTTTAATATAGTTGCTGTATATATTTTGTTTCTCCCCCTCCAGCCTTTTACTTACAGTAGAATTATTTTAAAGAAAAAGGATGTATTTGAATAGCCATTTTACTGCTTCAAGGTTCTCCCATCTTTTGGGATATCAGTCTCTCACATTATTTTACAATCAGTGTAGTACAAAGAAAGAAGGGGCACATGCAAATGTGACTTCAAAGGCTTCACTTGAAAATATCTTTAAAAATTTCCCTTTCCTCCCAGCATGTTAACTACCACCTGAATAGTAGAGCCTTTAAATTGCATCCTAAAGATGCATAATGGCACCTTACAGTAAATTTAGTGATGCTGATTTTCAAAGCATCCTCTTCTTGTATAGATGCACATGTGATTGTGTGATCATTGTCGTGAATACCAATGATGGAAACAGCCTATCAGATGTAAATTGGATCTTGTTTTTATTGCTATTAAATATTCACTAGATGCACATACACACAAATGATAGTAAATGCAAAATACACATAGAAATTTTGGTCTGATTTATTTCAAAGATATTAGAAAATTTATATATAGAATTAGATGTGTCTTTTTTGTTTGTTTCCTGTTTTTACAAACAGTTAATGAACAAAAAGACCAGTTAAGTTTCTTGCATAAGTAGATAAGAAGATTTCACTTGATTTTTAGTATTTGCAGATTGAACAACCATTTTCTTTTACTATTAAGGGATGTAAAAATCTTAATTTCAGACCAGTTTACAGTCTCTCACTGCTGGAATTATGTTCATCGGATGCTTTAGTTTTGAAGATTTCCAATTTCTTGGCACTTGGGAGACTGTCAATTACCTTCAATCTTCAACTCTATCACAGCACATGAGGAATCTTTCCAAAGCAAAAAGGAGAAGGAAGAGAATATAAAAGAGAGAGAGGGAATTATTTGCAACCTCACTATATTTGTACCAAACCCACTTTGGGACAGGTTCCTGTATGTATTTTTAAAAGGAACAGCTGTCCAATACAGAACATCGTATGACTCACTCAACTTAATACTACAAAGCTGGGCAATTGAAAAATTGAATCAGCAATTGTACAAGTTGGTGTTTTTTTTTGCTGAAACAACAGCTGAGTTAAAAGGACACACACCATTTAAAATTCTCATCCCATCAAGATAACTTACACCAGACTTCAGATGGTTAATTAACTATTTGGCAGAAATAGAGCTCTAAAATAGACATCTGCTTCAAAGTGGGGTCAGCATCTGCCAAGACAATTATCTCCAAATATACCCAAAACACTCATTTCATCCTGCATTACAGTGAGGAAACAAATACTAGGCAAAGGTAAGTTTGCAGAAAATGCAGTAAAACATTCTCCATCACCTAAAAAGGTAGATATAAAGTAAAAAGAAAGGCAGTGTCTTAATAAAACTTAATAAAACTCTGCCACAAAAATCCCTCCTCATTATTGCTTCTTACTACAACGATGACACTCTGGTAGAGAGCTGATACAAAGCAATTCAAAGAACTCCATCATACCTTGTGGAGAAACACTTGGAGTAGTTTCCACAATCAGACTCTTAAAATGGGATGAAAATAATCCCAGTTTCTGGCCTTAGCACAAACACATTGATAATCAAAAGCCCAGGATTTAGTTTACCAGAACATACCAGTTACAAGTTGTTTAGAAGAGTCCTCCCTTTGTTTTAAAGGCATTTCTAACTTCTAAGAAAATATGTGAATTATAAGAATGGGATAAAGATCAGTGTTTGGCTTGTTAGGCCAAATTAGCAATAAAATATTTAAGACTGCCTTTATGCCTGTCCTGGTAATCTGAACTATAACCAGCAATGCTTAAGCAATCTCCTCAGTACGGTTATTAACTGTCCATGTGGGATGGAAAAAGAATTTAAGTTCACATTCTTTGAACTTTTTATTGGCATTTCAAAATCAGGATCTAGAACAAGTAATGAGTAATAGATTACTACACTAAGACACAGTGGGTTTTTTGATGGTTTTTTTTGGGAGGGTGGGGTTTTGATGTTTCTTTTGGTCTTTTTGTTTGTCATTTGTTTGTATTAATTTTGTTTTAAAAACTGAACTACAACATGACTTGTGACAGTCAAATATGAAGGGCTCTTATTAATAAACCACAGGCCACATCAAACACATGTGCACACAGGCTGGGGCTAAGGCTGACCCAGGTTACACAACTGTAAACTGGGAAGGTGCTCAAAGCAAAGTCAGAACCAGGTTTGCTTTGTCAGGAGCCCTCTTAGAGCAGTGACTGATTTTGGAATTAAGACATCGTAGCTAAGTGCAAAAAAACCCAGATTCTCCCTCCTCCCCAATACACCTACACTAACCACAATTCTGGAATAATGTTTAAGAAGAAGAATAACACAAGAAATCCTCAGCATCCCCTTTGAGTCATGGAACGTAGCCTGGGGCTGCTCTCAGGGAAGGCAAGGGAAACCACAAGATTTGTGAGGTATTTAGGTAAAACAGGGGCTTCAGAGGCCACCAGAAAAATCAAGTCAGCAACAGGGTTTGTTTTTGAGTTAAATAGGTCTAATTTGTATAAGAGCTCTAAAAATAATGCGTTAGGAAACAAATTAACCAAAAGTAGCAGGAAAATTTCCTGAAAAGAACTAGCCAGAAAAAACTAGTCCTTACATGTCTGGTTCTTGTTTCCACAACACTGATTCACTTGCTGGCACATTCTGATATAACAGACTCTACAGCAGCATCAACACAGGTTTCTCTTGAACTATAAAATGGAACTCCTAAGAAAACAGCTAAAATAAACACATAATGCTAAATAACAATTTGGTTTGAGATGACATTCCACAACAACCAGGATTTCAATGTCAGGCTCCAAGAGACACACATAGGATTTGCAGTGTGTGATTGTATTATCCATTCTTGCCCTATGCATACTCAAAACTGAAAAAAAAAACCAACTCAAATTATGTCATTTTCCATTAAAAAAAAAAAAAGCTGTAGTTCCACAACACACACCCAAGATCCTGTTTGAAGTACAGCTGGAGCTGTGTAAAGCAGCAAGAGTCAACAGAAGTGGTGACAGGATGGCACCACCAGGGAAGGTGAGAAGTGAGTTCTTCCTAAGCATTAGGTCGGGATTGGAGCATTTATTCACCACCAGAGCAAAACTTACATTTTCCAAAGTGCTAATGTAACCCTGAAGAGGGAGAAATCCTTGAGCAGGGAAAAGAATGCCAATGTAACACAAATCTGAACAGAACAAACAGGGCCTGATTTTGAATCTGCTCAGGCTGGGCTGGGCACAGTTTGAATTCTGGGGACAATCCCGAACAAACAGGCTACAGAAACTGTAACAAACTCTGAGAAAATCCTCTCTCTGGGTTAAACTTCTCTGGTCTTATTTAGAAAACTGAAGGATCAAGGACACAACTTGCTGCTGATGAGGAAGCCTCATCCCTCATCACACCATGATACTCAAAAAGTCATATTTATGTGAAATGTATTTCCTTATTAATGTTTTATTTATTTATTAGGCAACATTTTCCCCACCTGCTGAAAGCTTCCCAATAGAGTGAGTCAATAGGCAACACTTGCAAATCACTTTTATTCACTTACAGGAATCTCTGCAGACCTCTAGAGAAAAAAAAACCATCAGTGGAAATCATCATGAAAAAGAGATGCTTGGAAAACAGCACTTTGCTCCAGAAAGGTCCTGCTGGCACAGCTCTGGATTAGAAAAGGGGCACTGTAGAGCCTGGTCAAGTTTAAAACCTACTTGCATTGGAAAAATCTCAGCAAGTTGAATAAATGGCAGCAGGTAAACAGTGCTTGTGCTAAAAGTCAAACCAGAGGAAGTGTTAAAAGAACTTGGAGGTCAAAGATTTTGGTTGTTACAAAAAAATAATCCTCAAGAGACAACCTCCAGGCCTGGGAAAAAAATAAAGGAACTAAGGTCTGCTTTTCAGAGGCATTCTAAAAGGATAAAATTGCAGAAAATTAAAGAGAATAACTGGGCATACTGTCTACAAGGTTTTGTTCCCTCCAGATACATAAATACTCAGGAGACTTGTAAAAAATGTTTATGAAGCAATGTTTTATAGGCATTAGGATGTTGGCAGGGGAAATATTGGCAGAGTTCTTGCCACTGTGACACCACAGTCACAGGAAACTTAGCATGGACATGCAACATTACCTCTCCTTTGTAGAACATAATGTAGGGTGGATCCTTCACCAGAACAGTTTATTTACTAATTCCAGCAAAAGTCAATGCCAGAGAAGAAAACCTTACCTACTAAAAGGTGTGTACAACCATTACACAATGCTGTGGTTAAAACTGGGATGCAGTTCCTGGGCAAAGTTCACTGTCCCATGGAGCCACACATTTCATAATAAGAGTTTAAAATGGGTCACCGACTTACAAACCTAATGATTAAAGGTCAAACCAAACCAGCTTCTAACTGTAAAAGTGGATCTTAGAGGACATTTGCTGCCCACTGTGTTCAGCTTTTAAAGCCAACACTGACCACTGGCCCCTTTGCAGACCCCTCTGCAGGGTGGGCACACCAGCTCTCCTTTCCTGACAGCCTACACTGCACGGGCCGAGCACGTGGGGCAGGCAAGGTGCCCTCCAAGGCACGAGGGGATTTTCTCCTTCCAGGACAGAGAAATACCCAGCAAGCTCATTTATTTTTCATTGCCCATATCCCAAATCAAGTGGTCAATACTGACTGTAAGGCCACGAGAAGGAAACTCGTGGCATCTTTTCACTGGCCCGGTGTTTGTGCAGGCATAGCACAACGTGCTAAATTTGTCAAATCAGACAGTTTAATAAGCCACTTACTTGAATAGGGAAACATCTGCATTCCTAATGGTGTGAACAAGTGTTAATTATTGCTTGCTATTTTAGGAAAATATGCTGATGATATCACAAAGGAAACACATACCTACAAATAGTTGAAGATATTCTCCAGTTACTGGCATGTGTCCAGAGCTGAACACAAAACTCTTTGGGAGAGGCCAGAGTACTCAGCACTTCCCATAACTGAGTCAGAAATATTTTCAGCAGGGACTCAGTCCCATTATCAACAGTTTTTCATGCTTAGAAAAGAACAATGATGCTGAAATATTTTGGGTTTCTGCTTATGATATCTTTGCATTTCTAGCAGCACAAATCAAAGTGGATGTTGCTGCAAGGAATGGCCAGTGGGAAGCAGATTTTATTTAAGAAACTTGTCAAGTTTCAACTTACATTACTCCCCTTTGTTAAGAGTTTCAAAACACCACAGCATTTGAGAAATGTGCCAACACATAAATCCATACCCACAGTCTACAAAGTGCCTTTGGTTAAAAGTCCTCACTAACACAGTATCACACAATTTCTCTTTCATTTCCACTTTCATTGCATAGAAGCTCAGTCTGTTGGTACTAGAACAAGCTCAGATATAATCCTTTCACACAGCTCCTCGTGGAATTCAGGGAGGAAGAACCCACTTTTGGTGAGAGCACCAAGGTGAAAGTTGGCAGATATGTGGATCCTGTTCCCCATTTCATCAAGAGCCCTCTGCAATTTTAAACTGAACAATCAGTGTTCCTCTGCTTCTTCAGAGTGGAACACATGGAAAGAAGGCAATTTATTAATGGCTCAAACTTACTGAGAGCACAACAGGCTCACAAAGAATTCTTCTACCCCATTCCATCACTCTCCTGGGGCAGTGGAGAGCAGTAATAGAGGCAGTTCAACCATCAGCTATTCTTGTAGCTCACTGGCCAAGAAGAAAGGTTTAATAAAACTCTGAGAAATTTCCTTTGAGCCTTAAATTAGGGTTTGGAAAATGTCTTTCATACCACATCATTTAGCTGTTTAATGAATATATAGTAAACTTAAACAGCCAAATCAAAGGACTTTATTACCTTACAGGGTGCTAAGAGCAAACACCCGGGATCACACTGCAACCTTGCTGCCTCCTTTCAGGTTGGAAACAAAGAGCCAGACACTTCGACCAGCAGAAAAGGGTGTAAGATAAAACAGTTCTCCTCATTTTAAATTCAGACAAATCCCAAGGACAGCTCACTAACCATCTTGCCACCTTGCTGAAGAAGCAGAATCTGTCTTCATAAAACTATTCATAGACTCATAATACAGCCTACATGGAAAAAAAAAATCAAGTTCACAGATACTTAAAATAGATTAATTGAAAGTTCTGTTTAATTGCTGGGATTTCTTTTTAAGAGTAAATAACCTCCCAGTTTCCTGGAAGCTTAAAAAAAAAAATAAACCCCAAACTTAAATTTTACTGGAACACTGAAGAAATGTCAAGTGCTCTCGAAAGCCAAGTGGAACACCCTGACCAGCCTGGGCTGTGGCAGCATCAGAACTGGAGTCACCCATGGAGCAAATGCAGAAGCAAATACCTGTCCAGCCACACACCTGCGCTCCCACAGGAGCCCTCAGCAGCTCCACAAGGCATTCCTTGGGGCCTGACATGTTTTCAAACTCTGCCATAACTTCCTAAACTGAGGAGGGGGCACGTTCCCTCTCGCAGTGTTCCCTGGAAGAGTCTCCCCGTTGGGAAGTCACAGATGACTGCAAAGGAAAAGGTAACGTGGCCCCGCTGCCACAGGTTGTATTTGGTACTGAAATACTGAAAAAGAACTTTACATTTAGCACGTGTTGAGACAGCAAAGACTATTCCACAGAATCAAAATGTAAAACAGATCACGGTCATTTTCACTTGTTTCTTTTTAGCTACTTGCACGTTCATCCTTTTCTCACTTAATATGACATAAATTAAATTTAATAGCCCTTTTAGAAGCAGATTTGCCACCACATTTCCAAGTCTTTGTCTTTGTACATTACAGAATTTTTATGCCCAAAGGCACCTTTTGTTGTTTGCCCCAAAGCCATGTTTACAGGGCAATTAGTACATTCACATGTTGGTTCCCATACAGCCTCTCACAGAGACTCTCCCCAATGCACTGCAGTACCACGGAGGTTCACAGGTATCATTTTCTTCCATCTATGCATACACCAATATTTTGTGATAGTCTCTTACTGTGATTAAAACCAGAAAATGCTTAAGAATTTCTATATTAAATTAGGCCTATATCCTGTTTAATTCAGCTGACAGCTCTTCTGTTTCAACAGAAATTGAATTAATCTGTTCTTGTTCTTTGAGACTGCTCTGAGGGAAACAACAAAGAAGTATCAAGAGAAGTTAAGTCACGATTTCTTCAAAAGAATCTAAACATGAACTTCTGAACCTACAAATATGATATGGTGGGACTTCACTGCATAAAAATACAAGTCCAAAATAAAGCATTAGCATTTACTTCAAATGCTAATGAAATACACGAATAATAAAGCAATACAGAGGGTCGGGTTTTAGTACCCAACTAAAAAGGAACTGCACTACAGTGCAGATGATGCACACTAACGTCCTGAACTGGAGGTTCTCCAATTTAAAGAAATTCACTGGGATTTCAACAGAATTATGGGAATATCCCACTGAAAGCACTGCAGAATTAAAAAACAAAACAAAACAAAACAAAACAAAAAAAAAAAAAAACAAAACCAAAAAAACAACCAACAAACAAAAACAAAACAAAAACTTCCAATAAATAGGTTAACAACATGAAAATTTGCTAGACATTGATAGTCATACATAAGAATAAAACATTCATATCAGGCATCTGTCCATGTGGACAAATATCAGAGATTTCAGGAGATTTATTTGCAAATCGTTAGTAACTATACATGTTTTAATAAAGAGAAAATGAAATCAAATCAAGCAGCTGCCTAACAGACCCTACACTGAAAGAAGACTTCGAAAAAACTCTAATTAATCTGTATTCAAGAAGTTATTTCTGTTACTAAAGGACAGGAGAACCAGCTTTACACAAGTCCTATTAAACTCTGATCAGGTAAACTCAATTGGATTATCTGGAAGCCCATTTAGAAGGAGCTGCTGTGTGTAGATAAGATAATTGAGATTTTAAAAAGGGTAAGCAGGGATTATTTCAGAGGATGTAGCACCACATCACTGATACTGTCTGTAAGGCTTCCCACTCCTCTCTGTTAACAACATTAACATTCTCAAGGTAAAAACCCTTTACATAGCCATACTTTTTACCAATTTTGCACCTCAAGATGCAGCTTGAAGATACATATTTATCACTCTTTAACAGGCAACAAGATGTAGAGGGCACTGAAAAAAAAAGCAGAGAGGACATTGAGATGTCTTGCTCAAAATCCTAAAGAGAATCTGGACAAGAAAAAGCTGGAGCCTCAGTATTTTCTCTCTGTGATAACTGTCCAAACTGCATACAATATGATCCAGACAGCCAAGAAACTAAGCTGTCTCCCACCTTTCCCAGCTTCCCACGAGTCTATTCACTGAAGAAAACACTTTGCCTACTTCCACACCCTAAAATCCATGACATTTGAGATACCCCCATGGGAAATGTCCCCCCTTGCAGCATCTTTGTCATTACATTATCAAGCCAGTGATGCTGTCAAACCAGAACAGCCCTCTCCTTCTTCCATGATGTATTTAGACAGCAATAATAATATATCTATCATTATACACACCAGGGTGATTATCTACAGGTGTTCTGTTGCCTACATAATTAGGCAACACTTTTGGCAGCAAAGAGATCCCAGTTCACATCTTTTCTTGCTGAGACTGTATTATCTTGTTACCTTCTTGAAGATCTTGGTGTCAGAATCATGCAAGGACTCCCAACAACCCCCTCTGACCCTGCTGCACGTCTGTGCCACACACTGGGCACCACCTCCTTTGTGGCACAAAGCTGCCCTCAAAACTGATCCCTGTTAAAAATAAGCTCCCCAAAATAGAAGAGCAAAGGAGGAAGGGTTACCAGGGTTATTTTTAACCTGCCTTGGTTCAATGGGTTGATTTACACCGGGGACCCAGCGGGGGTTTTTCTGCCCATCCTGGTGGGGAGGAGAGGGAAGGAGTGGTTGTGGGCTGAGCTGGCCTTTGAGGCTGAGGCCAGCATGTGGGAAAGCTTGGCCTCAAGGACACAACTCAGAAACCAGAATAAAACTGTCCAGTGGCAGTGGGAGATTCAAAATAACTACAGTGGGGCAGTTTAGGAAAAAATAAATGGGGACCAGACCAAGAGACCTGCAGACAGCTTCATCAACACCCTAAAAATGATCACACCTCTTCTAAACATCCTCATCCTAGAGAGCCATGGGCTGGAGTCACTGCCCTGCTATTTTGCCTTTCAATAGGTAATATTCTGATTCTACTACTTTTTGAATAACAATTTTCAGAATTTAGAATGGTATCTTCAAGTGGCATCTTCCTCAGCTGAGTCCAGATCAATAAAAATAGGTAGTTGTAAATCCTGTTCTGCTATTTTGAATATTTCATTAAAACCAAGGGTTATAAAGGGACTATGACCCAAAATAAATATGTTTTATTCTGTAGCTTGGTTCAATTTGGTTGATCATGGAGTGTGAAATATCAACATAATGATAATATTTCCTTCCCTTTTCTAAAAGGAAGAGCAAAAAGAAAGGAATGAGAGAAAAAGGCTACTACTCTAGTAGGTACTGGGGATGAAGAAAATATCCCAGCCACTGTCTGGCATGCAGAACAGGCATAAAAATATCACCTTTATAGCACACCTAACCCAACACACCAGCCAATGTTTGACACAGATACACAGGCAGTCTGAATTCCTGACACTGCTTACAAGCTTGAGTTTTGACACTGAAAACACACAGCTGTGTTGAGCTAAATGCATCAAAGGACAAGAGTGATGGAAATGCCATTTGGAAGCCTCAGCTACAGATTTATCTACTAAATATTGCAATATTTTGAAACAGCAGCAAGGTTATGTGGACAGAGTTCCTTTCAGTCAGTACTACCCTTTTCCTTTCCCCATATGCTACTACTGGTATTCAAGAAATCAAACTTCTTAACACCAAGTGTGCTGAATTAATAGCTCTCCACCAAACTCAATTTCCAGCTTTGAAGGGAATGTTTAACCTAGCATTGCACTGTACCATTATTTTTAACTCAAGCTGTTGGTTTTTTAGGTTTTTTTTGATCCAGAACAATATGGTCTACACAAATGACACACATTTCTAGCAAGTCAAAAACTGCAAAGCAAACAGATGAAGACACAGACTAAGAAAAGAATTAGAACAGCAGAATGCAAAAGTTGCTCTTTGAATCCTAAATTACATGTGGAGTCAGCTCCTGTACTGAGATCACACTAAAGCCCCTCCATTTTTCTTTACCTCTTTCTGCCTTTCACATTACACTGACCCTTGCTGTTTGAAAATTTGAATTCTAGCTCAGGAAACTAGAATTATTAACAAAGATTTTGGTGTGTACTTGAAACTTCATTTAAACTGCCCCTCCATGTACAGAAGGAAGAGACCTCATGTCCTAAAGAAGATCTCCTGTAGTTGGAGAAGAAATTCCACAATCCTAGTGCTGACCTCTGTATGTCTGTGCATTGCCTTGTGGAGAGCTGGGCAAATTAACATGCAGGAAAAGATGAATGAGCATTTAAAGGGAAGCAAAACAGTCTTGCATTTAAGAGAGTATGTCCTCTGAACAGCTGAAATACCATTCCTCATGAAGAAAATGGAAGAGACAGAAAGCAAGTTCTGCAACTCAAACCAGCCAGCATTATACAGAGTTAAGAGGGCTAAAACTCTGCCTCCCTCCTTCTACAGCAACACTCAATACAGAAAAAGGTTACCCCCACTTTGTGCACTTTTCCTCCAGTGTACTGGAGAAGGAAGTAGATAATTAAGATTTCCTTCTATCTAAGGTATAACTAGCATAAAAGCTATTATTTCCACTTGCAGAAGATTATTTTTTCTTCAAACTTTTTAATTCATCTGTGAGAAAGTCAAAATTATTTTTACAGCAGTAGCCAAGGATTGATTTCTGGCACTACACTGAGAGCTGGAGTCCAGGGGCACTCTAGATCTTGATTTAAATCATGCAATTAAAAATGCAGGTTCAGTTTTTCAGGTACCAAAGGACTATATTCAAACTCAGAAATCAGAGACATACTGGCTTATATAATCACTGAGGGCAGAGAGAGACAACAACAGTCCTTCAACATTTGTGGCTAATGTATATCCAGTTTAAAACCTCAACCCTCCAAACATTTACATACGAAATAGTTAATCATGCCAATGAAGTAAGCCACTAGTCACAGTTATGCACACACCTAAACCTCTGTAGACTCAGGGCTTAAAAATTTAAGACAGTGCCTTTGCTCAGAGAAGAAAAACTAGTTTTATTGGAGCACTGTTATTCCTGAGGTTGGGTGTTGTTCAACACAATGACTCTTCACTGAACTTGGAATTATTTATGGACCTTGTAAGTATATTTCTATTGCTTCAGACATCAAGGATTTGCTGTCATGCATCCTACCAGACGTAATCCATAGTGAATGTTAATTTTTATATAAAAACTAGGAAATGTAACACATACACATTTGGCTTATTCGCTTATCTCTACACAATTGCCCCTTTCTTTCAGAGAAAAGAAAAATTTAAAAAAAAAAACAAAACCAAAAAGAAAACAAGAACACTGCACTGCAATTGAATGGAAGAAAAAAATCCCTAAGATAGAAGAGACAAGGAAAATCAAATATTTCAGTACAAGGTAGGTCACAGGAACTTGTTACAGCATTGTTAGAGATCACAACCTGAACCATCACAAACAATGGCAGGGAGAGCTGTGGGCACCCAGCCAGCTCAGGAGCACATGGGGTGAAGTAAGGAACCACTGTCCTCTCTCTCCAATATTCTCCTGCAACTATGTTCAAAGCATGATGGTTTTTGTGGTGCTGGCAGGAGGGATCATCCTGGAAGGGACCAAGTAATCCCACGGATAACATTACAAATGGCTAAATTTGCAGAGGTGTCAAGTTAAAAATCTCAAAATGTCTTATTTATTTAAGATACTGTAAGACAAAATGACAACTGCTACATTTTATGTGTTACAGAAGAATCATACATCCCCCATCAACCTGTGCCTGCTGAACTCTGAAAATGACTGGATTTGAAGATTACAATGCAGTCTTTCCAATTAATTGCTAATAGCACGTCACTTCTGCCTTGTACACAAAGAATGTTTCCAGTTGTTTGGTTTCTCCCTTAGACAAAGGCTGACAAAGCAGAGAAATTCCCAGAAGAGGCAACAGTTGGGGAAAGTAGCTGCCACTGGTTTCACAGAGTAGCTTGTTCAATAATGTTTACAAATCAAGAGTTACAAAACCTTGCTGTGGTGCAAACTATCCCACATCTTACTACTATTTGCACTTGCACTTTCATTTCAGGCATCTGGTCAGTCGCAGATGAACTAAAAACTTTGGTGTAAATGAATAATGATTTTGATACATGATCATAAATCCTTCCCTCAGCCCCCTGGAACAGCACACAGAGAGAGAAATACCAGCTCTAAAACACTCCTGTATTGCTGCAAGTACAAAGTGCTTCATGGTAATTAATAAAAATACCTTCTCAGTGTTTAAGAGCTCCGTGTTTGCAAACTGAATTTTCATGGACTTCTGCTACTTAGCCTGGTTGAGATACAGGAGAAATTAATCACAGTGAGGGGGCACAAAGTTATATCATCAACCAAATATTTCTGCTTTGTGCATTTCCTCTGGGTCTTGCTGGCACCTTGAATGATTAACCAGGACTGGGAGGGCTGTGGCAAGGGAGTCACGTGTGGAGCCTCTGCAGAGTGGGGCTGAATCAGCAAGAAAACTCCACTGTTCTTCCAGAGGAGAGAAATTCAGGATCACACAAGGCCAGCTAATCAGCAACAGAGTGTTGAGTGTATCCTCACTCCTTCTGGGCAGGGCAATTCCCAGCAACACCCAAGCTTTGCACAGCACTGTCCAGCTTAGCTCTGGAGCTGGTTCCTTCACTGGAGCACAAAAAGCAGGAAGGCAGAGCAGGTCTCTGCATTCCTGGAGGCTCAGCCGGCTATGCTGGCTGTGCTGCTGCACTCTCAGTGGATCAGCACTGACCAAAGGCACCTCCCGCAGTACCTCCCAAAGAGCAGCTGCTCTTTTGGGGGAAATGTTTAGCACAGTGCAGTGGAAGACAATCATTTGCCACAGGGCTGGACTCACTCACCGGTGGGAAATCGAAGTCTATCTGGTTGGCTAAATTTAAGATGTAGTCGATTCGAAACTGGTTCTCTGGGTTGGCTAGTTCCACTGGAGGGGCCAAGTTGCCCATTGCTGTCACTATTGTCTGCAAAGACAGAAGAGGAAAATACTGCAGAGAGGGTCTAAAATAGCCACTTTGAATAGTTACAAACAATAGCTCCTAAGTTTACCTCTATAGCTTCTTTAATATTGTTTTTAATATCCTGAATTTTCATTTTCTTCTCCCTGTAATAAAAAGATACATTATTAAATTCAGAAGCCACAAAAGTAGAATATCTTTTTGAAACCAAACATGAACTTGGAAAATACTCTATCAATATTGGCCCTATTGACTAAAGTGCTTTCAGTCACTGAAGACTTCTGTAGACTTGATTAAATATCTCAAAACTTCTCTACTTCAACAGTGACATCTATTTGCATCCAAAAATCAGCATCTAATTATGCTGAAATAAAAATTTATTACAGCCTTAGACTGGGACTAAGACATTCTGCAAAATCAAACAGACTTTGATTCATTTGAATGTAAACAGTAAACATAAATGAAACATATACACTGGAAACACACAGAAAGAAAAAAGGCAAAGTTATTAAAAGTAGAAACAAATGGAGACCAACCAAAGTACACAAAAATTAAAGTACAAAAGTGATGCCAGAACAGAACAAGACAGAGCACAGAACTCAACCTGACGGTTTGTTGAGTAGCAGTTTGGATACAAAACATAAAATAAATAGTAAATTGTTAGTCCAAGTATGTAAAGTTATCTCTTGGCTACAAGCAGAACAACAGGCCAGAAAAGCACTTGGATGGAGCACCATCACTTGGGGTGAACTGCAGCCAAATTAACAATCCTCACAGGCTGAAGCAGGAGTGCAAACCATTGTCCCTGCTGCACTGGGACTGGATTTCGTGTCAAAGCTGACACCACTGTCCCTGCTGAATGTCACATGAAATGCATGATCCAACACTTGGTGCCACCAGGAACCAGCACCCTTGAAGTACTACTAGTATTGAGTCTGTAAACTGCAGCTTAATTGCAAGGCACTGTGACAGAATTTTTTACATTATTAATTTCTTAGCATAAAATCACTAATTTGAGGTAAACTAAGCCATGTCATTACTAAAAACACCCAGCTAAATTGTCTAAGTGACCTTTTAATCTTCATTAAACTGTTTTTATACAACACTTAGATTACCTGAATATTTATACCAACTTTTCCAGGTTTTTTCTTTTGAAAACTAACATTTCCCATCTCAGTATCCCAGAAACTCTGAACTACCAACATCACGTTTCCTTTTTTCACCCATTTAAAGGCAGTCACTCACACTTTCAGCTTGAAGACCACAGCTTGAAAGGCTCGTTTCCCCAAGTCAATTCAACAAACAGACTGCAAATGCTTCTTGTCACTTTTTCCTTCCTATAATTATTCACGAGCAACAACCAAACCGAAACCGAAAGCACATTCACCAATCAGGAATGCAGAAGAACAGCAGGGGAAAAAAAAAATAAACCCCACTGCTTAAATAAGGCAGATGCAGATCCTTCATATCTTCACTACTTTCTAAACCTTAAGAAACTCTCCATTCCACAACCAAGACTTGGGGTAGGTGTACAAATCCTGTATTTTTCAGTTAGTGCACATATGGCTGCAAACCCACCATCTGCTTTCTGTTTTTAAAAATCATGTTTCATTATTAAAAATATGTAAATAGTGGTATGATAGCAGGAAACATTTATCAGTGAGAGTGTAAGCAATTTGTCTGGCTTTATTTTGCCTCCAGTTTTCAGCTGGATCTTAAGGTTCATGGACAAGTATCCAGGTTGTGACCCTTTGAGATCAAAAGGGCAATTGATAGACTGAAAGCCAAGCAAGGTACCAGTATATTTTTAAATAATATAAAGGAATAATATTTAAGGAATTTAAAGCAATAATATTTAAAGGAATACTATGTAGTCATTTTGCTTTGGTTTGGAACATCATTAGAAAGACAAAAGTTTAGGAAGTTGTGTTGCTTGAAGCAAACTGTGGTTATTCTGTCTCCCCTACAACACTTGGGATTCAGTGCCTCACAGCATCAGTGAGGTACACATTTACCTGACTCCCATACAATAAACCACATTATTTTTATTACAGGTTTCAGTCAAACTTCCACATTTACACCTCCCGGCTGCTCCTCACGGTACCAACAACCTGCAAAGTGCTAATGACTATGGAGAAACATAAACTCCAGCAATTAACGAAGCTCTTGATAACCATCATCATCTTCCCAAGGAGGACACTCACAGTGCCTATTTGTGGTGGTGTTGCCACGGCCTTGCAGCCTGCCCGATAAACAAGGACTCCTATTACACAGCACTGAATGTATCACTACGTGTTGTATTTTCGAATGTTTACGAGGCAGAAACTCGCCGTGACAATGAGACGCTCCATCCTGCTGGAACTCAACGTGGACAATCAATCACCCATCCAACAGCAGCTCAAACACAGCTGTAACTTCTCACCAAGGAAAAAAGAAAACTAAGGTAAGGTGACATTCATTTCACTCGGGGACTAATGAGGTGCAGGACACAAAAGCTTTGCCTTCCCAGAATTGGGGTGTTTTCAGCAATGCCAGCCTCAAATTTCCAAAAGTACTTTATTTTCCCCAACCAAAAAGACTGAAAGTTCAACAAAAAATCGATTCTTGCTTTTTAAATTTCCTATCCCCAGGTGCTGGCACAGAAGTACAAAAGAAAAAAGCCAGGCTCCCCAAGTGCTCTCCTCTGGAGGATCCCAGGCAGACTGGCCATGGCACTGTGCTGTCCTGCCTAATGAGCCTCATGTGGCTGCAGGTCTGTTCTCTATCTTTAGATGCCATGGGTTAATAAGGTCATATTTTTAATCTTGTTTAAAACTTTTGCTTAGGCTGTGTAGGGTAGGCCAAACAAAGCATTAAACTCTATTAGTTGAGGATTAGAAGAAAAATCTCAAATCCTGCTGTTTTCAATATTTAAATGGGCCATAGCAAAGCTGCACATAGCTTTCAGGAAAACTAATAAAGTCTATTTTAGGCAGTATAAAAAAAAAATATGACATTTTAATTCAAGTAACATTAAATTAGAACGACATAAAAGGTCAGGAAAATCAAATATTCCTTGAAAACCAACCTAATCAGTATTTAGTAAAGAAGTTCTCCACCTGTGGCTGAGTTTTACAATTATAAAGGCAACATTTTTACTCAGACTTTATCAAATCTTATGCAAAGAGCACATTACCAAGCAGATTATCAGAAAGCAAATTAATTTAATTTGAATGTTAATGTTAATTTCTGGTTTATTTTCCAGATAATATGAATAACCATTACTTGGAAAAAAATTATTTAAAGTTTAAAAAGAACGTTCCAGAGGATGAGGATTCAGTTCACTCTGAATTCTTCCACATCTCACACGTAGAAAAATAATTTTAAGAGTGCTGAAATGAATGGTCGAAACAAAACACATTAAAGAATTGGGGGGGATAGATGGACAATTTGGTTAATAGATCAATTTTGGTTCAAAGCACAGTTCAGTTCTCTGACAGGCAGTCATGCACTTCACAGGGCTTGAAACACACCTATCCATCTAAATATGGTGTCTTTGATGCAGGGAAACATCTGATGCATTTTATAAATATTCCAGGAAATCTACCTCAAAATGTGTTTACTGCACCTTATGGAAGTTAACAAAAATGCAAACAGCACTACCTGCCAATCTACCTCAGAAAAATGGAGCTGTGCAGTCAAGATCTTCAGACACAAGACCAAGAGTAAGGAAATTCAATGAAGATTTTGCTACCAATCCTCATTACAAAACTCCTGCAGTACTTTACCATCAAACAAAAAGATAAATTTGGTTCAGCAGCCTGGGTTATTTCTAACAGAACACGCAATTGCCTCAAAGTACAACAGCTAGAATGGCAAACAGGGCAGAGGCCAAGTTAGAGGCACCTGAAAATGGGGAAAAATAGTCTGGAGTGTTCCAAGTGAAGCTGAAATAATTCACGTCAGACCTATGAGAAAGTTCCGCTTTCACAGACAAAGCTGCTAAAATGCAACAGCAAAACCCACCGAGCATCTTCTGCAAAGTGAACACCATTTATATCACACCCCTGAGATACCTCAGTAATTCTGCCAACTTCAAAGAGATTTTCTATTTAGCCCTGTTCAAGACCAAAAAGGACAAACTCTTCAGGTACCACAGCAGTAACTCTGTACAGCTCTTGACAGGAAATAATGATTTCCCTGGGTCCTCACTGGCAGTGGAGCTGGCAGAGATTTTCTGACCACATTAATACTTTGTTCCCTTCCTGCTGCTGGCTGCAGAGCCATAGTTTCCCCTCCCTCCCACTCTGCTTTTCCTCCTACACCTCCTTTCCCCTCCCAACATCTGCTTCACTTGGAAGATTCTTGGCTTTATTTCTCTGAGTTTCTGGGTATCAACAAACTGTACCATCCAGCTACCAAAAATAATTTACCGTGAGAGAAATAATAATAGAATCAGAACAGCTATTAGAATAAACTAGTTGCTTTCTCTGTAAGTAAATAACAGCTCCTGGAAAAAGAAAAACCCAACAGGTTGAATAATTCTGTCATGATCCACTTTGAATTAAAGACGCGGTTGGGAATTGATTATGTTGGATAGATCTAATTGTGACCTAAATTATTTGGGAGAACTTAGTTCAATTATCCCCTGAGGCATAATCACTTTCTCACACAGTATGTGATGCAAAACATAGAATAGGCAACACATCAAGGGCTTCCACCAGTTCCCTTTTAAATATTGGAAAAAGCACTCTAAAATTGCTTGTTTGAATACACTGCAGCCTTTACCTCCATGAGTTACATGTACATCTTACTATGTGGCCACAAACAGATGAACAGGATAAGAAATACAAGCACAAAGGGATATCTTCTATTAATGGAACCCCAGAACCATTCCCGAAGGTAAAAGTCAAGAAATGCAAATGGTTGGAGCATCGATTAAAAAACACATCCCAGCTCTGTGAAAACAGAAGTTTTGCTATTTTTGGTCATTATTTGCACTGCAGTGTTTGGGGGTAGGGGTGTGACTTGTTCCTTATCTTAGGGAATGGTACCATCAAAGAATTATATAAAAAAGGCATCCCTGAATACAAACCTAATCAACCCAATGTTTATTTTTTCTCTGCCCACTGTGATACCCCCAAGTGTAAAGCTCAAAGGGTAACTTTATTCAGCCTCTGTGGATATTCTGATGCAGAGACTGGTGGCTGGACACACACCTGAATGCCCAGAGGCTGCTCTGGCAGCACAGGGAACCCTTGTCATTCCACCTGCCCAGGTGGATGTGGCTCAGAGATGCTATTCTGGCTCTCAGCCACCTTGAGGCTCCCCTTCAGCTTTACAAATTCCCACATAAAACCAGTTTAACTGGTTTACAGTCCCTTTATACCTGTTAGTGGCACAAAGAGACCATCACAGACACAATATTAAGAAGCATAACTTTGCTTATCCTGCTCCATTTACCTCAACTAATTAACTAGCAATAGTTTAGGTAAGGGATGAAAATAGAATTGTTCACAAAGAGCCCTGTGATCTATGTGGTTGACAAAAGTCCTTTAATTCATTCTGTGCAATTAAACACCTTTCTAAATTGCAAACCTGGTCTGTAGCTCCCCAGATGGGCATGCAGAGGGGAACACACCGCTTTCATTTTCTTGCTCTTAGTACAGGCAATTAAGCATATTACAATAAAAAATGTCCTCAGAACTTTAATATTCTCTCTAGAAACTCGATACAATAATTAACAAGGCTAGAGAGTCTTTGGAGGACACTGTGATTCCTTTCTGGTCTGGGAGGACACCTCTCAGAACCAGCAGCAACAGGAGGACACCAGTCAAATTGCTGAATCATCTTGCCTTTTACAATTCCCTACTTCGAGACAATCAAAGTGCTGTCTGGAAGCACAGAGGCTTTTTTATTTATCCATTTATCTAAGCATTGTGAATGGAGTCATTACTAACACAGACTAAAGGAAACATGCCCACTGGCCACCACCTTTTTGAAACACCTCTGTCCAACTGTGCAACAGGACACGACACCTCCCAGGATGCTCCCTCCAATGTTTCCTGCTCTCTGCCTGTACATCCCTCCCTCCCAGCAGATCCAGCCTCCTGGGCTCTCCTGAGCCACCTGATTGGGTCTATTGATCCATGCATGTCCAGAAAACACACCGCTGTGTGAGTTTACACTGATCAGGCACTGCAGATCAGCAGCACCTCCTGTTAAAAATGGGTCCTTTGCTGTGTCCTTCATCACTCCACCCCTGGCACTGCAGAGCCTTTTCTCTAAAATACAGCATTATTGGGCTTCCTGTTCTCACCTTAGTTCTGATTTTCAAAGCATTTTCGTCCAACCTTTGAAACACTGACTTGATGAGAGTCCTACGAGTTTCATTTGCTCTGACACTGTTCTGTAAATGTCTGTGTTCCAGTACCTTCTGCAGCCAGGACTGGGCAGGAAGCTTTGGAAAAGAAGGCAACCACATCCCAGAGCTCTTCAGGGGTTCATGTGCAAGAATGAGAGGAATTGCTCCTATAATGGCTGATGACCTCACTGCTACTTAAAACTGAAAAAGTACACAGCTGGCCAGGGGCCAATATTAAATGGAAAGAAGCCCTAAAATAAAAATGGCCAGAAGTCTGGATGCCAAGTGAGTATAAACACAGAGCAGCCAAGGCAGGATGCAATGCAGCAGGGAAGGCAGTGAGGAGACAGGTGGAACATACTTGGTCCTGAAAATACCTTGATTTTTTTTTTAAGTAATTATGGTCTCCGTTATAATCTGAAACACTTCTGGCATGTGATATTGTAGAAGGTGCTTGTCTCTAACAGTGACAAACACCAAGGTTTTTAATCCAAACCCCTACAGTTTGGCAGGTAAGACACAGATGTCAGAAGGACACCAGCACGAGAGAAAAAAGGAAGGCTCAAACTCATACCGGGAACAAGGTAAATTCTACAAAACAAGTTTCTGCAAAGTACTTTTTGCTTATTGGGGACATACACTTCAATTGTTCAAAAAATGTTTTGTGCAAGGTTTGCTAACATAACATGTGGGAGAATTACTACAATATTCAAGTGGTCATGGATTCCAATTTAAGGGCAATTTGATCACAGAAATTCTTACAGATACATCTCATCAGGGCAAATACAACCTGTCACTGAGTCCTCTGATCAGTTATCAACAGGTACCTGCACAGAGCTATTTGCTACCAATTAATAATTTAAAAGCTCAACTATTAATGTAAAACTCAATTCCAAATATTATCACAGAAGGAAACAAAGGTTTTCCCTTCACTAGGAAACGACCTGCAACAGTGACTGCCTTTTCCTAAAATCTTTGCTGTTGCCTCACTCAAATAAAAACCAACTATATAACACACTTCACCATCTCCCCCTTATTACTTTTTAAAAATCCCAATAAACTCTCAGTGACCCGAACTCTTAACATTTTCTAAGTGCTGCAGGATTAAGTACTGGCAGCCCTTAAGTTCCGACTGACAGCGTGAATAGAAGAGCAGGTAAGGCAGTGAATGTGGACCTTCAGCACCCAAAACACAGGGGGAGCAATTTGGGCAGGACCAAAGGAACTGTTTACTAAACTCTGCAGCTGCCACTGAAGGCTGTCCTCGGATTTCAGTGAGAGCTTGGCAGGAAATGTTGTGTTGAGCACAGTTTCTTGCAGCAGAGTGGAGCTGCTTTCGCTCAATCCACCGTTCTCTTCACAGCTGTTCAATCGGGAAGGTTTGCCATGGACAAAGGCTGAATCGAGGAAGATTTCCACAGCTATCTTGGAAGATAAAGAGCTGCCATAAGCCTTCTAGAACTGCCTAAATGCTTACAAAGTCAGCATATCAGCAGAACTTAGAACGGCCCTTACTGGGAAGTTCAAGTTCACAGTCATTCTTAATAATGTGCTGTCACATCTAAATGGTGATTTCCATTATGCGCTTTTATTAAAATACAGATTTCAGTAGAAAGATAGTTTTGTGAAAACCATTACAGATGTCATGTTTCCATGTAAAGAATTAGCATAAAATTCCCTCTGAAATACCCAGGAAAAAAAAAATTGTAAAATTTGTTGAGTATTGTTTGATTTCAAGAGCTGCTGTGTCTTTATACTTCCAGACAGCATATGAATTTCCTATGACTGTGCATGTAAAGTGCAGTCTTAGAACACAGAGTAATTAACTATTGGAATGAGCCAATCTGAGAACCTGTCCCTTGAAGACCCAGGCTGGTGCACAGGGAGGCAGGTGTAACACAGCACACAACAAAGCAAGGTGCTGACAACTTTGGCTCTAATCCATCAAAGCACTTAAGCACATGTTTAATTTTAAGCACATGAGTAATTCTATCAACTTTAATAGGGCTACTCATGGTTTAAGTACTGTGATGGATGGGGGCCAGAACCTTTAAGAATGCTGCATGGACTATGTTTCATGAAGAAAACAGGGCATTCTTCCACTGAACAATTAAGTTATAAATGCTTTGGAAGCAAAATTTACCATGAGTTGAACCCAGCTTTGCTTATGGAAACACAAGAGATGCAAGTTATTCCACAGGCTGTGAAGATAAAATATGATGAGGTTTCTCATGTACAAGATGTCCACAGATTTTTACTTTGCCCTTCTTTTTCTCCAAGAGCAAATGGGCAAATGTCATGTCTGCCCATCACACTTTGCTTTGGAACATGGGATCATTTAAACAGCCTTAGGGAGAAAAGATCAACAATGTACCTACTAGTTACACTTCTTAAATAAGATGCTACTAAAAGGAGTTTGAAAAGAGGAGTACTACAGCCCTTCTTGTCTCTGCAGACACCAGTGTAATACAGGTTCAGCTGTCACTGGCTTAACAGGAATCAATTCTTTTGGGTATTCAAAGCTCTACCCATGGCTTTTTTGTACCCATCAGGTGTGTCAAATTTTTATGGTTTTAAGTAAAAATACAATTTCTTTACAGTATTTTATATAGTCAATATTAAGGATGTGAAAAAGAAACAGAAACCCCACACCCTCTCTGCAAATCTACAGCCTCTGAGATCAGTGGTGACTTACTTGATCTCTAAATCACTCCCAAGAGCATTCCTGGTCTTGTTTTATTTGAATGTGACTTCAAAAAATTCTTGCCAAGTTTTAGAAAACAGTTTTCTACAAAAGGAACGAATTGAACAATTTGAAAAATCCTTGGCAGACATTTGTCAGGGGATAAATGAGCCTCACTAAACAGTAGCACACAAGAATCATCTGGTTTTATCCCTGCACTTGTAAGTCACAAAAAAGCAACAGAAAGATTTTGGTTGTATAGCCATCCTGTCCCAAATTTACAGTGAATTTCAACAGCTTCTAAAATGCTATCAAGTAATATCTGCTCTAAAACAAACAGTGGAGGAATCAAAGTCAATTAGATGGTCCCTGTACCAGGGACAACCCCCCCTCCCCATCAAAGGCAATTTTCAGGGTCTCTCTGCTACCACTTGTAGGACTGTCTTGATCCTCATGTTGTCTCAGACCTTACACTAAAATTTATTCCTCCCCCGACTGCCATCACTCAAACTTTGATACAGTATGCTTTTTGCTCTGAGTGTTCCCAACAGAATTTAAAATTAACAGCTCTTTGACTCCTTGATTTGTCAACAAATATGACTGAGAACAAACCTGTGCTCAGGTTTGGGGGTTTGCCATTATTTTGTTTTCCTTTCTCCTTGTTCTTTTTATTTGTGTTGGTGAACACACAGCAAAGAGAACACAAAAAATAAATAGCTTCTGTGTGGATTATGTTTTCTGAGCTATTTTCACCGAGGGAATTATATCCTACTACTTATTAGATGGAATTTATAGAAATTAAGTACACTACTAGGGAACCTAAAATTCCCTTAAACACAATTCCAAAAGAAATGCTTTGAAACTATGTCACTGCAGAGTCTCTGCTGTTTTTGCCAGAATTCTCAGCTTATTAAAACAGTGTGTCTAGCAACACAGTTTGTAGTGCTACTGCTGTTAACAGTTTTAATAATAATTTTTATAATTTCTAACTTGAAAAACTTTTAAAGTTATCACAATAGAGCGTTCTACAATTATTTTGTATAACAAATGAGTTTATCTTTGACTTCTAGTACTTGCACTTCACTTGTGCACATCTATCACAGCAGTTCTGTGTGAGAGCACAGGCTTGTTATCCTTGTTGATAAGGGAATGGAGGCAAAGGGACTATGTCTCCAAAAGACAATTCAGAATAACTATGACAGAAGTAGGATGTTCTCCAAAAAAACATTCAGGAGGTCAAAGCACCATATCAGGGAAGAGCAAACCAAAACAACAAAACCACCACAGACTCTGCTTCCAAAAAATCTACATGGCAGTGCTTGAATTCCCCTGCAGCACACAACTCTCAGCTAAAGCTGTCTTTATTTCACCTTAGAATGCCCAATGCTTTAACCACATTGTCCCATCTTTAAAATAAGAAATGTACTTTATCTCGTGAGCTTCAGTGTGTCCTCACCTCGTACTGGTTAATCCGGGCTCTTATTCCAGATCCAAACACAGACACAGCTGCTTCTGTTCCTAACTGGAATTCAAAGCAGTTTCTGCTTTACTCAGAATGGTTTTGAAATCCTTTTTTCAAAGTCCCAATAACTGTCAAATGACCTTCTCTTACATCTAGCACATCTAGATGTCAGCGAGCTGGTAATCCTCAACAGAGCAAGTCTACCAACATCCTCTGGAAACAAACCCCTTGGCTCCTTACCCCTGATTACAGCTCATGTGAAGCTTCACAGATCAATACCCAGCCTCCTGTTTCTAAAGGTCTGCAATGCCAGTCACACAGCTTCTTACTCATTTCTATGTGGTGAGAAGCAATTATATCATGGAGAATTAAAAGAATTAAAAGAAGCAAAATTCAGTACGAGTCAGTTCCATTGGGAGAATATCTGCATCACAAAATCAACTCCTGCACACAGAGTCTCAGGGAACCTGACTGCATTGCTATTTGTGTTGCATGTCATTGATGTTACTGCTACATTTCTCCTGAGACAAAAGCTCAGTAAAATCTCAGTGCCAAGTCTCCAGGCTGCAGCAGGCAGGGACTCAGTGCCCATCACTGCCAGGAGGTGCTCCCACCAGCCCCGACAGCAGCTCTGCCGTGGGCACCCAACAGGACCCACCACAGGCAGCCCTGCAGGGCAGGTCCTGCACAGCTCTTGGCATCACTATAAAAAAGGCTTTCAGCAGTAAAAAGCTTGTTGGTAAACCTGCAGTTGGTTACAGGTCCCCTCCCCGCCCTGGGTGAAGCCCCAAAGCTGCTCCAACACCTCTCTGGGTCTAAGGGAACACAGGACCTCACCCTCCAGGTGAACATGAGCCAACCCCAAGCCCTGAGCTACAGCCCTGTTGGCTCACTGACAGCAAAGGGCACGAGCATCAAGTTAAGGCTGCCCTCAACACAAAGGAAAAAGGTATGGTTTCTGTTAAGGGAGCAGCCCAACGAGTCACATCTACCCAGCTCACAGGAAAATTCCATGATTATTAGTCTTAAACAAAGAAGTCAAGGAAGCACAGACACTCTGGCTACAAATGGATGCAGGTTTTAAAATCTGATTTCTGATATTTTCAAGTTTCCTATTGTTAGAAAAAACACAACCCTTGAATCTCTAAAATCACAGGAGGAAAAGTTCCATTTTACCTTACTTGTGCAACTGCCAGTGTTTTTGGCCAGCTCTGTGTTCTGAAAACATTTTCTCTGTTTTAGCCCTCCAAAGTAACAGGAGTGAAAAATCACTTAAATAAATGATGATCTTAAGAAAGGCAGTCTCTAAGTACAGCCAAATTAAACTTTAAACTCAGCAAAACTAAATTAAAATGTAGCTGTTAGCATACTTTCCTCATATGGTCAGTAGAGTTCCAATGTATTTACACACAGATAACTTGACACACTTACACAAGTAAAGTTACTCTCCTAACAGCCCAAGAACTAACACAGAAATTGTTTGTATCCAACTTTCCATGCGAAAGAGATGAACCATGCTGAATTTCAAAGCCAGTATTGGAAAGAATAAGGCAAAAGTGCAAATAAAAGAACCCAAACAAAACCAACAAAACCTGTGCATAAGTGAATCCTCCAAAAGCAGCTTGACACCAAACCAGTGGGTCTCACAGGCTGCACCACGCTGGCAACAACCCCAAATTCAGACCTTTTCATACCAACTACCTTTAGTGGTCCAGAGTTCAACATGTATCACGCAATAGCTGCCTTTAAAGTATCAACAGACTTCTAGAATTATATTTCATATTATATGAGATATTTTTGTTTCTTTTCCAGTTATTAAAAGTTTTGCACTACCAGAAGTGAGGGTGATATAAGAAGAGTATTTGTAAGTAAACATCAAATATTACCAGGCAACAACAACAAAAATACCCTCACTTCCTTCCAAGCATAGTCAGTCATCACCACATTAAACCCATTAGCAAAATTCTTCACCCAGTGTCAGGGAATATGGTTTCAGGCAACAGCTTCCACCTACCTGATCTTCTTGCTGGGCTGACTTTAGATGTCACTAAAAGACATCAAAAATACCTATTTCATTTCTAGCCATCTAGGGCTCTATTTACAGAAAAGCTGGAGGCAATTTATTGACAGAAGCACAAATTTCTGCATGGCTGCTCCTGAAATAATTTTCCTCTGGATTAAGTGGAGAAAAGAATCTTCCTTCAATACAGAGAAGCTGTAGAAATTAATCTGAAAACATGATATACATTTCCCTTACCTAGATAATATATTTCCCATTACACCTGTTCACTTACACTGTGTAGTAAGAGAACAATAGTCACAATTCAATTTTACACTTCCTTAACTGGGTCTCAACCAGCTATTTTTAGTTACAAATCTTAAGTGAACACAGTACACAACTGTGGGTTTTGGGCACCCAGTCAGGACTGACTCCTGAGCTCCTCCTAAGTTAGCCCTGAGCAGATGGGGAGATGCAGAAACCTCTTCTCAGCTTATCTCGTGTGCCTTACAAAAGCTGCCTCTGTGCCAGCCACTTGGATCCTACACAACAGAACTTTCTAAGCAATTTTTTTTGAAGTTGGCAGAGTATTTTTTTTTCCACACAAGTTTCCTCTTATGCAGATGACTTCCCAACACACACCAGGAGGCTGAGTCTTCACTTCTTGAGGAGTTATTTAGATTCAAGCTGAGCACAAAGCAGATCCGGAGCATCTACAACCTGATTCACTGCCCAGTTCCCACTTGTGCAAACCTAACCCTGTATGTACGAGGTATAAAAGAGAAGACTTGAACAACTGCTCAGGTTTGTTGAAAGCAAACACCACCAAAATGAAAGTCTTTCCCCTGATCAATATTAAAACCCCAAGCATTTCAGGCAAAACACACAAAAAATGCTTGTTTGTTTTTAAATCTGCTCAGGAAATGCTGTTTCTGGAAGTGAAGAGCACAACCCCAAGGTCACAACCTACCATAATCCTGGACTTCCAGGGACCCCCACCTTTGGTACCAGAAGAGTTCATTTAACCAGCATGGCACCATTTAGAACCAGCAAAGTTTATGGATGTTTTGGATAAATGCTCTGGATCCAAATTAGAGCCTTCCCCAACACAACACAAATTAACTGGAAAAATTCCAAACAGCTCTTACTGAGAAGTCTGGAAGTCACAATGTGAAGAAACTTTCACTTTACCATATTTAACATCTATATATAGTTGAACTCAACCAGTAAGAAGAATGACCTTTTACTGAGCTTAAAATTGGAAATTAATTATACCTGAATAAGCACATTTATTATCATTTCCCCTGATAAAAGGGAAGTTATACTGTTGTAATTTTAGTCAAACTATGACAATGGCACAATTATCATGTCCTGGCCCTGACCTGACATTTCTAAATGATAACAGAAAAGTAAAAGATACAGCTCATAGAGAGACAGTATATAACAAATGAGAATGTTGGGCCAAAAGTTATGTGAGAAATAATTTGGTGATAGTTGACTCATCAGTTAGAATATACAGCACTTGGTCGGAATTGTCCAATTACTTCCATGACATATGGTCCTTTAAATATTAATAACACTGTTTGAAAGAAAAACTTATATACAGCTGAAGGAAATATTCTCCAGAGAGTGTCTATTGCTGTAACACTGCAAATTACTTAAACAGCATTGCTTGGGCACAATTATTGATCCAACCAGCTGCTACCAAAACCACAGTAAAAGCCCTGGGGAACTGGAGATACCTTGGCCCTACCTGAATCAGACCCATCTCAGTGGTGTCCCAGCTAATGCAGAGGTACTAAACCAGGCAGCACAACTCATTTCTATATGAAACAAAAAGGAAAACTAGAAACTTCAAAAGAAAATGAGGACTTTTGAGATTAAGTAGTATGCTTTTTAAAGAAACACAAAAACATACTGAACGTGCCTTAACTTCAAAGTGTGTTGCGAGTCTCCCCTCCTGAAGTCCCTGAAGTGCCAGAGGCAGAACCTGAGGAGGAATCCTCTGAGTCTCCTTCTCTTACTCTTTTTTCCCTAATCCTCCCCAAGTGCCATTTCTGACACATAATACAGGGCTACACAAACCACTGGTCTAACCTGGTATTGCAGATTCTTAGAAATTCTCTTCCTAGAAATTTCAGCAGACCAGATGCCACTATGTTACAGAAAATGTGTGCTTAGTACCACAGATTGGATTAAAAGAATTTGGTGAATCATCAGTATCTACAACATTCTAAAATATATTATTTATGAGATACAGAAAACAGACTACATGAAACATTTCTTCATTTAAGTAAGAGAAGCTGCCTCTAAGCCATGGGGTGAAACACAAGATGGGGTGGAAAGGGAGAGGAAGAGAGTGAACAAGGGACAAACTAAAGCACATCTTCTCTCCCTCCATCTTCAGATATAGTATTAATATATATATACTTCAGATATAGTAATAATATTTTTAAAAAAATTTAGAGCAGGCTGCCTTAATAAAGAGCCAAAACACTTGTCTCTGGCTTGTACACTACAGCTCTTCCACTCAGCACAGCTCACTACTACATCTCTGACACTCAAGTCACCTGCAGCCACAGTTCTCAGCTCTGTTTGCCACTCTCCTAAAACAGCAGTTCTCAAACGTTTCTGTTCCTCCCCATTTCTGGTCCAAGAACACCCAGGCTGTACCTGGGGAAGGTATACTGCTTAGAAAGGTGCACACACAGCTTAGGAGAGCCCAGGCTGCTCTGGGAAAGCCATGGGACAGAGGGAAGGTGGATGAGCAGGAGCTGCTCAGCCTGCCAGGGGTCCTGCAGAGGCACAGGATGGGTGCTGTGGCTCCTGCAGCACCCCTGCCCCTGGCAGACTCTGCCTCTCAGGGATAAGTTCCCAGCTGGTGGGAAGAGAGAGGGAAAACTGGATCCCACTGTTGCAATCACTGACAAACAGCAAGAGGCAAGGCTTTCCTTTCAAACATTTAACACTCAGAATTACCAAATCTCTTTCTCCGTGAAAAGTTTCACAGCAAGATAATCAAGTTTATTCCCAGCAGCTACAAGAGTGTATTTCCAACACATGCAAACAATATGCAGAAATGCCTGATGAATCTACTACCTGGAAATCAGATAATACCAATGTACCTACAACTTAATGATATTCACTGGCATCTCCTCACCTACTTCTGTGGGCAACTAAGAGAGACTCTTCCAAAGCTTAAACCTATAGAACACAGCATAACCCACTGCAGATGCTGGGTGTTCCAAACATATCTATGAAATGTTTAAGTTATGTATTTTAGTAGGTTATTAGCAGTTGGTGTTGGCAGCAAAAAGCTACATTTCTCTAAAAACATAAATCATGTAAACCTAGTCATAAACATTTTTATGAGTAGGGTTTTTATATAGCACTGTACTGACATGAGCTAGTCAATCCTTTCCTAAGGGGCAGATTAAGTATTAAAGTACATCCAAGGTGTGGCATCATATCAGTTTACCCGTAGTGGCAGTTACACTTACACAATTAGAGCAAATTCTCTTTGAAAAGAGAATTCATCATTTGACACCAGAAGCTTATGACAATGCTAAATTCTACCAAGTGGTCTGAGGGAAGAAATCTCAGTGGACAACTTAAGAGTCTGAGCTGTGTAACTACATATTAAGTCACTACAGGGAAAAAAAAATCACCATTTTCACACTGCATGATAATTAGGAAATCCACAAGGCACAAAGGTGGTGCACGTGTTCTGTCTTGAGCACTGTGCCTCAGAGTATTTCAAATATTTGTCTGACCTAAACTCTGCATTTATCCATTCTGCATTAACAATCAACTAAAAAAGAGAGGGGAGAGAATAAGTATCTGGGTAATAATTTCACCTTGGGCAATCAACATTCATATCCAGCATTAATATTCAGGAAATGCCCCAAGTCTCAATCATTAATGATTAAGTATCACCACACCCTGGAATATTTTACTACATATCTGTCTTGACATCATGAGATCCAAACTTCAAACGTAATTGCTTGCCATTTTAAAAGATCTTCTTGGAATTAAGGGACACTCACTACAACTCTACAGAGAAACTCCACCTCTGTGCCAAGGCAACAGACAACTGAATTAAAAAAGCTGTAGCCTCAACTTCCAACACTTCAGCAATTTGAGGACATAGCAGGATATTTTAAATAGAAAGGATCACCTTCTGGAAGACTGAATTTAGAACATTTAAACCTCAGACTAAGGGGGACTCCCTGCATTTAAAGAGAAACAATCCTGAACCATTTCACCTCACCATACCATACATCTGCTCCACAACTTTGCAGAATATTTACAGCTGCACTCCTGAGCTTACAGGCCATTTTCAAAGAGGGGTTTAACCCATTCTCCCAAAATGATGGTCCCCTGCTAAGCCCCAAACCCCAAAGATTTCCTCAAAAGAGAATTCAGGGACATTCAGATGCAATTCCATTGCAATCACTTCTGTAATACCTTCAAATGAAGCTCCTCAAAAAAGCTTATCCATAAAGTAGAGATTCCAGTGCTCAAATGTCTGCCACCTTTGGCAGTATTATTAAAGACAATGAAGAAAAAGCTGAAATAAATCATGTATTAATCAAGATGTTGTCTCCCACGTAATTTGGTGTCCTTTTTTTGTTGAAACAATTCTACCAAAGGAGAAGACATGTTTGTTTTAAAAGCTAAAGTTTAAGGCTTTCCTGCAGCCATACTGAGTATCACTGCATATACAATTCCCATTCAAAGGGTTAATGTACAGCATGTAGCCGTTAATTGCCATAGATAACTATAGTTAGAGTTCAGTAAATTGGGAGGAGGATTATAGTGCAGTTTTATTATTACCTCCAACACTTTTACTGATGTGCCTATTACTTTTTTTATAGCATATTGCTCTTGAGCAACCAGTTTATAATATTTACCCTTTTAAAACTAGGTATACAGAGAATACATTTATATATTAAAAGGGCAACTAAGTTTACATGGCAATACTGGTGCACCAACTAACACATCACATACATATATATGTATGTATATATAGTAATTACACACACCTTGCACATTCAAACCTACTTATAAGCCCAGAGGCAAGAGGCAGCTGCCAAAATCCATGTATTTTATGCATTACAAAAAAAGGCATGAAGTAAGACTGGTCTTTTTCTCTTGGAAGATGAGGATAAAAATACCACCACTACAAACAGTTTCTGTATACACATCACACAGACACACACAGACTATTTTTCTATCTCTAAATTACCTCTATTAGATGCAGTATGTCAAAAGAAATGCTAGTCCAATACAAATAAACCTTAGAAGTTGAACTTGGTAAAATTACTACATAACACTGGGATGCTTTTTCATTATGTTTTAACCATTTCCAAGTGCAATTCTTTTGTCTGCCTTCCTTAATTCAATTTATCCTTAAACCTAGAATGGTCTAGTATTGTTTCTAGTCCTCCCATTAAAAGCAACAAGTAACCCACCACCAGCTGGCTCAAACTCACTGCAGTTTGAAGAACAATGCAGCACTCCTCACACTCAGGGCAAAACCCCAACTCCTCAGGCACTCACCCCTTTGGGTCTGTGATGCAGCTGAACATCCAGACTGTAATCAGAAGGTGTCTGTTCTCTGAGAGCAGCTCCAGGTCTCACAGCACCTTTAAAACACCTCACTGCTGGGCAAGCAGGAGGGCAGCCCTGCAAGGGTAAGCTGTGAATCTGCACTCTGAGCCTTCGTTTTTTATGCTTATTCTGCACCACACAGAAAATGCCTCTTATATTACCCTGCTTCTTTTTGTGCCCAAATATGTTACCCTGCTTCCTTTTGTGCCCAAATATGTTACCCTGCTTCCTTTTGTGTCCAGATATGTTACCCTCCTGAGCAGAGCACCGTGTGAACCCCCAGTGTGCAGACACAGAACCTGTAAAAGCCTCGGAGGGTCTGCAGTGTGTCCGACACGCGTGTCTGTTTTCCAGGGACACTGAAGGTGTAATTCAGATCACATCCTCCTGCGTGTATGAACTGACAGATCCCCATTTGTGACACATTTGCAGCACATCCCTTTTTCACCACTCTCACCCAGAAGTGGAGGAAGCATGTTTCTAAACCCATCATCTTCAGAAAAAAATGGGTGTGAAGGGAAAGATGAAACTGTGACTGGGACCAGCAGTCCTCCAAATCAGAACCTGGGGGATAGCTTAAATCTCTGATAACTTCATGGCACACAACTGGGTAATTCCAGGCAGACTGTGACCAGGAGAAAGGGAGTGTTTACAGTGTCAGAACCTGCTTTAAGACAAAATGCATTAAAATTGATTACTGTTTTTAGGAGTTTGCTACAGAATTTAAAACTGCCTTTTCACATAAGCAGTCAGCAGCAAGCTGTCCTACACTAAAATGAACCCAAATTAAGGCAATCTTAATTCAGATATTTTCTAACGTAGGTGTGTCCTCAATAATGTTGCTTTAGTCAGTCTGCATGTAATATAGTTTTCTTTTTAACAGAAATTAAGCTACCATAGAAATGTAACAATCTAAACCCAGAATAATTTTCCCAAATCAGCTTTCATTTTCATGATGATCTCCTTTTCTATGGTAACTTGTTTGCTGCTCAGATCACATTTCCCACAGGTGACAGAATATAAAAATAAGCTTTATTTACTGCTTTATAAGCATTACAGCATTATCAGGTAATAAAGGACCTACACACAAACTACCAAACTTCTAGTTTGGAAGGCATTGCAGGTGATAAATATTTTAATGTAACTCAACACACTGCAGGTGCATCTGCATGAAATGAACAGATAGAGCTGACTATGGATCAGCAAATCCCCAAACTAAATAATCTTCCAAAACCCTCCAGTTAATCTGCCGTCCAACTGGAAACACTGGGAGTCAATACAGGCCAGAGAGAGAAATACATGTACTAAACTAACTCCTGCACTCCTGGGGTTGAATCCTGCCCTCTGCTCCTTGAAGCACAAACATAATTGTGCTTCACTCACTGAAAGGAAAAAATAATCTTTATTTAATAATCTTACGATTGCTTGATTAGTGCCGTGAAAATAAAAAGCGCTACTTAAGTGCTGAGTATTATTAGTTTTTTCAGAACATCAGCTCCGAACTCGCCACTCCCCACTTCCTTCTCTCGTAACTCTCTTCATTCATGTCATCAGAAGGCATCTTATTTTCAGCAACAACTACTCACTTCTTCTTTTTTTTTTTTCCAGTGCTGCTGGATGTGCAGAACTACTGTGGAGGTTGCCTGGCAACTGGTGAGACGTATCGGAAAGAGAGATAAGGTCCAGAATGAATGGAATTGAAGAGAACTATATTTGGCTTCATTAAAAGATATTAATGCACTCAAAACTCTACCAATTTGAATTACCCACGCTGAGGTGAAATTTTGCTATTTCTTTCAAAGTACAGACATCCACAGTCACAGAGTAGCACTAAATCAAACAGTACCGCCTCAGGCACACACGTCTGCCTCTGCGGGACAGACTTCAGAGCCAGAGCTTTTACCTGGGTTAGCAGCTTGGTACAGAAAGGAAAAGTCAGGTAACGCAGATAGTCAGTATTTTGAAGAATCTTGGGCCAGAGGAGATAGCTGAATACTTCAGTCTGCCTTTCAGTGCCACATAAGCCACTGTTCTTGTCCATATACTTTGGTATCAAGACGAAATCTCAAATAAAACAATTATTCCTGAAGCTCGCAACTTGAAATGAGATTGAGCACCCAAGACTCCTGCAATGGCAGAGAACTGCTTACAAAAGGTCTGGCCTAACAACTGAAGGAGGTCAAGAATGCCTTGTGCAGCAGAATGTGGACATGTGCCTAGAAGTTCCTAGTGAGAGTTTCTCTCTTACATTAAGCACTTCAACCAACTTCATCTGCATCACCTGAGTGAGAGCCAACCAGTCTGGCACAAAAGAGGATGTTCCACCACCACCTCAAACCCTGACCCATGTTTGATGATTCAGAAGGAAGTGAAAACAGTGACAAAACACAAGCAGCAAATTATCTAAAGGGAAAAAGCAAAAAGGAGAGTGAACTCCCACCTCTGTGACACCTGCAGGTACACACAGCACTGAAAGGCTTCCAGGCCTCACAGACCAACACAGAATTGCACACACCATGGTGATGCTCAGGGTGCTAAAGGGAGGAATAGGAACCCCCAGTGGCACAGGCAGTGGGTAATTCCAGTGCACGCATGGGCTTTGTGCTTCCCAAGGCCACAGTGGCCAGCCCAAGCACCGGGAAAGTTGAATCTTCAGAAGGTGCACTGAAATATGTTTTAAAACTAAACCTGTATCTCCCTAAGACTGCTTAAATGAGGCTCCCTCATCCCCAGCAAATTATTTCAGCTAAAGTACGTCTAATGCTACAGAAGTCAATCTCCTCTCTACCTTCACTTTTAGGTATCTTTTGGGCACAGCTCTACTTCTACGTGTCCATGAAATCATGTCTGAACCTTCTGAGCCCTGGACACCTCCTGGGACCTTCCTTTTCAGTTCTTCCCAGTAATTCCACATCCTTCATGCAGTGGAGACACCAGCAGAGAACACACTATTTTAATAACACTCTTACCAGCATTGGAAGTCCCCTTTATTCCTTATGTTTCACTTTCCTTTTTTTTAGCATCCAAGCCTGCATTTGTCCTTTTGCCACAAAAAAAGCCCAAACCAGACTGGGGTAATTAACTAACTGGCTTTCAAGTCCTTTCCCAATTTTACAGATACCATCTGCATTCTGACTCCTGCAGGACTGCCTCCCATTCAGCTGCATGAAAACAAGTTTTTGAAATACAACTTTTACCCTTTATTTAGATCAGCCCAAAAAAGCAACCTGACCCTGTCAGTAATAACTACACAGGCAGCCTGAAGAGAGGGGCTTCAGGTGGGGTTGGGCCAGCAGTCCAAGGAACGACTTTGTGTTCCTGGAGGCTTTCCAGAGCAGTGCCTCTGTTAACCCCTGCACCAAGAGATCCAGCCTTGACGTTTCTGTAGCACCAGCACTGTTAATGTCACACAAGACAATTTTTTTAATCAAAATATAATGTGATATAATGTTACATCAGATGGCAAACCAGTTTTGTCAATCAGAGCTCTAATCTTTCCAAAAAGCACAGGTTCATTCAGTGAGATTTCACTGCATGTGAAGCTAAGCTGGACTTTAAGGATCTACTTCCTATACGTTCTTGTTGCAAGAAACCAGAGTAAGGAAGAATAATAATAATAATATTAAATTAAAATGCTTGAATTTGATGGCAAGCATCTAGGCAACTCTTACTTCAAGCAATAGAATGTTCCCCCTTTTTCTAAGAATTATAAATAAGTTAACATTGGAATTTCCCATAGTGTATCACAGGAAATACTTCGGGATTCTTGTCCATTATTTATTGAAAATATCCATATTGCAACCGATGATCCTGATATTTGTCCTTCTAATAGATACTAAACTTCCTTTCCTCTTTGCAGCATTTTACAGGATGGAAAGACACCTTCTTTGGTAAGGAATAAAAACATAAAGAACATTTCTGCTTTTTCTATATAAGTATGTATAATTTTACCTTTTGCATTCAGTTTTATATATATATATATATATTTCTTGACTGATTCCAGTTAATCCCAAAGAAAAGTATATTTTTAGAATTTATTCATTAGGAATAAACCAATGAAAAAGCCAGAGAGTGCTGCTTACATGATTCCAAAGTGTTTTTCCTGACTCCCTATGATCTCACAAAACATGCAGAAACTTTTTACCAAACTCAGTCTTTTTGATTTATTTCTTGCCCCTTATTTTCCAGGGATGTACAAAAGCTACTGAGGTAACAGTGCTGTGAAGTTCTTCGATGATAAACATAAGGAAAGTAAACATAGGATTGCATAAGGTGCAATTACATAAAGTGAGGACTGCCCAATTAAGTGAAAGCAAAACACAGAGGCAGCACGGAGCATCCCAAGCTCCCAAGACTTTGGGGAAATTTAAATCCTGTGACACACTTCCAACTCAAAAAACTAAATGGCAAAATAGTTACATTTCAGATTTTTAAGTGTTCTGTGTGTAGGTTATGGGACATGTTTTTATCTACAATGTTCAGCATAAGCAGAATGTGTTCTTAGGAGTAACAATTTTGAGAAACCCTTCATCATTCTGACATGTCAAAAGTAAAAGGCTGCATCAACTTTCCAGGCACTGATCTGAGTGTGCTCCAAAGACCAGAACTGAAAATCCAGTAACTTCCCACACCACAGAAACTGAACTACAAACCCTAAACAACTCCTGAATGCAAATCTCCCAGAACGCCGTGCACTGTGCTTGCTGCACAATCCTTGACACAAAGTACCAGAAAACTGAGGTTTTTCAGTGACACAGAACTGTGTGTTTTGTCCAGCACTTGAAGGTGCAGCACAGGAGAAGCAGAGCAGCTCTGCCTGAGCTGTGCACACCCCCGGGGCTTCTGCACTACCTGGGGCTGGAGTGTTTGCAGCTTACCCAAGGACCCCAAGCACCTGACTGAGCCTTCCTCCTCCCACTTTTCTCTCTCATTTAAAGCAAAAATAATCTTCCTCAGCTTTGCATTGTACTTAGAGGTTTTTTTTCATGAATAATGCAGTGCTGTGATTACAGTCTCATTTCAGAAAAACAAAAAACCTGAAGGTATTCAGTAAGATCTTTTCAGTAAATGGCTATGTTCCTATGATTACAATCTTTTGCTTATTAAAAAGTTATTACAGCTGTAAGTTTTCATATTTTTCTCAGATGGTCTTAACCTGTTAAAAGCAACACAAACTACGTGAAATTATGCTAATCCCTGTTATGCAATTAAATTAAAATTCATGAAACCAACTATTTTAATTTTTTCCACAGTAATGCCACATTTAGCTGGAATATTTATTTTAGGTTAAAACAGGCATTACACATAGTTTCCTGAAGTAACTGTGCTAAGTGTCCCACTACATATTTTTATCTATATTTAAAAAAATAAAAATCAAGCAAGATATGAGCAAGGCATCCTTTGTTATTACAGACTTAAGGAAGACATTTGCTTCAGATGCCCATTTCCTTGCAATGTTTTCTAATTAATATGAACATTTATATTACATAGATAACTGTACTGTCAAAACAGAATCAAAGTGTCTCAACTTGAAGCAAACAAAAGCCTGTGTAAGCACACAGACCTAGAGACAAGAAGAGAGCATTCAGGTCCCAGTGATGAAGGAGGCAGCAGTAAATCCCCCAGCAGGCTGGGGAGGTGCCATTCAAGGCTAAATGGAAGGTCTCCTGGGACTACACCAAACCTCAGAAGGAAATCCTGCACACCTCTGCCTGCTCCATTAGCTCACCCACCACTCCTGGGAGGCCACCAGCCTGCAGCTGGGAGAGATAATTATTTTCTGGTGGCTTAACTAAAAAGACAAGCAAACACAATGACTTATTAAATCGCCCTGTGGAGAATACAGGCAGCAACAAGTGGCTCAGAGGGAAGGTCACAAGCTTTTTGCACTCTTGTAATAGTGAACACCTTAAAACAAAACATCTCATTAGGATATTCCACTACTACATTTCTGAAAAAGTGAGTAATTTTGCCTCTCAGCTGTCAAAAGCACACCTCGATGTATTGCTGGTTCTAAGCAAGCTCAGCACCAAACAAGTAATTCTAATTAACTGCATGTTTACATTGGAGTACAGTTGTAGAAACAACTATTAAAATGCAGCTCATTTGCACTGTACCCTAAATACTTGCATTTACAACTAACTCAAGGTTCAACTGTCCAAGTAAATGCAGAGCATATTATTTTCAACATCAGGATTCAAGTTATATTAAAAAAAAAAACCTCTCAGTGGAATTTCCTTCATTTCAACTTGAGAGCTTTGAATGATCAGGATTAAGGTGAACAACTTCTGCACCTCAGCTCTTCATCAGAGATGGGACTGGGCAACAAATATACAAATGCATGGTATATCTAAAAATAAAGACAGAGATAGATTTGCCTGCTGGATTATACTTCAAAGCATCAGTTCTGCCTGCCTTGATCTCGGAGACGCTCAGGAAGGATGCTCAGAAAACTGGAACAAGAGTGGTGTTTTCACTTCTAAGCAAAAGCCTCAGAACCCCCCAAAAACCTGCTCGTCCAGCCCAGGAGAACAAGGGAGCTCAGCAAGCTAAGAAACAGGAACAAGAAACCACACTCAGATCTGGATTGCTCGAAGGAGCAGAGGAAGGCACAGAGAGTTATTGGTAATACAGTTCATCTTACGGGACAAAACCATGAGGTTTTTAACAATGAAATTGTAAAAAAGGAATGACTGGTACCAGATAAAATGTAGACATGTCATGGAGTAAGGAGAACCTTCAGGGATTGCAATAATGTGAAGGTATACTTTCAATACCAAAAAGGTAATTTCCATGAGCTTAGGATGATAAGCAACATTCTGTTCATGTGCAAAGTAATTCAAGCACCCATCTGGAAAAATTAGTGAAAACACTTTTTTTACTGGGAAAAATCAGAGCACTGCCCAGTCTGCCCATCCCAAATATGTGGGAAATAAGAAATACAGTGAGATACTAAACAACAAAATTCTTAACCAATTCTGTAACAATGTCTAGAAAAAAGGTAACCACTCTGTGCATCTAATTATTAGGAAGAGTTGGTGAAAACCTGAGAAAATACTGCATTTTTTTCAAAAAGGACATTGAAATGTGGAATCTAGATATATATATTTAATATTCTCCATAGAGAGTGATATTTTTTAAGTTACCTGAGGGGGTTTTTTGCAGTATTTAATACAGTTTGTGATTTATTAAATAACAAGTTAAATAGAACATGATACACTGGCTTATACTGGTAGATGTTTGCTTAAGATAAGAAAACGGAGAAAAACACACCACTTCCACTTTAACTCACAAATGTGCAGAGTATAAGTTTATGGAAAATGTTTATGCAAGTTATATATATAACTTTTATCAACTTGAAAGAAATGGGAACAGAGTAAAAATATTTTTAAATCTAGAAGTGAATTGAGGAAGAGTCAGACTTTTTTTAGTTCTTTTCTCAATCTATCTACTGTTGTCCAACCAAACTTGAAGAAGGGTTGCTGTTGCAGAAATTAATTTCCAGAAGTGAAAATTAGGGGCTGAGTAGAAGAGAGACCAAAATTAGTTCTCCAGTGAAAAAAAGCAGGAGGAGTTCATGTAGATTTGCACCAGCTGGCTTTGTCCAGGTAGCAGGAAAAGCAGAAAAAGGAAGATAGAGGGCTGGATGATGCAGGAATATTTAGGGATCAGTGTTGCAGGGAACATCAGGGCCATGGGCTAGAACAAGGACTGGAGGAAATGGGAGATAGTGGGAAAGCTCCAGGTCCCACAGAGGAACTGCATATGCTGTAGGGGACTGGGAGGGACTTTCAGAAAAGATTCATGAGCCAGAACAAGTCACAGAAACCAGACTCCATCAGCAAAGCCACCCACTAAACAGTTTATTTTCTGGTTCAGGAAAGTAAAAGGAAACGTGTAAATTTTCCAAAAAGTCATTTATTGTCATTTGTTTGATTTTTACCAAAACTAATGAGTAAAATCCCACATCTACCACCAAAAGTCAAAATCCTCCCAGCCTCATTCACAATGTTTTCCACATAGTTAAGTCTTAAGCTCTCTTCTGTCTCTCTCTTCTGCTTCTCAGATTACATCACTCATGCTTATTCCGCTATTCATAGTTATTGCTCTCCAAGCTCTCTACAACTCTAACTATAAAGCTTTCTACTAGGCTGATAGCTGCATACTTAAAAAGCTTTTGTGAAATTTAAACCTCAAAACAAATAAAACTACTGGCATATTTTTGGCCAGTCCCTTTACATGCCAAGTCATGTCTGCAACATATGCAAATTTAGCTTAAGGGATGAGTTTACTACTGTTTTTTTTTGTTGATGGTGGGGGTTTTTTTTTGTTTTTTATTAATCAGAACACTGAAATATTTAACTGAAAGCATGAATATCAAGTTGCAAGGCCAGGAACAGTAATTCAGAGGGGTGTCAGTTCTTAGAATATGACCGAAAAATGACTGAAATACAAATCCTACTCCCCTCTTCACCTGCACCTTCACTTTATGTCCTGTGGCACAAATCTTGACCAAAACCCATAACTAGTTGTTCAGCTGGAATGGAAGTTTTCATGGTTGTGAACAGACATGTACACACAAATTTTCCAGCACAGTGACACCTCACCTGTGCCCTGGAACAGGAGCTAAGGAAAAAATAAGCTCTTGGCCTCAAATGTGCAGGACCCTCTAATGGACACTGTGATGCAAAAAAAGAAGGGGGAGAGGGAAATCACACCCCCCAAACCTCACTCCACCAATTTTCCATGTTACTCAAACACCATGAAAAAACTACTTTTGTTGCCAGTCAAATGAAACACAAGAAAGTCTGTGTGTTTCTTGGCAAGGAACTGGTGGGACCATTCTGGAAATACAGGATTGGTACACAAATGTAAAGAAACTGTAAAAATGGAGCAGTTACGTTTGTGTACACAAACTAATTTTAGCCATTAGGAGGGAATTCATTATTTTAGAAGACTTAGTTACAAATACACTTTTTCCTCACTAACAACGTTAACTTCCCCTCCATAAAATCACATGCATGGAAAGGCCAAAGTTAGAAAACCCCACAGTATTAGACAACAGAAGAATAAAGTTACCAAGACCAAAGTAATTTCAGTCACGAGAGTGACACTGCCCAAAGTGTCTAAATAGTATCATTTACTGGTTTATGTGAAATAATGATGGCAAAGCATTCTTCAACATGTATGGAGAAAATACCAGAAACCATCAAAAGCCACTTTTCCATCCTCACAAACTACTAAATCTAGATGAGAAAGGAGAAAATGTTCAAAACTTGTAAGAGGGTGACACGGCTTTCTTAACTTTCCCACGATGAGGAAGTAATTTTTAAAAGTACAAGAGAAACGCACATTTACTTATCATCTAAATCTTGAAAATAGTGCTATTCAGCTCTGCTTCTGCCATCATCAACAGATTTGATAAATATGCAAACTTCTGTTCAACACTTCAACATACTCATTTAAGAAAGTGTCAACATGCTACAACATCATTTGGGAAATTGAGGCTGAGAAACATTACCTGAAAATTCCCTATAACCTCAAGACTTCCTGAATCCTAAATACTATCCAAACTTACTGATCAGAAAGGCACACTCCCCTTATTTGTCAATCTTTGTAGTGGATTTCGTAAGTCACATTTCAACCATTTATTTCTATTTAAGTCTTTCTGCTTGTCCCAGTTTTTCCCATGACACTTCAGAATTGTCTATTGCCTGTGCCAATTCCCGCTTTCTAAAATCGTGCATGACAATGACCCTCTCCTTAGAGTCTGTCAGCCAAAGCCACAGTGATCACTGAGGGGAAAGAGGACTTAAAAAATGAAAATTAAGTGAAAGGCCATCACAGAAGGAAAGAACCTCTGCCTCGGGAGACCAACTCTTTTCTGGTTTTTTTTTCCCCCTTCAGCCTGAGCAACATGTTTAATTCTTCCAACTACATTCCTTATTCCTCCTGTCCTCCCTTTCTCGTTTTTAGTCCTTTCCTATTCATAAAGATTGTCATCTGAACTTCTGCACAGCAAAAAAGAGAAGGCTTTAGCTCCACTTTATCAGTGGATGCTGACAAAACACTGTATGCATTAGCATAGGAGTGGAGACCTACTCCTCTGGAACAGCCTCATGAAAAGACAGCTGAAGTGTAGAGGAGGGAGGAAAGGAAAGGAAGGGAAGTCACAGGCTTCCTGCTATTAAAAGCCAAATTTAAACTCCTTCTACATCACAAGGGCCTCTGTTGTTGGCAGCAATGCAAAGAGCAGAAGATTGGGTTGCTACAGCGTCCTCGCTGCGTTTAAAAGGCAGCTCTTCCATGTTAAAGATTAGGAACACTGGAAGAATACAGTGGGGAAGCCACACTCCCATTATTTATGGTATTGCTGTAGGGAGATTTCAGATGCTAGCACAGCCACCTGAAGCCATTCTTCAGGAGCTGGAAGTGGGCTAAGCCCTTCCAGAACACCCCATGCGGCCAAGCCTGTGCTGCAGACCTGTTGCCTCTCCAATATTCTACTCTGCTCACCAACACAAGGTGCTGGTACTTCCCACATGTCACTTTTGCAACAGGGACAGGAAAAAAATAAGAAATACACTTCTGTCTCTCACTCAACTAGAGCTTATGAAAGGAAAAATGAAAAAAATTAAAGTCTTTGCTGTAGTTAACTCACCTAGAACTTTAACCACCTTCACATTCAATTTAGCTTTAACTATTCAGTACATTAATTACCTGGAACACTTGATTCCATACAGTTCCTCAAATAATTAATTAGCTAAAGGGATTGAGGACTGGAGTCCCAGAGGAAATCATTCTAGTTTTGCAGAACTGCATAGATTTCACCTTGTTAAATGCTACAGTGTTCACCTAAATGCACATGACACCTGTCCCTTCATCTACTTAGGGGCAGAATCCTAAAACCAAAATAAGTACAATTCCCTCACACTCACTGAAGCAGGCCAGCATTTTTAGCACTGGGTATCCTGTTTAATCACCTCAAAGAAGAGCATTTGAGCAACACTAAATAAAAACTTTTGATTCCTTTCTTAGTAGCACACATAGACATTTTTCCTAACAGATATCCTTTCTGCCATGAACATCAACTGTCACAGGACAAGCAAAACAAAGGCAGACAAGTGTTAGCCAGAACTTTAAACTGGACTTCTCTCAAGGCACACAAATAAGCACCTCCAACAGGAATAAATCAAAACTACACTTAGGTCAATTACACCAACATTAAAAGAAGACTCCTCATCTCCAGCATAGTACAGTTTTCACCAGCACTCTGCTGTTACTCGTGACATCAACTGTGGTGTTGCACACAAACAAGTTTATGCTCCAGAACGACTGATCAGGACATTAAGAGAAGCAATGCTTTACTTTTCCTACCCTTCCAAAAAAACCTCTCCATACTATCTTTCTCATTAGCTGAATCCCACATCTCCACATCTTTTTTCCACAAGGTAAAAGAGAGAACAAATGCAGCAAAAAGGGCAACAGGGAAAGCAGGCCAACATAGGGAGCAGTTAGTTACTTGGAAAAAAATACAAGTTACTTAAGGACATATGTGTAACTTGCAAGGATTTCAAAACACTGGAAAATAGCCTTCTCCCCCCTGTAAAGTGTATGTTATGATCTGCTGATTATTTTTGGCAATAGAAACCTAAAATGATGTATTATAACTTACTTCTTGTACTTTTAGAACACTGGAAACCAGCCTTCTCCCTCCTGTAAAGTGTATGTTATGATCTACTGATTGTTTTTGGCAACAGAAACCTAAAATGATGCATTATAACTTAATTCTTGCCCATTTCAAACACACCATTTCTTCATTTGGTTTTTATGCCCCTCAGCAAGGACAAGCATGAAGGAGTAGCTGCACGACAAACGCCACGGGAGGGTGGACGGTCCTGAGCTGCAATCCCTGCCTGGCTCCCACCCCAGGACATGCTCTGTGAGGGGCAGCAGGGCTGTGCTAACCCAGGGCTGCTCCAGAATCCAAAGCCCTTGCAAGGAGAAGGCAGAAGCCAGCAGAGCCTCCTGAGGCCCAACTTGCCATGTTGCCCTGGATTGCAGCTGCACACTCAGCTCTGCCCAAACGCACCGCGCCCAGCGAGACGCTCGAGGAACACAAATCCCAGCGTGTCCCAGCCCCTCTCCAGCTCTGCAGGCTCCCTATGAGGGGTCTCAGGGCCCCAGATTTCACCTAAATTTGGGCTTGCAGCTCGCAGGGTTCAGAAGGTTATCTACCCATGTAAGACATCATTCATTACACAGCATCATTATCTCTTCAAGAGCATCCGTGTGCTTAGAAAACTTACAAGAACTGTGTTGGTTAAAAGGATTGATACTTTCAAAGGTCCCAGGGATGTTCCACTTTCATTTACTTTTTACTTAGCACCCAATGCTGAGAGCTGCTACATCCAAGTCTACTCATGCAAATCTTTTAAGTCACACAAGTTTTTTAAGAGGTCTTTAATAACAAGAGCAGCCAAAATGACGGAGGCAACTCAGCAGTAGAAGGATGCAAGACCAGGCACTTATAAAAAGTTACTTTGGAAAAAGAAAATATTCCCTATAAAGAGGAGCTAAAGACATGTAGCACAGAATATAACTTATTATGAATCAGTCTGAACTTTCATTTAAAAGACTGTCTACCTTATCCTGAATTAGCATTTGGTGATTAGGAAGCAGTACTGTCCAGGCTCCTCGGCTAAACTTTTAACTCAGACCTTCTTACTCAATAATTAACTACTGGAAGACTAGTGAAAGCTTAATCTTCTCAAAAAGCCAGGATTAGCAAAATAGATGATACCACTAAAAGCTAGAGGATGATAATACAGAACTGCTATGTTTGACAACAAGCAAGACAAAGCCAGAAATACAATCTAAAAAAAATTAAAATTAAACACAGAGAATAAACTTTGAAGTTTCAACACCTTGATTCAATTAGAATTAAATTAGCAGGTTTGGGGATACACACACAGATGCTTGCAAGCATAAACTAGCATGCAGAAGAATCTCTTCTTACTGTCTAGCAAGGTTAGACAAAAAGTTAGCAAACACAAATCCTTCGCAGACAAAAAAACCCCACAGATAATTCATTTTTCCCATCTTAATGCCATTCTCCTCCTCACAGCTATCAAATAACTGAACAGACATTAAGTGTGAAAAATAAAAGCTTTTAGAAACATAATTTAACACAAACATGTGGACAAGCAAACACAACAGAATCCCCAAAATTCCCCGTAGGGTTTCATTTTGTGAGGAGGCAGAAACTCCAGCCTTCCTTGCTCCAGCCACAGAAAACTGCCCTCGTTCTGGACACCGACACGAGCCACACGAATCAATGTGCCATAGCTGAGGTAAATCAGTGTCAGCCATGTTGTGGGAGAAACTGCAGCCCACAAACACACAAAACTTAAGCCTTCAGCAAATCAGCTACGCCTCGATACAAGTCATTTTGTACTGCTGGATCCCACTTATGACTGGTGCCTGACATCTTCAGCTTAATGTCTATTAATCTAATCTAAAAATACACAGCCAAATTCTGGAGACAGTGCAACAGCAGTGAGAAGGAAACACCCCAAGCTATAAAACAGCAGCACTGACTCTGTGCGGCGCACAGGAGGAAGGTACGTTGTGAAGTGAGAAAGCAAATGCACTTACTCAGCATTAAATCCATTCACGTGCAAGATCCTCATCTGTTTGACTATTGTGCTTTTACCGGATTCACCAGCACCTAGAAAATGAAAGTAAATCAATTTCAGAAGGAAGCACGAGTGATTTAGGGGCACACTAGGATTTTTTTTCTTCAGGGTAAAATCGAGAAAGTTGGTTTTCTCAGTGCCAGAGTGAAAAGTGAAAGAAATAATTGCCACTGGAAACTTCAGTTGTAGCTAAAAATAAATGCCCAGCTCAAGTCATGTGTCAGATCTGAATCTTGGATCATTTCACTGTCTGTTTTTCCAGTGTCAACGTTAAAAGCAGATTGCAGTATTTGGAACCAAAAAGGACAACTTCAACATTTTATAGAGAAGACAGAGTATGTCAAAACCTGATTGCATTATCATTACTATCTGACAAAGGGAAGGACTGACTGAAGCCCCTATTAAACCAAAGCATTTTTGTTAGACCCATAAAGTATTTTAAGTTTGGCTGCCGTTTATCATCCCCCAGTCAAAGGCTGTAACTTAAACCACAAGAAGTAAAATACGTGGATACTCACATCTGAAAAAGGAAGGCATCCCTTTAAGCCTCCACCCACCAAGCTACAAAAACCTCCTTCTCTTATTTGTGTCTTGTAAGCAACCTCCCACCCTCCCTATGTATTCCAAAATCAACCCTCTAACACAACGAGACGCGAAGCCCCCACTTTGCGGCCACCTGCCCCAAGAGCCCCCTGGCAGCCCTGCCCTGCTGCCCCATGTACCTGCAGCCCAAAAAGCCCTGCTCCACTTTACTCCAGTTTCCATAAGTGGCTGGCTGCTATTTCTGCTGAGCTGCTTGGATGCCAGTGCACAGGGCAGCCCATCTGCCCATAGTACCCGTTTTTCCATGCATGCCGAACAACTCCAACAGCAGCATTTAATTGAGCTGCTCCACGCTGCCAGATTGGCAGCTTTCTATAAAAAGCAAACATATTTTTGCAGGAGTAGTATCACAACCTGGCAAAATTTAGAAAGATTCCCCCTTAGCATCTCCTGGCGACTCATTTACTCCACTCCTTAGCCTGTGTCTCAACAACAGGAACCGTACATCTGTGGCAGAACAGGCAGGGAGGTAGTTTGAATTTATAGGATGTCAGGCCTCTGCTAGCACACCCTGACAGCACAAGCCTCCATTTTGAGCCTCATGTTCAAAACTGTATTTTAGCAGTTATGTTTCAAAGTACATTTTCTGACAAACACATTCCCCTCCTGCTTTCCTTTTCTGCCCCATAGTCCTGCTCTGCTCTCCATAAAACCTGCTTGCATGTTTTGCCACTTTAATACCAGAGCCTTACTCCTTTTTCCTCTCCTCACTCCCTGATGTTTTCTAAGCATTTAGAGAGCAGTTTTTATCTACAACTCTTTCTGCAAGCACCACTTCTCCCCCATACTACTATTCTGTAACATACACCCTTCTGCCTCTTCAGGCAGACTGCACCAGGCAATAAACACAGGTGGCCAAACCGATCCAGAACCAGCCTCTTGGGTTAAGACAGAGAGACTGGGCCCTCTTCACAACTAGGAATTATTCAGGAACAGCAGTATTTTCCACAGTCATATTTCCATTTTAAAATAATTAGCAACTAAATTTCAGCTGTAACTCAAAATCACATCTTATATTTATAAGCACTTGGAGCCAAAAGCTTTACTTCACTCAGGCCAGGAACAGGGCTGGATGGTTGTTGCATTTGCTATAAACACATACGGTTTGGTATTGACACACCTGGGCTCTCTGGATCTCATACAACACTGGGGAACCAAAGCGAAGTCTTACATCTACATGAGCCTCTTTCTATATTTGGCTGCTCATTAAGGCCATACTCTTACCAACAATCACACACACGTTTCACTTCACCACCAAGGAGAGTTCCATGAATTTCCGTGAGGCTGCTGGTGGCAGCGGGACAAGCACGTGCCCGGCGCCGGGGCCTGCGAGGAGCTGCACAAACCCACTGGAACAGTCGGCAGCTCTTCTTTGTTGCTATTTGAATACGATTTGAAAAGATTCAAAGTGCCTGGCTTTTTAGTTCACGTGTCTTATAGAGGAAACATAACGTAGCAATAGGGATGTGAGCTTTTTATGTTTTGGTGTTTTTTTCCTTTTGTTTTTGGTTTTTTTTTTTTTNTAGTCTGTGTTACAGACTATCCACAATCCGTGACAGAAACTGTAGCAGCTGAGCTACCGCTTTAAAACCCAGGCACACAGATGACCTTACTGCTGTCGCTAAACACACGCAGATTTTTATTCACAAGTATCTAAACTATTTTTCAGCCACCAAAACTTAAAAAAACAAAACAAAACAAAAAAACAGACACACACACACACAAAAAAAAAAAAAAAAAAAAGAAAATCCAGGCAAGCCCATCATTTCTCTGTTTGCTGAAATTTTGCCTCTTACGAAAGCAACCCGCCTGATGACAAATGGTTTCTACGTATCTACGTAATGTTCAGCCTGAAATCTGGAAGTCTAAGACATTCCCCGGGAGCTGAAGTCCAAACCACCCCGTTAAAAGGTTTCTGCAGGAGCCCTGGCAGGCTCCTCAGTGCTGCAGGTGCTGCCGGAGCCCCAGTCACTCTCCATTTACGCTAACCCTCCTTCTCCAAATGAGTGTTTGAACGCTTTTACTGGTGAAAGCACACTTCCAAATTCACAGCCTATCCCCCCAAAAAAAAATTCCCCCCTTTTTTTTCCCCCGCCCCCTTCAAGGAGGGCTTTTTCAGCCCGAACTGAGGCAGCTCGGCAAGGCCTACCCGGTGCTGCTCCCCCGAGCCCCGCAGACCGGGCGGTCCCTCGGCCACCAAAACAACCCTCAGCACGCTACTCCAACACACGCCGCAACAACGAGCCTCACAACACATTTTCTTGCCCTCCTCCCACAGCGATTTTTAAACCTTTCCCTTGCTCGGGGAGACCCGAGCCTGAAGCGTGTCTAAAGGTGCGTCCCGGCAAACGCCGGGGCAGGTGAGGCGGCGGGGACCGCACCGGGGGCCGGGGCTGTGACCGTGCCCGGGGAAGTGACTGGGGCTGTACCCGGGGCTGTGACCGTGCCTGGGGCTGTACCCGGGACAGTGTCCGTGCCCGGAGCCGTGGCTGTACCCGAGGTTGTGCCCGGGGCTGGGACTGTGGCCGTGGCCGTGCACGGGGCTGTGCTCGGGGTTGGGGCTGTACCCGTGGCTGTACCCGGGGCCGTGGCCGGGGCTGTACTCGGGGCCGTGGTTGTGCCCGAGGCTGTGGCTGTACTCGGGGCCGTGGCCGTGCCCGCCCGGCCCTGCGCCGCTGCCCGGCCCCAGCGCGGCCGCGCTTCCCTCCGGGACCGACATCCTCCCTCCGTTTCCCCCAAACGATTCCCCGACTTCCTCCCTTCCTCTTCCTCCTCCCGCTGCCCGGCCTGCCCCCCGCACGTCCCTCGGGCACCCCGAGCCACGGGGAGCGGTGTCCAGCCCCGCCGCTCCGCTGTCACTGCCCTGCCCTGTTTATGTGCGGGGTTCCCCGCGGGCCCCGCCGCATCCCTGGCCCCGCTCCCCGCCCCAGGCCCCGCCGCTCCGTACCTGCCCCGGCTACTTCCCAAGCCCTCCCCGGAG
>VXAU01011327.1:3526854-3570388 GCA_013399695.1 Formicarius rufipectus
CCACAGACCCCCAGATCCCCCAGGAACCACCGCAGGGCTGCTCATGGCCGGATCTCACTGCCACAGCCCCCCAGCCTCCCCGGGAACCACCACAGGGCTGCCCACAGGGAACCCCCCCAGTGCCACAGCTCCTCAACCTCCCCGGGAACCACCGCAGGGCTGCTCATGGCCGGATCTCACTGCCACAGCCCCCCAGCCTCCCCGGGAACCACCACAGGGCTGCCCACAGGGAACCCCCCCAGTGCCACAGCTCCTCAACCTCCCCGGGAACCACCGCAGGGCTGCTCATGGCCGGATCTCACTGCCACAGCCCCCCAGCCTCCCCGGGAACCACCACAGGGCTGCCCACAGGGAACCCCCCCAGTGCCACAGCTCCTCAACCTCCCCGGGAACCACCGCAGGGCTGCTCATGGCCGGATCTCACTGCCACAGCCCCCCAGCCTCCCCGGGAACCACCACAGGGCTGCCCACAGGGAACCCCCCCAGTGCCACAGCTCCTCAACCTCCCCGGGAACCACCGCAGGGCTGCTCATGGCCGGATCTCACTGCCACAGCCCCCCAGCCTCCCCGGGAACCACCACAGGGCTGCCCACAGGGAACCCCCCCAGTGCCACAGCTCCTCAACCTCCCCGGGAACCACCGCAGGGCTGCTCATGGCCGGATCTCACTGCCACAGCCCCCCAGCCTCCCCGGGAACCACCACAGGGCTGCCCACAGGGAACCCCCCCAGTGCCACAGCTCCTCAACCTCCCCGGGAACCACCGCAGGGCTGCTCATGGCCGGATCTCACTGCCACAGCCCCCCAGCCTCCCCGGGAACCACCACAGGGCTGCCCACAGGGAACCCCCCCAGTGCCACAGCTCCTCAACCTCCCCGGGAACCACCGCAGGGCTGCTCATGGCCGGATCTCACTGCCACAGCCCCCCAGCCTCCCCGGGAACCACCACAGGGCTGCCCACAGGGAACCCCCCCAGTGCCACAGCTCCTCAACCTCCCCGGGAACCACCGCAGGGCTGCTCATGGCCGGATCTCACTGCCACAGCCCCCCAGCCTCCCCGGGAACCACCACAGGGCTGCCCACAGGGAACCCCCCCAGTGCCACAGCTCCTCAACCTCCCCGGGAACCACCGCAGGGCTGCTCATGGCCGGATCTCACTGCCACAGCCCCCCAGCCTCCCCGGGAACCACCACAGGGCTGCCCACAGGGAACCCCCCCAGTGCCACAGCTCCTCAACCTCCCCGGGAACCACCGCAGGGCTGCTCATGGCCGGATCTCACTGCCACAGCCCCCCAGCCTCCCCGGGAACCACCACAGGGCTGCCCACAGGGAACCCCCCCAGTGCCACAGCTCCTCAACCTCCCCGGGAACCACCGCAGGGCTGCTCATGGCCGGATCTCACTGCCACAGCCCCCCAGCCTCCCCGGGAACCACCACAGGGCTGCCCACAGGGAACCCCCCCAGTGCCACAGCTCCTCAACCTCCCCGGGAACCACCGCAGGGCTGCTCATGGCCGGATCTCACTGCCACAGCCCCCCAGCCTCCCCGGGAACCACCACAGGGCTGCCCACAGGGAACCCCCCCAGTGCCACAGCTCCTCAACCTCCCCGGGAACCACCGCAGGGCTGCTCATGGCCGGATCTCACTGCCACAGCCCCCCAGCCTCCCCGGGAACCACCACAGGGCTGCCCACAGGGAACCCCCCCAGTGCCACAGCTCCTCAACCTCCCCGGGAACCACCGCAGGGCTGCTCATGGCCGGATCTCACTGCCACAGCCCCCCAGCCTCCCCGGGAACCACCACAGGGCTGCCCACAGGGAACCCCCCCAGTGCCACAGCTCCTCAACCTCCCCGGGAACCACCGCAGGGCTGCTCATGGCCGGATCTCACTGCCACAGACCCCCAGATCCCCCAGGAACCCCCGCAGGGCTGCTCATGGCCAGATCTCACTGCCACAGCCCCCCAGCCTCCCCGGGAACCACCACAGGGCTGCCCACAGGGAACCCCCCCAGTGCCACAGCTCCTCAACCTCCCCGGGAACCACCGCAGGGCTGCTCATGGCCAGCCCCCCAATGCCACAGCCCCCCAGCCCACTGGGAACCATCGCAGGGCTGCTCATGGCCAGATCTCAGTGCCACAGACCTCCAACCCCACTGGGAACCACGGCAGGGCTGCCCACAGGGAGCCCCCCATCCTCTGCTCATCGGGACCAGCATCGGGACCGCCGGAGCCTCTGCCGGGAAGCCCCCAGAGCATCCAGGGATCCAGGGACGCTGCGAAGGGACAGCAGGTCCCGTGGCTCTGAGCCGCCACCTCGGTCACCCCAAAGACATGAGCAGCGAGGGGTAAACTGAGCCACAGCCACGGGTGACAGCACAGGGGAACCCGTCCCGTGTGCCCAGGGAAGATGTTGGCAGTGCCAGGCTGAAGGCAGGGCCCCGTGCCGGGCTGCACTTCACACCCTATATATAAAATACACAGCAGCACAGTCAGCCTGAAACACTCCCTCTGTGAATTGGAGGTACTGAGGGATATATATACTAACTCCATACATGTGAGAGTTAAGGAAGATTTGTCCAAGGAACTACTACCAGAGGAAGTGCTGGGCAGCCACATTATTTGTTTTATTTAAAATGATTGCAGGCTTGATAATGTGTCTTTATCAAAACTACACATGTGCTGAGCATGCACAGTGCCGTGTGTTGTGAGGCAGACAGGAAGGGGTGGATTTAATTTATTTCTTTATTATGAATATCGTGGTGCTGGAAGGAGAATCCTGGCCGACAGCGTGAAATAAAGCCAAACTTTCAGAGGATGTTTTGGGGGCTGAAGTTCCTGTGCTGTCTTTTCAAATTCAATCTTAAATTCTGTATTCCTAATCCTCTGTTCTGTCTGGACCATCTCATGAAAGGACATGTATATTATCACAAAGCCAAGTGAGTACCTCATAGCATTGGCCATTAATATTCATTTGAAAGAAAAACGGAGTTCCAGTTTCCTGGGTTTGCTTCCCTGGAGTCAGGGAGTTTATAAATTCCCAATTCTGGCAGGCAAAAGGGACCTGGGCAATTGTGACACACCAAAATTAGTTCTCCATCAAAATGATAACCTCATTTTATTTTGCAAACATGGTCTTGGCTGTAAGGTTTGATTACGTTTATTTGGTATCATAACCCTCCATGGTGGATCAAAGACTCATGTTGCTGGAGATGCTCTGCACCCAGCTGAGCAACAGTGGCCAAGGCACAAACACCATGACCAGCACAGACAATCTCCACACCTTCGGTCTAGAAATCAGAAGAATTAATTCTTTGCCACCCTAAAAGCTGGTTTGGAGGGAAGAAAAGGGCACAGAAGGAACAGACTTCAGACTCTCCATGGGTTAGTGTGGGCTGTATCAGCCAAATCAGAGGGAAGGCATGAAGAGCTGATGGTGTAGGGACAGTGGCCCAATCTAAGACACACAAGCTATGAGATCAAACTGTGCAGGAGCAACTTTTTCAGTGATCTGTATATGCTTAGTACTGCCTAAGAGTAAAGTTCAAACAGCTAAGAAATTCCTTGCCTAAGGATGAATAAAGGATTTCCTGTTACCAGAGGGTTGAAACTGAGATTATTTTAAGAAATTAAGACCATGAAGTGCTGAAGCAATGCTTACACTAGCTAAGAAAATGGACTGCAGGATCTCACTGCTCCAAAGAGAGTCCTCAAGGAGGTGTCTTTATAGAAGCATCAATGTGAAACCTATAAACAGGAGAGATCAGCCCAGGTGAGAGGTGGCAGAAGGACATGGATTCACTGGCTGCATCCAAACACTCCAAACCAGTCTGCTTGCAGAGAAGGTGGGACAAGACATGACAGTAATAACATACCATGGTTTGAGACCTCCTACTCTAGCAACAATTATGTAATTGTTACAGTCTCTTAATATCCGAGTAAGAAACCTTTTTATTGCATCAAGTTCTCATGTCTAGACAGATATCCATCATGAATGAATCACTACTGACTACCTTGGAAGACCCAAGCTGACTATCTGGACACATCAACATTTAGGGAACAATTTTCTGGAGACAGTTCTTTTGGTACATTTCTGTAGGGTAGGGTGGCTGGGAGAAACTCTGGTTTTCCAGCAGTACACTTAGAGGACCAGTAAGAAACCAGTACAGGCTTAGCAAAGGAACCTCTTAAACACAGAGACCTAAGTCTTCAAAGATACCCCAACTCCCCCTCAATAAAAGTCATTAAAAAAGCTACCAAAACCACATAAGCAAGGAGAAAATACATGGAAAAAAACAAACAGGCTTGAATTCACCTCTTAGCCTGAAACTATGCCTTTTCTAGCAGTAATGAGTCTACCTCATTCCTCTCTAGAAGGTTTTGCTTCTTTGGGAGGCAGCACCTCTTCCCTAAATAATTGGAACACCTCTTCTACCCCTTTGTTTTGGCTTCAAAAGTTCTTTTTTTTCCCTTTTCTTTTTGTTCCTTTCCAGAACTGCTAATCAGCTACTCTGCAAAATGGTCACTGTCTTATGGAATTCTTTTCCTCAATTACTCTGAATGATTCCCAGCTTTCTCATTTGTCCTCTTGGAGGTGCTCCTCTCCTTGGCAAGGACAGAGGGCATCTCCAACATGGGCCTGGATTTTAATTTAGCACAGATGTTCCAGCACAGCAAATGATTCAGTGAAGGTTAAGGTGTTCTCCAAAACTGTGTTCACCAAACCACAGTTTGACTCACATATGCCCCCAAACAATCACACATTAGCAATTATAATGATCTTTAATTAAAAAAAACCCAACACTATGTTGCTGTTCTTACAGATAAGGATCTATAGAAATACTTGTATAGGTGCCATGAAAGTTTATTTTTCAAACTACATTTCAGTGAGGGAATTTTTAACTACCTTACCTGCATTACTCGAATTCTACTCTAAAATGAACTTCTTTGAAGTTTTCTTATTAAAAAAGCTTTAAAAAGTAAGCACCTTGAATTATTTTTCTATGAACCACCTAATCTTCTTAAGCAGTAAAAAGTTAACTTCAGCTCAAGTCATTCCTCTTGGAGAAAGGCAATGAAAAAGGAAGTGGATCCACACATCTCACCCTACATTTTCTCTAAATGTAACATCTAGTCCCTGATTGTTATAATTTTTCATGGTAAAGCTTTCTGAGTGTTTATAGCCAGCAGACTTTGGCTTTTATACTGGAAAGTCTGTTATATAAATGTCACTTTCATTTCATCCTCAGTTATAACAAAGTCATTAATGCAGCTGATTCCTAAGAAACCTTATATTTTAGCAACTTGTCCCAGCTCTGGCACTGCATAAACACTCCTGACACAGAGCATGAGAAAATCATACCTTGGAGAAGCCACATGTTTTAACCCAGGGGTAGGAGCTAAATTTGCACACTCTTCTTGATATGAACATCAGTGTGACATTTGATTTCCAGAGAGCTCTGATCACCTAAGCACATTTTGTAGCTGCACTCACATTATTATTCTGTAGCACTGTGGCTTCGATCCTTAGGTCTTACCACATGAGAATCTGGGGTTGGATGCCAAGGCACTACAATGGCACTTCAGAGACTTCATCCCTGTCCAAACCAGAACTCAAAAAAATCTCCCCTCTTGGCTTTTAATCCTGCTCAAAACCAAATATTGGAAGCAGGTTAAGATCTACGAACTAACAGATCTGGCCCCTCGCCACGTGCCATATTAAGATGCCATATTTAGCTCCTCATGCTTGAACACTCAGATGCTTAACCTGTTCTCTCCAGCCCTTTCATCCACTTCCAGTAAACTACTAACCAAGAGGGTTTTCATCCTTCTCACCCTTCCTACCATTCCTCTTTGCTGCTTTACACACAGTTAGTGCCGCTCTGCCATGGCACTGGAAAAGGGACTGTTGTGCTCCCTCTGCTGCCTGCTGGGCTCTGCAGCAACCCGGCAGGACACGGCCACGAAACACAGTCCTCCTTGGCAGAAGAAATGACTTACGAGAGTGTGAAAAGACACAGGTGTGAAAGCCCAAAACGCCGAGCAAGGAAACCTCAGTGTTCCTGATGGACGCCTTGTGCGGCAAAGACCAAAGAGGTCACTCAGGAGAGGAGGGAAGACCAACAGTGGGGAGTAAAGGACACGAATGGATGGGACAGCTGAACAACACTACCCAGCGTTGATTTCTGGCCATCCCTCGTGGAAAGTGGGCCAGCCAGTTCCTCAAGGTTAGCTGCAGTGAGCCTGTTCCATGGTCCTTGACATGCCACCCAAGCTGCAGCCGCCGGGAGGGAGCCTCCTGCAGAACAACGTGGGCAGCAAGGGTCGTTTCCAGCTGATCACAGACAGGTCGGGACAAGCTCCTCCTCACTTCTGTTGAGGAGGCAATTTTCAGGGCTAGGAGTATGGAGAAGGGCTGTGGACAGCCAGTTATCCAAACAGATCTCTTGAATCCCTAACGACAGGGAGCACTTTGCCCCTCTCAGTGCCCGCAGTCCGGGTGCTGGATCTGTCCTTCCAGGGGTGATTCAGCAGCAAAGAATATTTACTGTTATTTAACAATGCAGTGGTCCACAGACATGATTTATGATTCAACAGAGAATACATTGGGTGCAGACCTTTTAAAAAAATTACCAACAGATTATGTCTTCCATTTAAAAAAAAAAGGAACTATTTTATTTATTTGGAGAGAAGATCAGACGAGAATAAAACTGATGGAGTGGAAGACACCTTAGTGCTGTTTTTAGAAGTGACAATCTTGGTTGATGCCTCTAAAAAATACTTAATTAATATTTAGACTATTATGGATGAAGTGAAAGGTTCACACAGGATTCTGTCTGAAATGCCTGAAAAATAAGCCTTCAAGTCTTTGTTTATGTTGGCAAGTAACCTGGCTGGGTATAAAAGCCAAAGGTATGATTGACTACCTCACATATTTTACAACTGTTACACTAAATAGGTATTTTAGAATTTACATCCTTATAGAAGGATCTTTAAATAGACTTTCTCAAGGTGCTTAAAACAAACACACTCTAGGACACACTTCCTGTTTCATTACTGCATTTAACTAAACTTCGAAAATATAAGTTCACTTTTCTTTCAACAAAAATACAAAAATTTTAAGGGTATAAAGACAGCAGAAATCTCCCTTATTGTTTTTAATGAACACCCACAAATCCCTGAAAAAAAAACCCAAACAATCAAAGCACTGAACACTTTTAAACATTAGTATGTGCCAGTTTAGCCCATTCACTTTCCCCTGCCCCCTTTAGCAGTGTGTGGGGCAACTCTGCAGCAGAAATTATCGCAAAAAGATGAAAACTGATTTTTTCCCCCAGTTTTAATATTTATCACCAACTCTCAGCATCAATCAGCAGCTTTCGTACTACCTGTAGTTGGAATTGTGTATCAAATCTGGCACTGGGAAGAGCAGAGCCAATGAGGGAGACACCTTTTAACCCCACACATTGCCCTCCTCGGATTTCCTGAGTTTCCAGGGGAGCACATCGATGTCCCACCACCATTCCTGCATCTTTTCAGCCTCACTGCCGGTTGGTTGCACACCCCAGTGACACACCTCCTTCATCCTCCACAGGGGCTTTGCAACAGCTCTACAACTTTCTTACTGTTTCTCACTGAGAACATCGATGTTCCTCCTCCTCCCCACGAACTGCTCAGCAGAATTTGTCATTTACAGGTGGGAAACACAGTCTGTTTCTGCAGAGAAGGAAAACAAGGGATACACTCTTACAAAACCCCAGCAGTGAAAGGAATCTCCCCCAGCAGCAATTTTGGAAGGAAAGGCTCTGGTGCTGCAAAACTGGTCAGAGCTGGAGAGGTTGGTGGCATCCTGCAGGAGCCCAGCTCTGCAACAACCAAAGAACTAATTGTGCTTTAATCAGGAGTCAGTCACGGCTTCTGCTTTCACTTGATACACTCCAAGGTACTCACAGTTCTGGGAACCAAAAGCAGCTTGTTAAACAAACCCTCCTGCACAGGTTTTTTTTTTCCTGGGATGTGTGACCCAACTTCTTCAGACACAGTTTTGGGAAGGAACCAGGTAAAAGCTGATACTCAGGATGACTGGGGAACAGTTTCCAAGAGAACATGGAGATCAGACTTCCAAAGGTACTTTGTACCTCAAGATGCAGGTAGATCTCCAAAAGGCCTTCCAGCTGAATCTATTTGCCATACCCACAGCAGCATGTCCCCATTAGGAAGCTTTCTGCATTTTTAGGCAACTAAATACCTCTAAATAAGTTAGAATCTACATTTCACTTTTAAAAGATGGTGCACACGACTCGGGAACACACAGCTGTGGGTGCACCAGTCGATGCAGGAATGTGTGTTCCCACTCCCTGTGCTGCAGAGGGGCTTCTTGGAGGGGTTTTCTTGTACTTCAGCCTTTGCAGCTCTCTGGCAGGATCCAAGCAGGGCAGGCTGAGTGTTTATGACTGTTCCTCCTTGTTTTTGTATCTCAGATGAGCACCTGCAAACTGGTGCTTGGAAAGGCATTTAATTGGGAAGCTCACATGCCATGCATGCATAATATTAATGCACAGCAAATGCTAATGGTGTGTATTTATGTTATATCTAAACAGAAAAGCACCTGCCAGCAGGCAGAGACCCCGTGGTTATTTCAAAGTACTGCTGAACATTCACTGATTGCAGTTGGTATTCTGTGTTTATCCACTCCTTTTGTACAAAGCAATAACATTTTAACCCAAATATCCCTGAGCAGTAAGCTGTGCCTTCCTTCTCTCAAAGGACTGCTTACAAATCTTCCAACTAAAGTAGTGCAGAATATACCTTGTTATACACATATATTTTTTGCATTTGTCAGGACATGATTCTAATAAACTCCACATATATACGGATATAGCTCAGCTTGGACTAATGCTTCAGCCACAGCTGTGAGCACACAGAGTCCATCCAGAGGGGCTCAGTGTTCCCTCAGCCATCCAGGGTCACACACAACATTCACACTCAGGCCACATGTGTGTATGTAATTCTACAGAACTCTGCTTTATTCACGACTGTTCTTCTGTTGGAGCTTTCAACTCACACGAAAATGTTCCTTCTGTGGCCCTCATGATTTTCAGAATCAAGAATCCAAAATGAATTGCCTGTGAGCACTGACTGTAAACTACAAACTGTATAGATTTAGCCTATACAATGTCCAGCCCAAATCCCACAAACTGCTCTGAACTTCTTTTTCCTTTCTTTTTGCCATCTCTCCTTTGCAAGGCTCCCGCTTTCTTGCAAATTCATGCTTTTCAGGGGCTTCTTGTTTCGGCTGCCTTCTCAGATTACAATTTCTTTTGTGTTAATTAAGCTGAAAAATTGAAAGAATGTTGCTGACTCTACAAAGAACACAAAACAGGCTTGCTTGAAAAGCTAAAAATAGATGGCTCTGTTCGGAAGACAGACGACTCAGTCTTCAAACTATTTGTACAATGTGAATTAATTGCAGATGGCCAATTCATTTATTTAGCCCTCTGTGACAGAAACGAAACTGCTCCTGCGGCCGCTCTGTGTGTGCAGGAAGCTCCTTTCAGGTAGCTGGGACTGCTGAAGAGCCAGGAGGGGGTTTGGTGTTTGCAGGGGCCGGTTTGTCAGGAGGTTTTGGGATGGGATGGGATCCTGCAGCCTCCCGGCCCCTGTCCCAGCAGCTCAAGGGCTGAGACTGATGGACACGAACTGAAGCTCCACTGGCCCGCTCACGTTTCCTTCCAGCACTCACAGGGGAGGCTGCAAATCAGCCACATTCCTGCGAGGAAAATCACATTTCATAATGATGTGAACGTTGTAACAAAACCCACCCGGATTATTTGACTTATCTGAAATTAACGCCGGGTTTCTGTTTTTTTTTTTTTTTTTTTTTAGGCTTCACTTTTTTTTTAAAATAAATTTTATTTTTTTTTTTTTTTCTTTTTAGCCTTTCTCCCTAAAAGCAAAAGAAAGTTTAATTTAAAAAAATAATGTTATTGATTTAATGGGAGAGAATTCAGGAAAATCTAAGTGGAAACTGATATTCCATCCTGGCTCTTATTGTTAGATAAACGGGAGGTTTCCAAAAATACCATCTATTAGACTAGGGTCTATAAACTGTAGCTGTGAAATAAAAATATCATTGAACTAGATAAATTGTTTAGGACACAGAATGATCTGTACTAGAACTTTACAGCAGATCCTGAACAGCATGAAGCCTCCTTTGTGCTGGAAAACTAGAAACGTTGTCATTTGGGAGTCTAAATAATGCCAAGAAAAAGAAACTAAATATCAGAGTCCCTTTTCTCCAACACCACTGTCTCTCCTTTGCAATTTTACTACTTTACAGGCTCTAAATCCTTGTCTGCAGTCTTGCTACCTTGAAAAATGTGCAAAAGTTGATCCATGCAAGGTCTGAGCTAAGAAAACCTCCCAAGAAGTTTCAGGTGATATGATATCTGGCACGCTGATAGTATCACAGAGATTACATTTTTCTGCTACTTTCTTTAAATAACATAATGTTGCTGCCTGCATTTCAAAGTATTTATATTGCAGCTTAAAGACTTTAAATTGAGACTGGTGCTTTTTAAAGGCATTAAGTCTTATAAGCCAAAAATAAAGCTTGATGCAGGAATGAATTAAATTTTCTGCCTAGACAAACGATCATAATCTATTGAAATTAAAATACCAGTCCTCAGTTCAGGCTCCTTATGAAATGCCTCTTAGGAAGTTACCCAAGCTTGCTGGTTATCATAGATTTAGAAGGGGGCAGGCATAGGCCTCTACCCTGTATTTTAAGCTGTATTCCTTTGCTACAACTTCAACCAAACTCCCACCAAGGTCAAGGGAAACAACTTGTTCTCAAGCAATACAAAGCAGTTGTGCTACAGCACCTTCCTCCTGCCTTTATGGACTACAAAAGGAAAGTTTAAATAGAGCTGCAAGCTTCTTAACAAGAAAAAAAAATCATTTCCCCAGGAAAGAAACTTTTGTAGGATGTCTCTCAAAGATGACCTCCATCCTGCAGGCTTCAAAATGTTTTCATCTACTTCCTCGAAATACAGGTGAGACCTGAGGTGGAGCAGGGCACAATAAACCTGCTAAATAACAAAGGTCACCTGCCTTCAACTGCATCAATAAAAGAAAAAAAAAGGCTGAGATATCCCAGGGGTTCAGTCCAGGTTAGGGTGCTGGGCAGGTTGTGTGCTGGCCACACAAGCAGGGGAGGAACCTGCTGCTGCCCCTCAGGACGTGCAGCAAGGAAAATGCTCCTGGGGAAGCACCACCAGGCAGCAGCCAGGATACACCAACCAGCAGCGTCCCCATGATGAGACACACTGGAAAAGCAACAGCAAAAAAGCTCCTGATTTTTTTTTATTCTATTTTTATTTTTCACTGTGGATTTTTTTAATTTTTATTTTATTTATACTCTGTGGTAGGGCAGACTCCATAGGGATCGTGTCCTTCCACAGACACATCTACCTCCTCTCAAAAGAGAAACATCTTTGTTTACTTAAACTATTTTTGTTAGACCTAGTTTGTGCTGGTTGTAAGGAGTCTTGCCCTGCTTGTAAACACCTAGATGTCTGACAGGAGCACCACCTTTGAGTGGCCACTCTTGGTAGACCTTGTAAAGGTCCCACACACAAACACACTCACATATATATGTATATGTATGTTCACTGCTTGCTGAGATGAATCATGTCAGCCAAGGTCTTTCTAACAAATAAAATGCTTTCATAGCATTATCTACTAAAGATAGAGCAGAGCAGGAATGGAAAATTTATGCAGCAGAACCAGAGCAGGGGCTGGTGATTCAAAGCAATACCCATATCCAACATCAGGGCTGCAAAAGAGGGGGTTGGACCCAATCAGTGCAGTCGAGGGCTGGGTCTCCTCTCAGTGCTTTCCAGCTGTGTAGGATTTGCAGAACCCACAGCATAACAGAGAGACAGCCCCATAGAGAGCTGGAAAAGTCTTTTTTCCAGGTACTGATAGAGCCTGACACAACACAAACAGCCAGAGCAGCAGCCCGTGGGGTGAGTTTGCTTGGGGTGCATGTGCTCCATGGCAGCTCAGGGCTCGAAGGCTCCAGACAATGCATAAAATGCAGTGTGGAAATCCCCAACCCCATACACACAGACTGTCTGCCCTGCACATAAACACCCCAGAGATGAACCACTCTGTCCCTACTGTGACAAAAGGAAAAAAAATGAGGCAAGTAAATTAATAGTTGGAATAATAGTATGTCATTGACTAATTTCTTGCCAGGATCCCACAAGAAGGTACAGCTTGCCTGTAAACTCACAGCTCAAAAGAAAGTTCTCAACTCACTTTTCAGCTCTGACACCTTTGTTATAAAGCCAGAAAGGGATTTTTTTTTTTGTTTTGTGGGGTTTTTTTTGTTTGTTTTGTTTTGTTTTTGTGAAATAGCCTTTAATGGGTAAAGATGAAAATTCAGTGTCTGTGTGCTCTGTGAAGGAAGAGAGTGCAACACAGAGAGTATGTAAGTGGTGCTTTAGCACTTTTTTCCCAAATTTGTAAGGAATTGCAGTACAGCCCCTCTCTAGAACATGAGCTGCATGTTCTTGAACCATTTTTGAACCTGGGGGAGTACTAGAATTTAGCATCTTCCCAAGTGACAGCACAAATAGAAGTGTAAGTCCAGCACTTCTACTCTGATCAGGTTGATCCCTTCTCTGGTGCCCCACATTGGCTTCTTCCCTGAAACTCCTGAAGGAGAATGAAGTCAGAGAGTTTATACGAGTTCCTGCATCTCTACAGCCCATGTCCCACTAGAAACCTCTCTCTGGATGTAATTAGAGCTCAAGGAATAGCCTTTTAAATCAAGAATTCAGGTTCCACTATTAAGAAATTGAAAAAAAAAAAAAAAGGGAAACAAATCTTCTTTGTGCAGACTGCCAAATTTCCCAAGTATTGAAAATCAAGATATCCCACTGCTATTCAGGATGACTGAGAAGCTGAAACATTCATGTTTTCAAAGGTTGCTGTCTTGTTTTGATTTCCCCATCAGGTTGCATGAAAGAAGCACTTTCTTTCACTTTGTTGAAAATCCAAACCATCATATAAATATCAACATGGTTACACCAAAATAAATCCATCATCCTGCAATTTTTTTAAATAAATCTATATACCGTTATGTTTTGAAATGCCATAAGACAAATTTTCCCCCTTCTATAATCCAAAACCAGCTTTAACCAATTACTTCAGACTTTTCCCTAGACACATCTCCCTTGGCTCAACGTTTCACAGGAGAACTTCCTAGCCAAAAAGAGTTTCTTCCACAGACAAAACTGGAAGCGAGCGACTGAGATCACCCTGAAACGAAAGGTACTGGGTTGTGCCTTCCCACCGTGGATCCCTGCCCGCATCTCTGCAACTGTGACAATGTTTTTCCAAGCAGAGTATCGTGTTGTACGTAACACTGAAACTTCCTGGTCTCTCTCCTTCTCTGCTGCATGGTTACCATCTTATTTTTATAAGCATTCCATTCTGGGGCTGGCCCTTCAGCTTTGGCAGAGCCAGGCAGCTTCTTGCTTTAAAGCGGCAATTTTGCAACTAGCTGCTGCTTGCTGCATCCCTCCTCTCCAGCCAGAGACTACCTGCAGGGTTTTCCTCTCCTGCTCCTGAGAAAATGGCACATCCTCACAGGGGCTGCCCCTGGAACGTGGGCACGTGGTGGGAATCACCAGCACGCCAAGCACTGCCAGGGTGGGCTCCTTCCTGGGTTCTGGGACTGCTGGAAAAGGGCTGGTTTTAAACGGGCTCATCAAAAATTTCTAGATTCGCATCCTGCTTGTGCTGGGCTAGGCAGGCTGGCAGCGAAGGGAAGTTTTCACTGCCACCCCAAATCAATGGATAAACACCAAGGGAGCCACAAACAGCACCACCAGGCACTTCTGAACATTGCTGGCTCAAAAGCAGTGGTCAGAAGGGCAATGGCAGCAAACTTCATATTTCAAGCAAGATGACTACTGTATGAATTAACTTTACTTGGGCTGTTCAGCAGTGAGAATGTAGCCCTTTACAAATAAGAATTAATGTTCTATTTTTTCCTTAAAAGCAAACAAACAAAACCCCCCAAATTAGTGGATTTGGAGCACCCAAAATGCTAAGGAGTGCCTGGAGGGAAGCTCTGCCTGTCCTATCCTGGGCTGCCAGGGCAGGAGCCTTGTTCTCACACAGAGCAGCTCCCTTGTCCCAGAGACAGACAGGTTTCCTTCCCATTTTTCTGAGCCTTTTAATTCCTGCAGTTAAGAGTCTCACACACAGAAACACAGTGAGCTGCAATCAAAAGTAAAACTCAACCCTGGTCACAGTCCCAGAGGCACCTCAGCCTCCTGATACAGCCAGGAGCCCTGAGGAGAGTTTTGACTGATCCTCACTCCAGATCAGACATCTGCATAAAGGCAGTAAGAACATCGTGGGTTTTTTAGCAGAAGTCCCTCACTGCTCTGGCAGGCAGTAATTAGATTATGAGAATTACAGAAATGACAGGCTGCTTGTCTACTCACTGTATGGGCAGCCAGCAGCAGCTTGGGGAAGAGGAAAGCACTCAGATTAGTGAAGGGATGAGCTCAGTGTAAATCCAAATGATACCAAAATCATATGTATTAACAAATAATGCCTCTGCACCGGCACATTCACTGCTGCCATGCTCACCCTACCAAACTACCAGTGCAAAACATCCCATGGATGGGGCCCTCTGGTCATTTGCTTTTCCAGAGCACCTCAGCACCATGCTCTGTGCACACACAGTGCTGTCAGGAAATCCCAAACAGGCAGGGAAATGCTGGGAACCTGCCCCCACAAAGGCTGCAAGCACACGATGGCAACGGCAGCGACGGCGTGCCAGATGCTGGCACCCAAATGAACATAACAGGCATTCAGCTTTGCTTATAAAATTCCCATATTCAGCACTGCCACAACACACAGCCCTAAAAATTAGAGCAGGGTTTTCCCATATATGGGAAGGCTGACCTGCTGCTGCTGCTGCTGCACCAGCTCCCCGGGCAGGGCAGGAGCAGAGCAGGGCAGACCCTGCCATGGGCTGGGCTCAGCACGGGGTTTGGGTGAGCCCTGGGTGCTCCCTGGGTGCTCTGGGCTGATGCAGCTTTAAGAAGCCTGTAGCCACGTTATTGCAGGACTGGGTTCACTGGCCAGCTTGGCCAAACCTGTTAAAATGAAACTACTATGTTTTTCCAGCACTTCCATCTAAAGCTGTGTTCGTACATCCAGTATTTCCATGCCCAAAGCAGGGCTGGCAGTGAGGTTGGAGCATCTCCATCCTGCTCTGGGCTTGGGCTGTTATTCCCTCTGGAGGCTCCCTGGAGCCTGCTGGGCTCAGCATCTCTGCTTGAGAGCCCTGAAGTGAGTCAAGGGACCCTGTTGGGCCAAGTTTTAATGCTCATGAGTGATCCAAGAGACCCTGAGAGTGTAGGATGAGCACTCACTGATGTCTCCCTCAGGCTGCAGCCTCTGAGCAATCACATTGCTGCAGATTTCGTGGCTGTAGAGCCCTGGACAGAGGGCAAAGGACTCCACAGAGGGTCCTGAGCTGCTGGTGGCAGCTGCCAGTGTTTTTTGGGGAATATTGCATTGTTTTGAATGCATAGAAAGAGCAGAGAAAGCAGTGCCAGGGACTGGCAGCTGGAGCCTCCTTGCTGGGAGCGCTCCTTCCACGTCGCGTTCAGTGCCTCGGGCTCCTTCAAACCCCCTCTCTGCTCACAGACTCCTGACCCCGGGTAACTGCATGAGCAGCAGTGTGTATTTATAAACTCCTTACCAAAAAAAAAAAAAAAAAAGAAGGCAGGATGAGCAGGGCTGGGACCATCCAGCTGCAGCTCTGCTTATGCCAGACAGCTGCTCTGTCAAAGTGCTGGGAGAAGCCTGGATCCCTTGCAGGGGATGCCCTTTGCTACTCGGCAGGAGTCTGCTCTGGCAGCTCTGTGTTGCCCAAGGGAGACACCTCTGAGAGGTGATTCTCTAACAAACCATGCACCTGACTATTCTGCCTGCAAGGGATTGGCAGGGGGGAAACAAAAAAAATAAGAAGTTGGGAGTAAGCACTATAAATCACAACATAACCATGAGCAATTTATTTTTTGTTTCCCCTCGCAGTGGTTAAAATCAAGCAAATCCATCACAAATGACTTTTGAGCTTCCTGACACACGTTTTTTTGCTCTGCAGGTTTCAGACCTGCCCCAGGGGTGCCCTTGTGAAGGAGACCCACCAGCAGGAGTTAAGCTGCAGAGCTGCTAAGCAATAGCAAAGACTTCAACAATTAAAACTAGTGAGTCAGGACAGCAACAGAACCAGCAAAATCCAACAGAAGAAATCAAAACCGGAGGTTGGTCATCTCCCTTGGTTTTGTTATTAGCATGGAAGCCTCTATTTAGGTAACTGAAAGCATTGCATCACTCTGAGAAATGCTAATTACATCAGTGGTTTTACTGTAAAAAGATTCTTTTTCCTTTCCAGTTTTCTAAAGCCTTACAAATATTTCAAAGGGAATCCTTCCCAAATATGCAAACAGCAAGTCAATACTCGGAGGTTTTTTTGCCAAGCTTCCTTTTCTCTACATCTCTCACTCAAGAAAACAGGATTAAAAATACATTCACATAAAGAGAAAGGAACTAAAGTTTATCAGGTCCAGTACTGCCAAGTAATCACAGATAGTGAAAATCATCCCTAAACCAGTCACCATCCAGTGGGGCCTCCTGAAGTTCCCGTGCTCCCCTGTAAGCAGAAGCAATGGAAGTGCCTCTCCTGCCATGGGACGGGGGAAGGAGAAGGGCAGGGGCTGGGGAAGTGCAGATCTGGGAGCTCTGGGGTTGAGAGTCTTCTGCTTTTGTGGGTTTCACTGCCTGAACTGTGCCAAGGGTAGTTGGGTTCCTGTTCTCTCCAAGCTCCTCAGTTTATCGTTTTAATTGATTAACTTCCCCTGGGGGTAAAAAAAAAATACTAAGGATCAATACCAAATGTCATAATTAGTATCTCACTAACAGCATTCCTCCTTTTATTTAGAAATGCTATGCTGTAGCTTCTCAGAATATTACTTTTCCTTATGTTCATTTTTTAGTATCTAGAAAAATGCTAACAATTTCTTTTCATCAGATTTAGGAACTTTACAGAGTTACAACACAAATTATTGGGTATTACTTTCTCCCATCTTTTAAGATACCTAAATTTCTAATCGTGGTTGCTGCCATCAAATTCTCTACTTTTCCTTTAAATTTAAATATTGCAAATGCATAGTTAACATATTTAGGACAAAACTGACTTCTTAGCACTGAGCCAGTATAAAGGTACAGAATAATCTTCAAATACATGTAAAGCAGTTTCATGTGTCTCCCTGTTTATATAATGCTGATAAAATTTAGTACACTAATCTGATAATAATGTAAATGCTATTTACCTGAAAAACTGGACCACCTCCAATTAAAAAAAAAAAACTACATCAAAATTTTGAAAAACACTAACTCTATCCATTTTATTCATCTGTGTACACGTGAGGAGGAAACATATTATCCAATAATTTAAATTAACAAATTTTATTTATGCCATTTCAGACTGAATGATTTCAGTGCACAGGGAAGGGAGGCAGGTTCAAAGGAAAATGCAAGTATCAAAAAAGTGGATTCAATCCCCCTCCTTTATGCCCTTCCTGTGATAACATGCAATAGGAAAAGTCTACCAGAAAAAATGGCAACTATTTTCTTTTTAGAGATTTTTGGCTTTGCAATTACTGTTTTATTTCTTTTTCCTAGCAAATGTAATTATTCTGCTAAATTTCTAGAGAACAGTATTGAATTCCCTACCATGCATCCAAAAAGTCTAGTTCTGTAAAAATCATTCTGAACAAACAAGGACTGCAATATCTCATCTGTGGCTTTCCAGAGATATTCTCTTTACATTGTCAAAAAATTACTCATTTTTCACTGGTTCTCAAAACTCTCTATATAACAAATGCAGTTTATCTGACCTTTTAATAATAGAAGTTATTCTTTCAAATAAAATGCTGTTAGTAATGCACTGTAGATTCTTATATTATTATTATTATTATTATTATTATTATTATTATTATTATTATTATTATNTATGTATGTTTGCACCCTATGAACAATATCCTCACCATCACACCATTGGCAAGGGAGGTTTAAATTTTATTATTTACAATCAACAATCACAGGATTTATTTCTTTAAAGCTCAGGCAAATGAAAAAATACAATTGTGGACCTCTATTATCTACAACAACATAATCCAGGAGTTAATCTCAGCTAACTATTATCAATTACCAACGTGAAAAGACATGTGACCTGCGTTCTCAAAACTGGGAGAACAACAGAATGTTAAAGCAGTGACAGACAGGAGCAAAACAACTCGAAAGGCAACGCTAACAATTTAACAACTAACAAACAGCTGTAGAAATTCAGGAATTTCCTATGCTACAGACTGGCACATTTATACTACAGTAGTGAAGACAAATTTTCACTTTTTTCCCTTTCACTCCTGTGCCATCACTGCCATCTGGAATCAGACAGACAGACTTCAACAACCCACTGACACAATCAAAAACAATAAATAACAAACTAATGCATCACTGTTTCTGAGAATCAAAATCTTTTTCACCTATGCAAGGCAATAAAATAATCCACTTGTAAAATAACTCTGCCTTGTGTTCACTCATCTCAAACTCCCTCACAAGATTTACCATCTCAGTTTAATTTCTTTCCAGACTCCCAAGAGATTAATTTCAACTACATTTGATATTTTTTTCTCCTAGTTCTGACTTCATAAATTACGGAGGACAACAATTATTAAGTATGTAAAAAGGTAACAATTTAAAAATGACAATTCCTGGAAAAAAACCCCCACTCTTTAAGTGTTAAATTCCCTAAAGAATAGAAATGGACAAGATGTATTTCAGACATCTGACTATTAGTCAACTATTGTTAAAGTGATCCAATTATTAAATAGTCAAGAATTATTTATTTTACTTATATAAACTATCCCTTCTTGCTGGGTCTGGAACAAATTAACACATCCATGTTTCTTTGTTTACTATGCCAAGAAGAATGAGTAATATTTTTTGATAATAATATTTTGATAAGAAAATGAACATTCGGTTTAAACTCATAACAGGAATTTCTGCATCATCTTTATGAGCTGAATCAAATTTGAAATGATCAAATTAGAAGGATTTGAACAACCTAATTTAAAACCAAAACAGCTTTGTTCAAATACAAAAAGGTTATTTTTAGATACTCTATCAAATGAAAGCATAGCTGTGCTTTCAAAAATATACTGGTTAAAGGATTTAGACAGGCTTCATATGAAATATATTCAAACATCAGAACTAATCTAAAATGATCTAGAGAAACAAGCTGTGGAATGTCCAATCCTTAAAAAAAAAAAAAAAAAAAAAGTAATTAAATGCTCAGGGCTTAGCGTGCTAAATACAATTAAGGACATTCTCCTCTTTTCTCACTTTGCCAGAGAAACTCCCTCCCCTTCCCCTGCAGCGCTGGCACCTCCCTGGGGTCAGGAGCGGACCCGGGCAAAGCCACCAGCCTGCCTTGGAGCACCGGGCACTTCCAGGGGTACCGGCACCGTCCCGGGACAGAAACGCAACGAAGCTCCCCCATCACACGCCTGCTTTTCGTGTTTATGAGCCGGGAGAGGCGAGCACAGAGCCCCGCGGGCAGGGCAAGGCAGGGCAGCGCAGGGCAGGGCTGGTCCAACCCTGCCAGGGCATCCCCTCCATCCTCCTGCCACAGAGGACGGGTAACTAAAGTCCCTCTGAACACCCAGTGACAAAGAACCAAGTGGAGGGTTTCAGCTGCATGGCTGGGGGGAAAAAAAACCCCAAAAATCTGATTTGGAATGTAATTGCCTCTGAAGTGCAGGGCCTCCAGTTCGCCCCTGCGCTGTGGTGAAGCAGACTCAGGAACCAGGTCTGCCTGTGTGTCACAGCAATTGTTTCTGCCTCAGTTATCTGGTGCAGCCAAACCAGCCACATTTATGGCCAGAGCTGCAAAAAGACCTCTGAGGAGACATCTCCCAGCCCTCCTGAGCATCTTCCCTGCCCACCTCGCAGCCCCTGCTCCTCCCTGACCCCCTCCCACCTCCAGCCCCACCAGACAAGGGACCAGCCAACCTTTTGCTCCACAGAACGAGGTCTCTCCATCCTTTCCTATCCACCCACTCGCTGTTCCCTCCCTTTGCCACCCCGCCGACCCCTGGAGAAAATCCTGCACCTTGTGATGTGTGGGGAGCACCCCGACCCCAACCCCGGCACCGGTTCTGCCCGGGCGGGGGGGGGTCTCCATCCTTTTGGGGATGCCACCAGACTGAAGTCTGCACTCCTAGAAGCGGCAAGAGGGGCTTAAAAACCCAAAGCAAGAACATCATCAGGAAAAACAAAACAATACAAAAAATAAAAAAAAAAAAAAAAAGAGAAAAAAAACCCCCCCCTGAAAGGGGGGGGAAAATGAAAAAAAGAAAAGGAAAAAAAAGCCACACCAAAAAGGAAGGGAAAAAAGTGAGAAGCAACCCCGAGAACCTTCTGACTGGTCTGTCCCACACAAGAGAGACGCAGCAGAAGAGGAATTTGTTCCCCCTTTTTTCTGGCGCAGAGCTTCAGCAAACCAAAAAAAAAAAATAACCAAAAAAAAAAAATCCATAAGAACCTCAAAATAAAAAACCACCACAAAAGCCCCCCAGAGCTCGTTTCCTGCAGAGCGCAGGGTCTGTTCACTGTTCTCCCTGTGCGGAGGGGTTTGTTTTGGGGTTCCTGGCTGGAGCGCCGCGGGGCGCGGGGAGGGCGAAGTTCCCAGGAGGGCTTTCAGCAGTTCGCTGCACGTTTGGTTCACCAGCTGCTATTTTTAACCTCTCTGTTGCTATTTTTATCCGTGTCAGTGTTTTCCATTCGCCGAACCCTGCCCCCCCGATGCCGGTGGGGCTCCGCCGCCCCCACCCCGCTCCCGGCCCGGCCCGGGATGCGGTGCCGGCCCGCCTGGAGGAGCATCGGTCCCCCCTTCCCGCACGGACACATATCCTGCCATATCGCCCGGGCTATAGGAGCCGCACGCAGTGCAAAGTCCACCCAGCAAAGCTCCTTGCTCTACACTTCATTCCTCTCCAAACACGTTCCTGCCAACGGGGAAGAAAAGAAAAGAAAAAAAAAAAAGGCAAAAAGCAAAAGCAAACAAACGCCACTGTTGCTAAGTTTTGCACTTTATACCCTTTTATATTTACAATCCTCTCCCCGGCTAAAAATAGCAACACATGATCCATTTATAACTGGCCGGACATGCCCCGCAGCCGCCGGCGGGGCCCTGGCTGATGAAAGGAGCTCTCTGCGTTCCTTCTACCTGAGCTCATCTCCCGCTTAAAGGGCTCAGACAGCCCTGCTGCCACAAAGCACGCATTGAAGGGACTGCTGCTTCCAGGGGGGAAGAGCACGGCACAGAAAACCAGCACAGCAAGCCCTGCAGGAGGCCCCATGCCCTCCATGCCCTCCTGATAAATGTGCCAGGAGCAGGGAAAAGCAGAGGTGGTCGGGGTTGGCAGCAGGACCTCACCCCGCAGGCAGCAAAGGAGGGGCTGCAGGAACAGCTCCAGCTGGGATCAACACGAGGGGAGTGCTGGGAGAGGCTGCAGACCCCAACCCAAGGGGATTGCTGTAGAAATGACCTCAGAGGTGGAATTACTCTAGACACAGCTTTAGAGGTGGCTGCAGAAATTACGCTGGAAACATCTCCTGCATTGACTCCAGACAACTCCAGATGCGGTTCTTGGGTTGGGTGTGGAATGGGGCTGGAGGGCAATGCTGGAGGCAGCTCCAGAAACTGGTCTAGAAGTGGCACCACAACTGACAAAGGCACAAACACACAGTTGTTAGCCACAACAATTATTCACCCAGGAGATTGTAACGACGTGGGATTTATCCCTTCATTGTTGCTAATACCGTCTGAATTTGGCGTTAGAAACTTCCATTAACGTGGAACTTCCATGTGCAGGACTCCCAAACTGCACGTGCAGCAGCAGGAGCTGCATGACTGAACCACATCCCAGGGGCACCCAGTTCAGTGGAAGCCACTCCTCCCCACTGAGGAGATCCAGGTGCCACACTGGTGCCACCTCCCATCTCCTATCAACACGCTCGTGTTTTTTAAAATGCCCTCCCTTGGAAGCACAGGTTTCCTCATTTTCCCCTCGATGCTGAAACAAAGAATCCCAGTTCAGGAGGAGGAGGATGACAACTCACACAGCCCTGAGCGGTGGCAACAAACACCACCACCCCCACACAACAGTATTTTAGTGCAATTTACCATAAATGTGCAAATCCCAGCCACTTAAAGATACGAGGTCAAACCCTCCCAAAGTTATGAGACTTTAAAAGAAAATACACCTTCCAGTTATGAGCCTTTTGGGTACACTTGAAACGTTTCTCAGCTCTCTTAAAGAGCTAGAAAATGTGGTTTGTTTGGACTGACAGCAGAAGTTCAGCGCCAGTGCTACATGGGCTGGAGCTGAGGGAAGAAAAGCAATAACCATGGTGGGACCCAGAGAAAAAAACGATTGTTAACAGTTGGCAACATCATTACCTACATTTATTCCTCCTAACAGCCCCATTTCAGTTGCTTTTCTGGTACTCCTCTTGCTTTTTGGCTTTTCAGGGGGAAGTCACGTCACCTCACGTCCTGCCTGCACAGGAGTTTTCAGGCTGCGTTTTCCCTCCCCAGCTCGACCACGTATGCACTCCCATGGCTTTGTTTATACAGGAACAAAAAGTGTCCATGTGTACTGCTGCCTTTCCAGAATTCTACATATCACCAAACCAGACGTGCAGCAGACTGGTCAGACTGCTCAGAGCTGTGCTCCTTGTATGCATTATGATTTTTTCATTACAATCCACAGATTTCTACCAATCTCCATTAGCTTTCGGATGTCTGCTACGGGCAGAGGTTCAGACTAACCACCTCCCATGATGTGGCATTAGCAATCAAGTGCCATTTGCAGGTTGCTTCCAGAAAGCCTAGAAGCAAAAATCACTGAAAATCATGATCCTGAAAGTCATTAACAGGAGAACGCCTTTCTGGGAGCAGATGCTTTAAGCAGGGAAATGGAAACTCTGCTGCCACATTGTTATCAGTGTTGCCACTGTCTCTGTGTATGCAAGAAATCCAGATTATTCTCCCTTTCAGCCCTCACCGAGTTGCTGCAGGATGACAGCCGAGCCTGGAAGATGTGAGCATCCCTGGAAAACCTGCCATGAGAAACCTGTCCTGCTGTGGATGCTCAGTAAAATATTTTTCTGAGCAAGATAGAGCTCAGCCCGGGGGCTGGGGGTACCTTCTGACCAGGCACAGAGCAGAAATCTCTCCAAAAAACTTGACTTTGTCATGGAATGATTACACTCTGGGTTTCAAAAGTAAGACAGAGACAAGAAGTATAACCTTCCCCAAGCTACGAATAAATGACTGTGCAGGTACATGACATAAATTGATACTATTAAGGCAAAGTATAGCCCATAAACTTCTTTTCCTCCAAATAAAAACCCACTTGCAGACATCAAAACTGCAGCCAGAGGACAGTGGGGCTGCACCCTGAGCTGGGCAGGCACCACCCCAGCTCCCCTGGCTGGCCAGTCTCACACCCAGAACAATGCCTGCGAGAGGCTTCCCCTGTGCAGCCAGAGTCCTTTACTCTGCTCCTTCACTCCCCTGACTTCTCCCCATTGTCACCCTCATCCTTTCTTCACTTGAAACCCACCCTCAGTCCCTGCAGCTTTGGCCCCCTCTTCTGTTAGCAAAAACAAATTCCCTGCTCATGTTTCCCCTGGAAGCTTTGCTAAGTAAGTCCACTTCTTTTTTTCCCCTCCCATTCTCTTTGTTTTGTTTTGTTTTTTTCCTCCCCTCCTTTTCTGAGGGTGATGGTAGAGCAGGTGTAAAGAGAACAAAGAGATAATGCAAGTTGTTCCTGCACCCCTGTGACACAGGGTGTGATGTTTGGTGGTGTCCCCTGCAGATATCCAGCTCCAGCCTGGCAGAAGCCAAGAGGAGGAGGAAAACCAGGCATGCGTCCCTTGTGAAAACACACAACAGTTCCTAGTGACATGCATCCACCCTGGAAGGTGTTCCTGGAGACCATTTCTGCCCTGAAACACTTCCACACTTCTGGCAAAGCTCCTGACTCAGGAGTGCCCCTGTGTGTTTCCAGATGTCACATTCCAGGGTCCCCTGATAACTGTGTATCGGGACATTTCACCTTCAGAAACAAAGGTAGAAATCCAGCACCTCCACGTGTGGTCATGGAGGATTCCAGGGCAGGATTTGGGATTCAAGTTAAATGAAACCAAGACCACAGTGGTACATTTAACTGCACCCCAGAATGGAAGGGGCAGGGGGGACAGGCAGGGAGAACAACCCCAGAGTCGTGTGAGACAGAGACAGACAGGATGGTTCCCACAGAACAAACTGGGTGTGACAGCAGCAAAAACCTGGCTTTGTATGACCTCGAATTTATTCTGGGGCAATTCCTTCTGGAATGGAGTCATCTTGCTCCTTACATGTATTAGAATGCAATAAAACAGAAATAAAAATTGTATATGTGGATAAGTGCTCTGCACTGAAAAAATGAATTATCCTGGTGAAAAACACAATTAAGAGGCAACAACTTTCCCAAGAGCTCACCCTCTTTTGTGCCTGCCTACAGACATCTAACACATGGTATTTCACACATTGCCCCTGTGTTTTGGTCCACAATGCCCAAGGAACCTGGAGGAGGGGGTTCCTTTATTAATTATGAGCATCTTCCTCCAGCCTGTACCAGGGAGCACTAAGGCAGCTGTAACTGGGATTGAATCCAGTAACCAACTCTTCACAGGACTGCTCCAGAGTGGCAAGACTCCCAGCAAAAGAAAGGCAATCCTTTTTCCTTTCTGCAAATCAAAACCAGCCTGAGGTCACCTAAGGGAGGAGTTGTGTGAAACTCCATGAGTGCAGCAGAGAACAGCACTGGGGCCGAAGGCTTTAGAACTTCTTGTCTAAGTGGCCACAAAAAGCCCTGAGCTACTGAATCTTCATATGGCCACTGACCTTTATATTTGTTTATTTTAAAGATGTGTCACTATCCTATTTTCCTCATAAGTTAAACAATTGAATGATTCCTAAATTCTCTTCCCTCTGACCTCTTACTTTCTTCCTGTTTTATTCTAGAAATGCTCATTCAAGACTCCAATATAAAAAGTGGGTATGGCCCAAATGTTGCAATTCCTCATTCCACAGATTGCTATCACTATTGCAATTGCTATTCCCACTGGATCCAGAGAAACCCACACAAAAGGACATTACAGAACACACACTTGAATAGCACAGACAGGAATATTAAATAAAGACTTTGAAGTATCTATACAAAAATACTCAAGACTCGGGAGGAGAGGGCATTATTTTCACACAGGGAGTGTTGTAAGCGACGCCTTCTGCTCCCAGAGATGCCTCAAATGTTCATTTAGTGGATACAGGTAATTATTAGGTGCAGTGATTGCCCTCCCCCCTGGACTCATTCCCTTGGGCTGAATTTGCTTCTCCAGGCACAGCAGTATCACTTGGCAGTTCTGCTCCTGAGCAAAGATGACTTGACCTACTTTGATTATATGTGCTGGGAGACAAGAGGGGGAGAGCTCAACATAAGGGAGCTCTGGAGAAGGGAGGAAATCACACAGACAGCTCTGTCAGACAGCTAAAAGAGATGCTGCAATTCTGGAGGCCACTGTGGCTTTCCTGCTCAGGAGCTGAGGAGTGAGCACAGCCAGGGCTCCCTCCAGCAGCTGCCCCGAGGGGAGCTGGAATTCTGCTGGCAAACCACAGTGCAGGGAATGCAGGGACTGGGGGGGTCCTTGCACAACTGCAACGACTGCAATACATTTAGGATGTGTAACAACACCCCTGGCAGAGCACAGCTGTTGTATACTGCCAGAATTATGGCCATACAGTTTATACCACTACAAATAGTGTGTGCTGGTTGAAAAACCCACGGCTTCCCAGACACAGCAACCTCAGTACCAAATGGCAGTGGGTACTGTGCCTAAATCCAGCCAAATTCTTTGTTGAGGTAGTGAGTCACACCACAGAGGATCCTGCCCTGCCGTCTCCCCAGCCTAAACTGAGGAAGGACCACGGGAGCTGCAGAGCAGTTTACAAAGCTGTGCACTGGGCTCTGATGGCACCCACCATCCCAAAGCACCCACCAGCATCCTGCAGGACCTGGGCCTTGGCTCACCTGCCTGAAGAAAGCTCCTCTGCTCAGGTCTTCCACCATCACCTCCAACCAAACTCATCCCAGGAACATCCTTCTTACCACGGAGCGATTTAAAATGAAGCTCCCAAGGCAGCACACTTCCCTTCACGCTGGGATGAATTTAAACAGTCTCACAGGTTTGTGTGAGCACTCGAAGTCACACTAGAATAGTTTACATGCTCTGACTGGATTAAACATGCAGAAGAATCAAGCTCCAGCACACAAAGCCCAGTGCCCCGTGGGACAGGCACCACCGCTCCTGGGAAGTGTCGCAGCACTTGAGGGCGCTGCTGCAGTAAATTTAACTCACCCTAAAAACCTCCACCTCGTTTTATTATGAATTCAAGTCTTCTCTCGAAATCTCAGCGCCCCATGTTGACACTGACTCGCACTATTGCTGTTACACGGTGGCCCTGTTTTGGTAAACAACGAGCAGAAGTTAGTCCTAACATTAAACATCCAAGGCTAGCACTTAGTTATCCCTTCAAATATTTGCACAAAGTGATAAAGTGGAAGGACAGCAAGAAAACAGCTTAATCCACAATTCATTTCTTTCCAGCATAATTTCCTTGCTCTAGGTGAAATTAGAAAGTGTGAGAAAATGTATCTGCTCAAGGAACTAAGAAAAGCAAAGCAGGGGTGAAGATGTAAGCTCTGGTTTCTCTCAGAAGGGATAACCAACCTGCTGTGCCCTTTAGGGGCAGGTTGGGGAGGCTGCTTTGCATTGTTTTCCCTGCTCTTTAAAAGCATCATCCCTGCAAAGCTGCTGGGCCCTCACAAAGAAGCCCACACTGCAGCTGCTGCATCCTCCACTGCCAGGTCCTGCAGGCTGCTGATGTGCAGGATGCCCAGTGTCACATCCAAGACCCACCCCTGCTGGGGATTGTTTTCTTCAGATTCACCCCCAAGCACATCCACCTCCAGGGGTGGGTCACAGGCACCTACATTCAGCTTTTTCTGAACTCTTATAACCAGCCCCCCAGTTTTTGCCTGCCCTAATGTCAAACAGGCTGGAGGAAAAAACGTGTTTTAAGTGAAATTGCAACTTGTCAGCCTGAGAAAACTGTTCAGAAGTTCTGCCAATGCATTTGATGACGTCCTTTTTTAGCACAGGACTTCCATATTTTGTTCTTTCCCAATTTTGAGTGTATGTTCAATACTTTTCATTGTTAGTTAGATGGCTTTGTCCAAAAAAGTATTTTATTGGGGGTGAACTGAGAATTTTACAGTTAACTCTGAGCAATACTCAAACTGTTTAACAGAGAAGGAGCAACGAGAAACAGCGAAGGCTGAAAAAAACCTTTCACAAGTTTTTTAATATTTCTGCAGCACACTATTTCCCCATCATTTAATTCAACAGTTGTCCTTAAGAGTTCAATATTGGAAAAGGTCCTTGACAGTGTTTCAGAAAAAGCCTGAGTTTTAAATCTGAGAAAGAAGAAATATGGTAAACCAGATGTGCTGAGCAAAACATCCAAGAGTATCTGGACTGTCCTGCCAAAAGTTAGGGACAACCACAGTATCAGTCTTATAAAAATATATTAATGTAAGGAGTACTGCTTATATGACAAAAACCAACTCCAAGTGTAAAAAGGCAGGGACAAAGCTAATAAAGGGAAAGCAATCAAAGAAAGATGCCTTAAAATCCACATTTGTCAAGATAAGAAAAGAAGAACAGAGCACGAAGGAGCTCAGGAGTTCATCTGCAAGTGAATGAATCCCTTCTGTTCTGTGAGAGTTATGCTTCAAAGGTAAGTCATACCAAACAGTGCAGACAGTCCAACTTCAGGAGCTCTTCTGGTTGTGACATGACACTGATCCCTGATTGCAGCTGGACCCCAGAGCAGCACGTTGGACCCTTTGGTGGAGCCCTGGAGGTGGCTCAGCAGGATCTGGGAGGGAGGTGACCAAGAGCCAGGCTGCTCCCGGGCTCATCCCCACCACCAGCCCTCCCTCTGGCCAAGCTGACCATCTCCTGTCTTCTGCCCCTGAACCAGCAGAGCTGGAATCTCCTGTTCACAGCCAGCAGAGCAACCTGCTGAGTTTCAGCTTTAGCATTTTACCGAGGAATACCAAAAATCTCATACATCTGCAAAGTTTGAACCTTCCAGGAACAATTCCAATAAGATGCTTCGTGTTTCCTGCTCCATAGAAAAATAGGGGAAAAAAATTCTCATCTATAATTGACCTTGACAGATATTGAGAACATTTGGCATCTATTAAAACCCCTTTAATATGAAACCCTCTGAGCTATAAAAAGAAATGTAAATCTGAACTTTACACCACATTTAGTTCATTGGAAACCCTACCATGGCAGGCTCAGTTATTTTTAGATAACTTTTCAATGGAAAATATGTCCAGAATTAAATTTTTAAATATTTATTGGACAAGTAGGACCCTTCGGTTTCATCCTACACATCTGCTTTTTGCAGGCAAACTATTAAAATTAGCTTACAGAGATCTGCATAGCACTGCCACTGGTCATCACTTTGGTCTAAAGACATGCACAGGGGAGACAGAGAAATAAAAAAAATCCACTTCATTAACTTTTCCACCGAGAATTATCCCTACTTGTAACTTAGAAGATCATTAGAACCTTTATCTGACCACATCTCGGAAGCAGAGACAAAGCCAGGAACTGCCAACAGCGAGCAGCTCTGCCTTGGTTGACACAAGGGCTGCTGTCACCAGAGCCACAACCCACTGAAGTGTCAACAAACAAATCCTTGATCAAAGGACAGGCAGAGAAAACACACTGGAGGTTTTCGAGGTCCAAGGACACCACTCCCACTTGAGAAACTGAAAGGTCCAGCTTGGAAATAGGGCCAGTCAGCGCTGGCTCCCCCTCCCTGAGTCAAACCAGTGCTTGGCTGTCCCTTGAGTGAAGCCAAGGGGGAAGCCCCTTCCCCAGCACTGTCCTCCCTGCTGGGACAGCTCCTCAGTGGGAGGGTCCCTCCCACAACTCACTGTGCTGAGACACTTCGTTTTCCACAAGCACCTGAGGCAGATGTGACATAAATCCCTTTCTGGAGGGAATTTTGGGAAGTGTTGGAAAACTGCTGCTTCCCAAGTGACAGAAGCAAGATTTAGCCTGTGCACAGGAGGATGCAGGTGGAGAATATATCTAAAAAACTCAAATAAAAATCTCTTCTAAAAATGCACCGTGGACAAGCTCCTAAAGGGCGAGGCACACACTCTGCTTGTGACATCTCCCAGGAGAGCTCCACGGACCAAACCCTCCCCACAGCAGTAGGAAATTCATGCCCTCCCAGCCCTGTTCCCATGGGGAGCTGGCAGGGCTCTCTGCCACCCTGCAGGCACAGTTTTAGCTCCTGGGCCACACAAAAACCCCACTATCTCTCCCCAAACACAAAAGCTCCAACAGCATCTCCCAGGCCGCCAGCGTGGAGGGATGAGGCACCTCCAGCACAAAAACGAGCTCAATCCCGAGTGCACAAATACAAAGGGCTCTTCTTGCTCACAATCAGAGCTCACCCAGGGCCTTTTTGTGTCCCTGCTCTTGAGCTGGAGCGTGTTATCCAGCACTGGCTGTTGAGGGAATGCAGCCTGAGAAGCACAGTGGCTGCCCGGCCTCGATAGCACGGACAGGGGGATGCTCCGGGGCAAGGCTGGAAGGTGGTTCAGGGCTTTTCACATCATAAAACTTTCTAAAAAAAACCCAAAAAACTATGTTAGAAAATCTGTGTCAAAAAAAAAATATTGTGTCAAGAGAATTGTGTCCAAAAGAAAACAACTGTGGCAAAAAATTTTGGAATAGTGCTTCTGGTTTTGGCATTAAAAGAGTCCTGCCTAGCAGGGGGAATGTTTGAGTGTGTTGGTAACTCGGGACAGATGTGCCAGGGTGGACAGTGAGCTACAAGAGTAACATGGGACCCAACTGCAAACTCTCCATCTCAAAAGCAATCACAGATCCTGTAGTCTTAAAAGACTTAGAAACAGCAAAGTTTAAATTTATTAGTTAGCTATTGGCCATGTTAATGATATTAGGTGAATAACCATCCAAAGTCTTGGAATTCCTTTGGAATAAAGTAAATTCTATTTAGAAACTGATATTCTGAAAACTGCCTGTGATCCTGAGGCTTGTAGCATATCCTGGTGCATTTTTCATGACTTCCTGAACGTTCCACATCTGTCTGTGGCAAAGAAGAACTCAAGCAAATGCTCCTGAGCATCCACTCACGTCCTGCTAGAGCAGCCACCACCAAGGGCTTTGCGTGCTGCTCCACAGTTGGGGTGCTTAAGAGTCTTCTACACCCCACCAAGGAGATTTCAAGTGAATAAATTACTCTTTTTGGACCTGGAAGCAAGTTGGTCAAATTAAAATTGCCTTTTCAAATGGTTATTTTAAAATGACAGAAAATTAACCAGTCTGAGGTGAAGCTTTATGAATGTCTCTGGGGGCAGAGAACTGCCCTCCTGCTCTTGAGGCAAAGAAATAGTCCAGTTGTTCCCAGATACATTTGCCATGGTTTATCCCTTACATTAATACAGAAGCCTGCATGAAAAATCTGTTCCTGGAGAAAAATATACCACAAAATATTGACAGTTTCAATCTGATTCTAAAGAACACAGCTACAACACGCAAACACAGTACTTTTGCAAAGCTGTTTCGGCTGTGCCAATATTTTTATTTATTTTTTTTGTTAATGTTTCTGGAAGCCCAGCAAAAGCTGTGCCTGAAATCTCCCAGTGGAATTACATTTTCGCTCAAGCAATACCACATAGTTTGGAAGCCACAGAAAATATCTATTAAGGCAGTTGTTAATTTGGAGGAAAAAAAAAAATGACCCCATCTGGAACAGCCTCTGCAGTTCTGCTCATTGCACCACAAGAAAAATATTATTGTAGTGCAGCGTGTGAAGCCTTGTAACAAAGATGACGCCAGGTCAAAAGAATCTCACTTAGGAAGAAAAGCTGGGGTGAAGGTCCTGCTCTTACTGTAAAAGATTAAGTCCAAGAGGAAGTTTAACACGAAGGAAGGAGTGGAAAATAGATGAACTGAAGTGACAGCTTACAATGTTTTTCCCCCCTGTGGCAAATAAAGCCTTCCAGTTCCAGGAGGATGCCTTTCCAATAATGCAAATTGAGATAAATAAATTAAGAGACCTTAGGAAGCATTATTTTGAACAGAGAGAAATACAAGCACAGCAAGAGTGTTATAGAGGAGATTGCTTAAGTAAGAGATGCCAAAATAAAAAAAAAAAAAAACAAAACTAGGGGAAACTACATCCCTGAGGTGGAAATTTCAGTACCTTGAACAACAGAGAGGATGAGTCAGGTATTTATTGACAACAGCTCGAAGGCAGAGTGAGTCAGGGGGTACCAAAACTACCTGATGGGAAATGTGTACCAGAGGGGGCTTTGCTTTGGGTGCTGCCTGTGCAGCAACATCAGGTCTGGGCAGGCTCCTCCTGAACTGCAGCTCCAAATCCATGGATAACTTACCCTCTGAAGGAACCACCAGCAAACACTGCCCCTCCTCTGCAGCAGCAGCAGGGCAGTGCTGTGGTGTAGGGCTGCCCTGGGATGCCCAAGGAGATTCCTGCTGCTCTGCCCTCTGGCCCCTGGCTGGCACCATCTGCTGCCAGGACTTCCCCACGTCCCATTCCAGTCTCAAATTGCTCCCATCTCACATTGCACAAATTGCTCCAGCAGTATTCCTAAGAAAGAGGTTATCTGTACTGGGGGAGGTCAGTGAAGACAATAAGCCTTCTAATACCATGCCAGGCCTGTTGAGTAATCCAGATTTCAGCCACATTAAATAGCACACAGTTATACAGGACTACAAACATCTGTTTTCAAGAGGTGTCCAGATCATCAGCAGCTAATTCTACATCTCTGTTACATTCCCTGCCATATGCTGGGGGATAATCTCAGCAAGCAACAGGATTTTCATCTCAAATCCTAACAAATCTGCTCTGCAAGGCTTCATGGTTTTTCTTCTGTCACTTATATGAGATAATACCTCTCAGCTGCCCCTCTCTGCTCTTTCCATGCCTTGTGTCAAATCTTTCACAGCACCCAACAGTTCCTGCAACCTGACTGGACACAACTGGCCATTTCTCCATGTCACCCTGGAAAAAACTGCCTCCATTGCCAAGGGTAAATTCAAACTTTTCCTCTTGGATAAACTTCCACTCCTGGATAAACTGTCCCCTCTCCAGCTATCACTGCCACCTGCAAGAGGTCAAAGGCAGGACAGTCACACACACTGGACAAGGTTCTTAAAGCTTCTGTCCACCTTTGGTGGGATCAGCCTTCTGCTCTCATCCATCCTCCTGGCTTGGGATAAGTGTCTCTGCACGTAGCAAACAGCACTTAAAGGACAAAGGAGAAGATCTGGGTTTAGGAGAAGCTTCATTAACTAAACATCAGAGATCTTTTTGGCACTTCGCTTGGCAAACTCAAAGAGCCCACACCGAAAGCTGGGATGGCTTTTTGTGGCCATAACAAACATATACATGGATATATAAACAGAATTTGATCTTTGGCATTAATCAACAGTAACAACAGAAGTGGAGGTGACTGCAGTACTGACAAAAGGTAAGAGATGGGCTGCCCTGGAGCTTGAGCTGACTCCAGGACGGCAGCAGAGACATCACGAATCTCTCACATTCCCCAACCTGGTGCCCGCCCTTCTCTGCAAAGAGGGGTGCAAAGTCTCACTCAAGCTTTGGCCTCTCTCTTCCCCAGTGAGGTGTCAGCTGTGCTGGCCTTTCTGACACACTCAGCAATTGCTTCATTCCCAGGGGCAGCTGGGAAGAGCAGCAGGAGCTTCCACCCTACACGTCCCATCCCCCTGAACGATGGCAGCGGATTCCAAACAATCTGGAACGAACCGTGGCAGACCAACCTCAGTGTGGTGAGGATTTGGTGGTCCTGCCTCCTGCCAGCCCTCAAAGCAGCCATGAGCAGCTCCTGCAAGCCCAGAGTTTCCCCCAAAGCCACGAGTGGTGCAGCTGCTGGCGGGGAGGGACATGGGACGGGATATTTTTATCTCCGCTCCGTTCCCATCCCTGCCAATCCAAAACAAACTTGAACCGGTTGGAGGTGGGAAAGATGAGAAAAGGATTCCCTGGCTCGGTCTGTGTGTCACCACTGGATGCATGGATAGGTGCCACTGTGGTGGCACAGCTGCATCAGCGCTGGTTTCCCAGCTTCCAGGAGCCTTCCCAGACTGAAATAGCAAACCTCCTGCTTGATTTTTAGCAGCTGAAGAGCAGAAGTAAACCACATAAGTATTATGTAAAATGATCTTTTTCTAAGTATATGTTTATTGTGCACAGAAGAAGTGGATTTAATTACAAGCAACTGGAAGTTTTTAACAGGCTGGATGGCCCCCTACTCCCTTTCTGAAAACCAACGTTTGGCAGCAGCTTTTGGGTTTCACTGCAAGTCTTCTAAGTATTTCCTTGGAAAGACTTTACACTTGGTCCCAGGCAAGAAGTCAAAATCAACATTTAAAAAGCATGCCCTGCATAATTTCCAGGATTCAGCAGCATTAAGGTATACTTATGGAGGCCAGGAGGAGAACTGCTTTTTGTGCTTTTTGACTTGCTGCATAAAGCTGGTCTTCAGACAAGGAAGTTTATATTCCAAATAATATTTTTAACTACCTGCGGTCAAGTGCATAACTTCTCAGGCCCTTCCTCAGCCCCCTCCCAAAATGAGTCTGGATGGTAAATACCTTTGCAGCAGTAAGATTCTTGCTTAGACCTCTACCAGAACCAACAGATTCTTCGAGCATAATACAGAATAATTCAATGGCAAAGTCTCAAACTTTCCTGGACACGTTTGTACTGTGAAACCTCCACTGGGTCTGAGAGGGGTACCCAGGCTGCCCTGGCCGGGCAGCACTGTGGTGGGTTGCAAACACCTTCCTGCTGAGTCCCTGTGCCTCGTCCCCTTGCTGGTGGGATGGCAGCACACAGGTCTGGCTCAGGGTGGACTCTGCCCTGGCTCACAGGAATAATCCCACTGCCCTCGCCAGGCCTGCTGTGCAGTCTGCAAAACCAAAACTCCAGGTTTGATCCAAAGGCCAAGAATGAAATCCCACCCGTTTCATCCACTTGCTAATTCCTTCTGACCTTCCAATACCAGCCCACATGGCACTTCTGGATACAAGGATACATATATATATATATTTATGCTTAAGGACTATCCACTCAAATTTTATGTTGATTTTTGGAGACAAATGGACAAGAAAGATAATTTTCCCTGTGAATATTTGAAGTGCTGTTGACAAAAGATACACATTCTTCTGACATATGTGTAAGTGAAGCCCTGCATCACTCGCCACCTAAAACCACAAAATGCTACAGGCAAGACTGAACTTCACAGAAGATGAGAGAAATGGGAGCACAGGTAGTGTTAAGGAATCAGGTTTAGAGGAGAAAATACCTTTCAGCTTTTCCAGCCTAAAAGGAATTTGTTCCATGTTTTTCATCAGCAGAGAAAAATCAGCTCTATCCAATTGTGAGTTTCCCATGTGGAGGTAAGGCAGGGAAAACATCAGGAAAGTGTCTCATGTTGTATTTTCCTTCCAAGCAGACAGTTTTAACTGGTATTTATAAAAAACAAAATCTGAATGCAGGTTTTCAGCTCACAATACCATGCCTTTCTCCTCAGCATCTCCACTCTCACCCCTTGTAAGGTCCCACTCCCACAAATCCCCCCAGAAAACCTCCTGGCTACCCAGCCATCCTGAGACTTCAGCACGAAAAACAACCAGGGGAGATGCAAATCCAAACCAACACAGCCCACAGAGTGCAAACTGTGCTGGGGAGGAGGTGGGGCAGGGGAGAGGAAGAAGTTGTGGTGCAAGGTGTGACGAGGGAGTCACAGAGAAAGAGGTCAAACCCCAGAAAGTGCCTTCTCCTCTCGTTTCCGCAGCAGCACCTGCCCACGGGAGCTGCTCACCAAGCAGAAGCACGAGCAGAATGGAGCTCACCAACCCCTGTGCTGAGCACCACGTGGGCCTCCCGAGTTCAAAGTAAAAAGAAAACAAGAAACCTGCTGGTGACAATGATGGTTGCAGTCCCGTGGCAGTCTCAGTCTGGTTGAGGCTCTGCTCCTCTGGATCTGAAGAGAGCCCCAGTTCCAAACCCCCAAGATTATATCCACTTGGGCTCAGCTGGGAACGCCCAGTCCCTCCCCCAGAGCGGAGACTTCCACAATGGGTGATTTACTCTGTGAGGTGAACAATGGCATATTTTTGGCATCCCTGATGGCCCATTAGCAGACATGACCCCTCAGGTGGGTGTGGAGGCAGGAAAACCTCCTTATCTCACAGAAGTTCCTAAACACCCAGTTTGTCCCCTGCGGGGTGGGGTGTGCCCTGGGCAGCTGCTGCCAATGGGCCATGGGGAGCAGTTTGTGAGAAGAATGACATAGAGGGTTTAGAATCCACACTCACCCAGTGACAAACTGATCCTGGCTACTAAAACCAGGACAGTAACACTAAGAACATCTTCCTTGGACATGTGGATTTGGATGCTGAGAACAGCACTGACTCCACTGCCAGCCCAGTGCCAAGCTCAGCCTCGTGGGATGGGCATGTGCCAGGGGGCTGGAGGCACCAGCTTAGGTTGGTGGGTTGTCTATGGTTTCTATATGCAAGTCCCCCTTGCAAGAACATTTAATTGTGCTTAGGATGAGGAAAAGGAGGAGGAATAGTCCTTCAGTGGGAGGACCCTCCTCACAACTCTTCCTCCAGCTTGTAATCAGAATTTTACTGGGTTTCCCAGGAATTTCAGCACTTCCTCCCCCTTCCAACACACTGCAGCAGAGACAGGAGAAGTGGCTACTCAGAGCAAGACCTTAGACTGTAAAACTACATCTTGTTCCTTGTTAGGAGCCAACCCATCCCCCTCAGCATCCCCTTCCTTCACTTGGCAAAATAAATAGCAACTTTCTGACATCTGTGTAAAACCTGCTGCCTCCCCACACTCCTCAGTATTCACCAGCTTTCTGTCCTTTCACTGACAGACAGAGCTCACAAAATGCTGCCCAGGCACAGATACTGTGGGGTTTCATTGCAGAGGGAACACATTAGAGGAAGTAAAGAAAACTCTGGCTGAGCTATTTATAAAGCTTACATGGCTTGGTTCTCAAATGCTTCACTGACCAGGGGAACAATAAGAATAAGTCATGGAGTTCAGCTTCTCAAGACACATTTTCCAGGCCTGAATATCTAAACCATCATAGATTTATATGCCTGCTAACTGGGCTTTTTTAGGAGAAGTATCTGAGTTGTGCTCACATCAGGGAATTTCCAAGCTTTTTTTTTTTTTCTTGACATTTTTTAAATTACAGCAATTAGAAGGAAATTCTGTGAAATCATGCCTACTGGTGAATAAGGACACTCCCAAATTTCAGGGAACCAGGGAAGGACTGCATGTAATTAATTGTAATTAAAGCAGGAGGCAGTTTCAGATGTCCCAGTGGAGGGAACAGTTGCACAGCAGCACTCAGGACATTTTGCCTGCTCTGGGAGCAGATGGTGCTGACTGAGCAATGGGATGAGGAGCTCCTGCTGCACCTCAACCAGCAGGAGCTTTAGCCCACTATGCCAGCCACCAGTTAAATATATCACAGCACAGGTGAGATCCAAGCACCCTCATTTATTTGGTATTATGCTCAGCAGGTGACTTTTTGTCACCTTAAATCAAGGCTATAAATAGAGATTTTCACAAGTTTGCATTTCCCTCTAAAGTCAGGCCAGCCATTCACACCTGAAAAGCCTCTTCCCATTCCCAAATCAGACTCCAGAGGACTCAGCCAATAACAAATCTCTGACTCCAGTCCTCCAGTGTGCCAGGTGAGCCTTTGCTTCTCTCAGGGAAGAAACACAGTGGTTTCACTCACTACCTGGGACACCAGTAGGTGCCACTGCCATCCATTCTACTGGTGGAAAGGATAAGATGATACCTCCTCGGGGGAGATACCCAGCAGAGCTGGAACAAACAGCTAAAAAGCAACGAGTCAAAAAGAGAAAGCCTTTGGGGTGGAGCTTTAAAAACAGTGTGATAATTCTGAAATGAGATCCGTGGCTACACACGAAGGTGGCACCTCTTGAGTGAGTGATGATGATCTTTATCCCACCAGGCACCTAAAGAGGGGAAAATACAGGTTACCACTAACACAGAGGTTGCATCTGTGCAGGGGAAGGGGAGAGATCATGCACAGCTGTGCTGCTGAGTGACTGCACAGGCATGGTTGACCCTGGGGACTGGGGGATCCCCCAAACTCCTCACCCCCTTCCCACCACATCCATGCACAGAGGATCCCTTCAGCATCAGCTGGAGCTGTAACAGCAGCTGATTCCCAGCTCAGCTGCCTGTGCAGAGAACATCCACCTCCCATCACGCAGCACTGCCATCCATCAGCAGCCCTCCATCATCACACACTTACAGCAGTGCTGCTGTAGCTTTTCTGACACCTTTCACTGCCAGGACCTCTTTGAAGCAGCTCAAACTTTGCCAAACTTCAAATATGCTGGCTGAAGCTCCCCCCACCACGTGTCTGCCCGAGGCCAATGATCCCTTTGTTTATGTAGAGGTGGTACAAGGAAAAAGTCGCTGTCAGGAGCTCTCAAGGGAAAAAAAGCAACCAAATAAAACCAACCAAACAATAATAATAATTTTTTAAAAAGCAGTAGCTTGCCTGTCTCCTTTTTATGAAATTTTAAAATGGGAGCAGAGGAGAAACTACTTTACTAAGTGATCTAAAGCATAGAGGTGCCACTGCTGAAGACACCTGGTTGTTCTGAGGTTCAGCAAACAACCACCAGATCACACCACAGTCCTGCAGACAGCTTTGCTCGGTACTGGGTAAAGCTTGCCTAAAGTTTGCAAAGTTTTCCAGCTATTTTTGCTTGGGGTGAACATCTCTGTTTGCCAACTGAGCAGGCAGCACATTTTGGACACAGCAGTGGGAACCAAGAAGGACTCCTCTTGCAGAGATTCTCCTTTCAAAGGAAGACCCATAATTAGCACTTCACCTCCTTGGTGTCCACAGCAGGATCATTACGGTTGGGCAGATGGAAACCACAGAGATTCCCATGTCCAGGAGTTCCTGTAGTATCTGGTAATTACTGGGAACACTCTTGGAAAATATTGTAATTCCTTCAGCACTAATGACAGTCCACTGGGGAGCTGCACACTGTGCCCCACAAGCTGCTACCACAGTGAGCAGGTTGCTCAGCAGAGCAGCCCCGTTACAAGATACACACACATCACAAACATCCCCCAGGGCTTTTAGGTCTCATTCTTGCTCTTCTTTAAGGGGAGATTAAATACCAGCTTGGTGTTAGACATTTAGTGTCAAAAAGCATGTTTTTAAGAATTAAGAAGCACCAGGATAAAAGTTGCCTCTACATTTTCAGTCCACTCTGTCCTGTACATCTTTTACATGACATTCTGATAAGGATCACATGCTTTTTGGCAGGGTGTTATGTGCTATCTTCAAGCCCACAATACATGGGGCACAAGAAACAAATTGGTTGTAAGTGAATGAAATTATTGTCAACAAGATGGAATTTTGTCAAGTGCTTCAACACATCTGTCTTTATAATTCAGTGCTCCCCTGCTCACCCATCCAACCCCCGAGAGAAGCAGAGCCAAGAGAACCACCTCATTGTGAGCCAGCAAAACAGGGAATCATGACAGGAGAAGGAATATTTTGTGGGATCAGACTCTAAATGCTGCCCTGGAGAACCCATCCCGGATGCCCAACTGTGCTTCTCACTCCTGGGTTGCTCCTCAGAGCACCTGAAGCTCACACTGCAGAAGTGCTGCGATCCATGCTCTGAACACATCACTGATAAAAACCAGTTGAGCATTACAGATTAAAATTAGCCTTTGGCAAAGACCAGGCATTTCAAATCAGTGGTAGTTTGGGACAATTCCAGCTTTAGTGGCATTTCCCAGTCTGGCATCCACGAAGGAAGGATCCCACCTCGTTGCACTGACATTTCTGGAGCATTCAGTCCCTGCAGCACCACAGCAAAGCCCATGGAGAGTTCAACAGTTGCTCATTGAGCACAGGGGATGGGTGGGGTGTCGTAAATAGGGCACAGGGTGACACATTGTGTGAGGGGGGATAAGAAGAATATTGAATGGCTGTTCATTCACTGCACAACATCCATCTTGTGCCCTGGCTGAAGTACCAGCCCTGTGGAAAAAAATACAATGTAAACCATACAAGACAGTCTCTAATGACAGGGTTTGGAGGGGCTTACCATGCAGCACACACAGAGAGGGTGACTGTGGTTAGTCTCCATGCTGATATTTCAGCTTTTTAAAGTATGTTTTTCTTCTGCAGAACATATTTCCCCATAAAAACTTCACATTTGCATGCCCTATATTCATATTTGTACCAGTGCAAATATTTCTGTTAAAAACATTTTTGCCTCAGCACTGATGTAGGTGAGGTTCAGAATGGCCATTATTTAACACATTGTAGTTTAAGATAAATAACTAAGATGGTAAGTGCATACATCTATATTGGTATATTGATATCCACCTTTCCTTTTCAAGATGGGAACAAGCTACAGGAACTTTTTACATGGGCAAGGGTTCAGCCTGAGAGAATACAAAAAATAAGCACTGAGAGGGAACCAGCTGAAGTTTCTCTTGCAGAAAACCAGATTCACACTCTAAAGTCTTAAAAAAAAAAAAAAAAAAAGAGGAAGATCCACATTACTGTCACCAGTGAGGAAGCACACACAGAATGAAATTGTTTTATGACAAAGCTTAGAATCCTTTCCCCCCTAAGCACATATTTTCACTCTTAGAGCCAGGATTGTTCTCAACCAAAAAAACAACCCCCATGCATTGAAAAATCATCCTCCAATTCCCAGCAGTAACCCTGAACTCACTGTGCTGCCAACATAACAATGATTGTAATCTCGAAGTTGTGACTCGCACAGTTCACTAAACAAAATCCATTGAGATTACACCTGGTTGAGCATTTCACAAAAACAAAGTAAAAAATCTACTACACTCCAAGCACAAAGGCAGATTATTGCTTCCAAAATAGAGCAGATGTAAAATCTTTGCTCGACTGAAATTAAGAAAAGTTCCAGCACTCAGGAATTTACTTGATACAACTGTGATGATGAAAAATTATTAAAGATACAAAAAAAAAAAACAAAAAACAAAACACTTAAACTACCTACTGAGTAACTACACTGCACACCCCTGAGCACTCTGGTAGAATTATGAACTTACCCTTCCAAAAAAAGGAAGTCCAACGTGAGAACACAAGTATGAGTTGAGCTGAAGAGCGCTAACCCCAGCAGTCCTCTTAAGTAACACACTAGCATGTTACACACACACTACAACATGAAACCACAGACAGGGACTTGGTTCACCCCCTGGATTCTGCACAGCTGACAAAGGACAGGAGGAAACACTCCACATGGCCAGCACAGCCCTTGGAAATACATGAGCTGCTGCAGCCATATGTAACAAATAATTTAGCCTTGGGGACAGACCAGCCCTGAATCATCAGTGCAGTTTTCATTTCAATTTTGTTGCTCTCAAGGAGCAGGCACCTTTGGTGTCCTCTGCCCACATCAGTGACATGCTCCTGCAAGAGGTCATCAGCCTAAAAAGCTGGGAGCACAGAGAAGAAACCACGGGTATCTACTGCAGCTTTTGTCATTGAGCTTCACCCCAAGCAAGGAGACATCCCTGGCTCTGCCCTTCTTCAGTCTTCTTTCCCCATCCCAACTCCATCCCTTAGAAGATTCAGCTGCAGCTTTAAGTCCCAACTAGATGCTCCTGCCCCCCTCATTCATTACTACCCTGCTCTGTTTCTGTGTGCCATCTCTAAGCACCCAGGCAAAGTCCCAGCACAGACACACTCAGCTGTGGCAGCAACACCTCCTGATGCCCAGGAAGTACAACCAAACAATCCCAAACTTCATAGTCCATCTTAGAAGCAGAAAGTTCACCAAGCAACAGCGAGAGTGGGATGAGGGGAGAAGCAGCAAGGGAAGTAAGCTAACTGGAAAACTGACAGTGTCTGTGCAAGGAGCAGGAAAATGGGTCTCTTAGGCATCCCAAGATTTACAAGAGGGCCAAAAAGCGACTTCCTGCTATTCAAGTCCAGGCTGAAATATAATAAACGACTGCCAGCATAACACTGACTCATATCCATCAGATTTATAAATCAGTACTTTGACAAAGAATGCTCTCTCTGTTGGCTTCATCATAGACAACTCCAAACCACTAAGATATGTTGTTTAACCCACTCAACGTTCAATGTCATTGCTGCAAAAACCAGTTCTGTGGCACAACGTCTTAGAAGCAATATTAAAACACAGACAGCTGAAACGTTGCCTCCTGCAAATACAGAAGCTTATCAGATAGCCTTTACAACTTGAAGGCCTGCAGATTAACATCAAAATTAGCCCGACTGTTGGGATATATTTTCCTCAGTTATTTAATCTACAAAGAAAAAACAGTTCTCACGGGTCCTTCTTCATCATTTGTTCACTACAAAACAAACTTGAAATATGTTTAAACAAAACACCACGCCATAACATACCTACAAAGTAGCCCGTGCTTGGGAATGCCATGCTGGTTAGAGGTGTGATTCCTCACCAACACAGTCCCAGCACACAACCTTTACTCCTTCCACGAGTGTTGCTCAACCCCCTTCTCACGAGGAAGAGGGACACCTTCATGAACAGACTCACATCAGTACAGTTGCAACCACATCAAAAGAAGTTGTACTTCTGGAATAAAAACTTTTACCACTAGGACACAGAAAACGAGGTCAAATATTGTTTTCTAAATCTCCTTAAAAGTTCAGCTCTTCCATTACAGGCTACAAACACACACCAAAACAACGAGGGCCAAATATTGCTGTTTGTCACTTGCTGAAAACCACGCATGCTTTGGGAGCAAGAGATGCTTAAGTTACTCGTGGGCACCTGAAAATATTCCACATTATTCCAAGATGCTCAGGATAACCTACATCCCACCTGCACTGTGCTGTGGGGGGGGGGAGAGAGTAGGAAACCTTCCAACTCTCTTCCACTTACCTGAAGGACAACACATGACTTTCTGTGGCCGTTTTGGTTGGGGTCATGCATCCTACAAGCTCAGACATCACACGAGTGGATGCCAGAGATGCCTTTCCATAGGGCATCCCTCGGGAAGGCAGAGTTGGTGCTGTCACCGTGCAGGGGCATCTCGTGCCTGGCAGCCCTGCCTGGGGACAGGGACGAGGTGCCCACCTCGGGGACAGGGGCGAGGTGCCCATCCTGGGGACAGGGGCGAGGTGCCCAGCCTGGAGCAGGGGCGAGGTGTCCAACCCGGGGACAGGAGCGAGGTGCCCAACCCGGGGACAGGATGAGACGCCCATCACGGCGGCAGGACGAGGTGCTCAGCCCGGGGACAGGGGCGAGGTGCCCATCACGCGGGCAGGACGAGGTGCCCAACGAGGTGCCCAACCCGGGGTCAGGACGAGGTGCCCAGCGCGGGGGCAGGAGATGGTGCACCGAGCAGCGATGGGTGGCACCGGCACAACCCGGGATGCTGCCTGTCCGCCGATGCGGGTTTTGAGAGGCGGAGCGGGCAAAGGCGAAACACTAAGGCGCACCGGCAAAACTCCTGCTCTCTGCTTCCAGCAGAGCTGCCCCAGCCGAACGAGCGCTGCCGCCGTGGCTGTGTGTCCGCAGCGGAGACAAGCGGACGCGGCCGCGAGCATCACCTTCAGGGCGGTGCGCTGGGTACCCCCATCCTCAGCCCGGCTCCTCCCGCAGCGGCACCCGCGGCTGCCGCATCCCCCGCGCTGTCCCCGCCGTCCCCTCCGCCCGCGGGCACCGGCAGCGGCCTCGGGCCCCGCACCTGCCGGGCCGTGCCGGGATGCGCCGCCCCGCTCACCCAGCAGCAGCAGCCGGTGCGTCTGCTTGTACTCCCGCTTCTCCGCCTTGAGCGTCTTGTCGATGCTCTTGCTCCGCTTCTTGTCCGCCCGCTCCTTGGCCACCAGGTCCTGCCGCAGCCGGTGCCGCACCTGCGGGTCCCCGTGCTGCTCGGGTGGCCCGGGGGTGTCTGCGGCGCGGTGAGCGGCGGCCAGGCGGGAGCGCAGGCTGTAGCACAACCCCATGGTGCCCGCAGCTCACGGCGCCGCGGGCATCGCTCTCCGCGGCCGCGGGCAGGGCGAGGCGGCGGCTCCCGGCGGCCTC
>VXAU01011327.1:3570522-3609662 GCA_013399695.1 Formicarius rufipectus
TCCCTCTGTATCCCTCTGTGTCTCCCCGTGTCCCTCCGTGCCCCCCGCGGTTTCCCTCCCTGTCCTTCTGTATCCCTCCATGCCCCTCCGTGTCCCTCTGTATCCCCATCTGTCTCTCCGTGTCCTTCTGTATCCCTCCGTGTCCCTCCGTGCTCCCCTTGTGTCCCTCCCTGTCCCTCTGGATCCCTCCATGCCCGTCCGTGTCCCTCTGTATCCCCATGTGTCCCTCCGTGTCCCTCAGTATCCCCATGTGTTCCCCCGTGTCCCTCCCTGTCCCTCTGTGTCCCTCCATGCCCCTCCGCGTCCCCTCGTGTCCCTCCGTGNTCCCTGTCGCTCTGGGTCGTTTCATGTCCCTTTGTGCTCCCCCCGTGTCCCTCCGTGTCCACTCGTGTCCCTTTGTGTCCCTCCGTGTGCCTTCAAGTCGCTTCGTGTCCCTCAGTGTCCGTGTCCCCCCCGTGTTCCTCTGTGTCCCTTCATCTCCCTCCATGCCCTCCCGTGTCCCATCATGTCCCCCCGTGTCCCCCCTGCCCTCTCCGGGGCGCGGGGGTCTCGTCCCCGCAGTGCCCGGGGCTGGCGCGGCTCTGCGAGCTCTCCCTCCCCGGGCTGGGAGAGCCGGGACTCAGCGCTTCCCAGTTCCCAGCATCCCAACCGCACGGAGCCAGCGCTGGGTTGGTGTTTCACCTCCGCCTGGGTGAGGCTTTTGTCCCAGCCACGGGGCCAGGCGGGGACACGAGGGGACATCCCAACCTCTGGATGCTGCAGAGCAGTTTGGACACTGCACCAGAGCTCCTCCAACACAACACCTCAGCTTCTATCCCCTGTGGAAAGAGGCATGAGACCACGACCTGCACCATTTTCATGCCCCAGTTTTAGTTCATTTCCTGCCACACACATATATGTCAGTGACTTCTTGTTATTTTCTCTCAATGCCATCAATCTAGTGCAGAAGTTACTGACGGGACTTGCTCTGGAGGCACCACATCTGCCTCCTAACAACAAACTTCACATTCAGCTCCTCAGTTCCATGACTTTACCTGGCCTGTGGTGATGATGCTGGTTGTGCTGTAACCCCCTCCTTGGCAGCACAGTCCATGCACAGCACTGCCAACTTTGTCATTCTGTATTTTGTACTCATCTCCGGCCAGCTCCGAGCGTTCACTTAGATGACTAATACTCTCTGGGGCCTGGCCACACATCCTGCACTCTGGAGTTGAAGCTTTCCAACCAGCTCTCTGTGCTGTAGCCAGCCTTCTGCAAATAGTCTACGTGGTTCTCACCAAAATCTCTGTTTTTCCTCTTGGGACTTTCTCACAAGTTAGGTGTCTTCTTGCTAAAAAGTTCTCTTCCAAAATCTCCTGCAGGTCTGTGTCAGCAGAAGGACAGAGACATATCCTACTACAGTGGCACTCTCTCCCCTCTTTATTAACATCACGCAGAAGGCTGAGCGGGTCATATCCTCTATGACACCTTGGAGAGTTCCTGTTGCTGACGCATCAGAACAGCTTTGCCAGGGTAGGAGCTGCCCACGGAGGTCACTGTTAACCAGGTGAGCTAACTAGAACTCTTTTCTGTTCCTTTTGTTGCTCCTAGTCTTGGGATGCTGCTTTACTTCAACCCATTTGACTGCCCTGGAGCAGAGCGGGAGCACAGCCCCAGATCCAGCAGAGACCACGGTCCTGGCAGGCAGCAGTGAGGTTTTGGTGAGGCTCACCCTGTGCCTTGTCCTGCAGGAGGGAGCTCAGGCTCCTCTGCCAACAGGCTCCTTGGTGTTCTGTTCCCAGAGTGGTTCCAGGAGCAATCAGTGAGGGTGCCAGAAGGAGGTTCAGGAGACGTGTTTAAGTGGTCTGTGAGTTTGGGTTCAGGCAGACACAACCACGTGCATCACAGTGGGGACATGCCTGGAAAGACTCATATCTGTTCTATAAGGAGATGCTCTGTGTGTGTCCCTCGTAGGAAGGATGCTTGTTATTTCAAGATGTTTATTTCTCTTTGACTCACTTTCACTCAGGTCTGGTAACCGAGAGCCAGTTTCTTACCTCCTCTCTCCTGCAAATTATCCTGTAGAAAGTCAAGAAGAAAGACACCACCTGAGCAAAGGGAGACAACATCTGTCTCTTCCTCCTTCCCTTTATCATGTTGCCTGTGGCCCGCTCAAGGCACCTGATCAATAACCCACTGCCTGTCTGTTACAGTAATTACTAAGTGTACGAATTAAACCATGACACGGCAGACAAGTTCACTTCACACATCACTGTTAGCCCAAGGTTCAGCAGCAGTTGCTGCCTGTAGCAGGAATTAATCCATCTCACATCAGGCTTGAGATGCCCACATGACTCATCCTGTCTCCACTGCTGTAATGCCTGTTCCTCTGGGACCGAGAGTTCGTTCTTCTGATGAACACACCCCTGAGAATGTAATATAACAAAATTTAAAGGTCAGCCTAGAAGATTATTAATAGCAGTTTTCTTTTGCTTCCTGTGCTTTTTGGAGAGACACTGAAACAAGAGGAATCTTTTAGTTACAGACAGGATAGTTCCTTGAAGCACTCTGGGTCCATCTGCCACCTGCAAAAGGAAAAAGAACTCTCAAGGGCTGTGAGGAAAACAATTCCAAACCAACCCAACAGCTAAAATGGGAAACTACTAAGCAGCGTTCAGTCTATGAGTTTGTTCTCTTGGCTCCAAGGGTGGACAAGCAGGGTTTCCCTGCTTGTACAATTCACAGCAAAGACAAGTTTAAGGTCAGCCTGTCTTGGTTTGTTGCTCTGAAAACTTTTCCAGTGCAGGTGACAAGTTCTACAAAGCACAGCAAGTCTGCCTTTACTGCAGCATCCATCATCAACCAGGTATCCTCTGAAGCAGAAATCTGAAAATGAAGCAGGATTTTGAAGTGGAAGACAGGCTTTCTCTTCTATTATTCTAAACCCCTAGAAAAACTCATAAAGCTTATCAATTACTTGTTTCAGGAAATCAGAAATGTCACATCCTGGTATAGCCCTGGCCGTGGCCCTGCCTGTGGTTACAGCATGGATATAGTTACTTGAATCCCAGCTGTTTATAATGTCATAGTTCATCTCTTCCCAGCTTACACCAGTTTTAGTTGGTGGCAAGAAGCGGCAGCAAGAATAAAGTCACATGTTTCACCTGGGTAAAAAATGCATGACACAGACTGACAACTTTTTGAAATCACACAGAGTTTCAAAGAGAGAAGAGGAAATTACCTTGAAAGTCTGCCCCTTCCTGACTCCCAGCAGGGAGGGAAGGAATAGAGAGTTGTTCTTCCCCAAGCACTGGGCTACAGATCACTCAACATTTTTATTCTGTTGTTTCTACCATCTGCAACAGGGGGAAATAAAAAATGGAGTGCTTAAAAAGCCATCTGTGAATGCAAAAAATATCACAGAAGAAAAGAAGAGAGACAACAACTGCGAGACTGCAGTGTTAAGAGACATGGACACATAACCAAAAAACTTGGAGCAACACCAGGAAATATGACAGCAAGAGAAATGTAAATGAGTAAAATTTGCATTTATTTGTACCTTGGGAGGGGAAATAATGGATTGAACTGCAACTCCTACCCCTGTTACTGTAAGTGATCTATATGTACAACCTTGCTGCACAGCAGCGTGTACGTGTCAGAGCCGCTGGGCTGCCCTCCCACAGCAGCCTCTCCAGGGCACTCAGCTTTTCCACTGTAGGTGGCTGGAGCCTGGCACTGTGCTTACAGACACCTCGAGTAAAGGCACCAGCTTTTGAGACTGGCCCTGGCCTTGCTGTGCACAGCTGGAGCCACACAGGGTGCTGAGCATCACAGACAATAAATCGTGCCACCCAGTTACAGAACAGGGCTTTTAGGACATAAGGAGAGTCTACGTTTGTGGAATTTGCTCAGTGTTTATAGGACTGAACACCCACTGCAGACTGCAAGAGTTTTCCTTTAATTTTAGCTGAAGCAGGTTCTATCCAGTCTTTGCTTTTGGTCTTTTACTTCACTCAATACTTACTTTGCTGTCATTCCTTTGTTTCCTACACTGAAGTTTGGATTTAAAATGGTGACTAACTTTTGTCTTGAATTCTTAAATCCTTGTTTAAATATCAATCTAAACTGTTACTTTTTTTGTTTTTCTTTTAGAAAGTCTGAAAACCAAGAGTTCCTGATACATAAAACCGCAAAGCCACCATCAGTGGCCTCATCATGTCTCCTTACCTAAAAGCTGGTTCTTCTGTAGAGTAAACATCATGATACACAGATAAGGCACGATAGGTACAATTAGCCACATTTGAACTGTAGTTCAGGTATAAAATGAGAAAAGGTGTTGGTGCTCCTGGTCATGCGAAAGTGTTCTGAAGACATGGTCAGCAAATGCAGCATTGCTGTTACTGCACAGCAGGTTTCATCATCCCACCTGGAATGTGGGACGTGGGCTAAGCAAAGGCACCTCCACCTAGGAAAATACTCAAGTCCATTCTGTGTATTAAGAGAGCAAAGTCTTTATGTGGGGATACCCCACTTTTTGTGGGAGGGGACAATGTCCTGGTCTAAATGCCAGTTCTGACTGAAAGACCCTTCCAGTGCATCTTGGGTTACCAGAAGCCACAAGGAGAAGTGCTGGACTCCAGGAGCAAAATTCTGCTCTTCACTGTGTGTAGTGTGCAGCTGAATAGATAAGTGTCCAACGTATTAATACCCCAATTAATTTTATGCAGATGGTAGTTAACCCAAAGCAATTCCCATGAGATCTTTCATCACCTTAACTTCTCTCTGGTCCTGACAATGAAGTGAGGGATAAAAGATGGGCTGTGCAAGAAGAAGGGCATTCAGAGGTGGCAGTGGGGCTTGGATATTCATAGCTGAAAGTGTCATTATGGGTTCAGACTGACACTGTGGGTGCAAATGAAAGTGTGACTGTTTGCTCCAGGGTCCATTCCTCCTGCCAAACTTGAGAAGGCACTCCTGGAGGTGCCTTTTAGTCGTAGTGATAGCCGTGCTCTGGGGAGGTACCAGCTCCCTGGCAGGGAGGTTGCACCGGGCACAGAACCAACCAGTGCCACCATCCAAACTCCAAAGTACAAACTTTCCCCTCTCAAATACAATAAAACTTGCCACCTTTCCCCTTGGCTATCTTTATGGTTGGTTTTCCCTTGACTATTTTTGTTTTGCAGCATCATTCAGGAATATCAAATTCTTCCCTCTTTTTTTTTTTTCCCCCCTGCAGACCATGTGTGAAGTTCCCCCCAGTGGGCTCCTCCATCCTAGAGCAGTCACCTGGAAACAAATTGATGGCTTCAGGTGGAAAAAAGAGTAAATCCCATTGTCAGATTCCTTCCATTCAGACATCATTTAACTAGATGATCTACCCAATTCCACTGATTTCACTGGCCTTTATACAGACATTTGGCATTAACCTGCCACGGGCGAGGTCCTCTAAGCTGGGCTAGAAAACCCCTGGCATTGCACTTGTGAAAACAGCAAAGCAGTATTTTGATAAAGCAGTTTATTTCTATTTCTTCACTGCTTTTCCTACAGCCTGCAGATACTTCCTGCTTCCCCTCTGTCCCTCTCCAGCAGATAAAGGGACACGTTTGTTGCTGAGATCATTGTGGCACCCTCGGCAAGCCGAGGCTGTCATGGGACTCCCTGCACAAACAGAGCAGGTTTTCAAGGATAATACACAGCATAAATGAGCGGTCTTGTTCTGTCAACAAAAGTCTATGTGTCTATAAGGACCCTCGAACGTGTTTTTAAAAATACTCGGGCGGGTATTTTTAGCTGTGAGAGCCTCTCCAGCCGCCCCTACCACACCGGCGCTGCTCCCGGCGCCGTTCTCCCCCTCGGCCAGGCATGTCGCAGCCGTCTGATGCTGGAGCTGCCCCCGAGGGCTGTTCCTGCGGCAGCGGAGCCCCGAGCGGAGCCCGGCCCCGTGTTATTCAGGCTGCACTGACATCTGTTGGCTCTTATCAGCCCGGGGAGGAAGAAACAAACCCGTTCGGTTCCATGGCCCGAGATAGAGTCCGCGGGCAGGGGCGAGGGACAGGGCGAGGGACCCCTTGGCAGCGGGGATGAGGAGGAGCTCACACACCCCAGCAGGCAGGGACGAGCCCCTTCGAAAGCTCAGCCGGCGATGTGTTTCATTCCCTAGGAAACACGCAATTCCCAGCGATCATCCTTCCAGTTCCGTCCTCGTATCCTGAAACGGCTCGAGTTGCCTTTCTGCAGGAGAAGGCTGGAGAACGCGGTGCTCCTCTCTGAGCGTGTTGTTCAGTCCATGTGACTAATTAAACCAGTAGGACACGAACACTCATTTCTGAATCAGTGTCTGAAAAGATCGCATAACCTTTTGGAAAAAACAAGTAAGAGCTGAGCAAAGCGTTTCACTTGAACGAGCAAAGTCTTACTCAGATGTACAATTTGGATAATATAACTGTATGTTTGGTGTAATGAGCAAAGAACAACTGTATGCCCTGGAGTTCAGCCAGCATCCTGCTTTGGTTAGCAGCTCCGTCCTGCAAATACTGTATCATATGTCAGTGCTCTTATTCACGGAATTAGCACAAGACTTAAGTGAAGTGGATAACAGTGCTACAGGCTCCTGTCTCAGGTTTGGTGATGGAGCGATTACAGCCCTCTGGTTTTAAGTGACTAATGCCCAAAGCGTGGCAAGTCCCGAGCCTGACTGTGCAGCGCAAGGGGTTTTCTGAGAACCACTCTGCAAACACGGGGCCCTGATTTGGGCACTGACGGTCCCGCGGTGTTGGTGTGAGAGAGAAAGAGCAAACAAGTAGCGCAGAGGTGCTGTGGGCATGGGAGGAACTCACATGAAAGAGGACTTTTAGAATAGTGTAGACTGCAGGGACAGTCTTGAGAGAAATAGAGACTACCATCCATTTCCTGTTTGAGTGGAAACAATTCCAGAAATCCTTCCCCCTGCTATTCCTCAGAAATAGTTGTTATATGATTGGGTCAACAGTGTTTAATTTTGGCCCTATGAAGTATAGCCTCATTTTTAAATGTCAAATTTCCCCTTTGATTTTAAAGACAGCTTGTGCTGTTCAGGTTTTGAAATAATTTAAAACAGAATTAGCTTATGTTACAGCTTTATAAATCTCTCTTGGTTGGCTCAAGTATAAGTAGGTTGTTAAATTCTACCACTAAAGATTTCATAATTTCTCTGAGCGCTGCAGTTTAGTACTTGCCATTGAAGCACTGGGTCAGGCTGACTTTGCCTGCTAGACTTCACTGTTCCTATGCAGCTTTAAAGGAGAAAATGTCAGAGAAACAAGGGATCTGCTTTCTCGGTTAAAAAAAACCTCAACACACTAAACATGAAAGCATCGCTGAACGTGCAGGACAGGGAAGGTGGGGAAGGCTGGTATCCCCACTGCTGGCAAGCCCTGGAGCAGCCTGGCAACTGTGCCACTCAACAGCTCTGTGCCAACACGCTCCGGAGTCAAGGGAGAGCCGGAGCTGCCGAGGAGGATGAGCAGACCCATGCTCTCAGGAAGGTACTGCAGTGACATGCCTCAAAGAGCTGCAGGCTCACACCTCCCTGCCTCTTTTCTCGTGCTGCCTGAATATGTGCTGCCTCTTGCCTCTCGTTGGGACTGCAGAAAATAGAGGCATCGCTGCACCACCGCTGCAGCTGTAGCGATAACTCCGCTTGTTCGTGCCCCGCTTGCAGGGGGAGACGCTGTCCGTGGGCAGGAGGGGAAGGGGGAAAACGCTCCCGGGGCGTTTGCTGTGTGTCACACCCCGTCACTCGACCCCGGCCCTGGGAACAGACTCAGAGTTTCCCCACGGAGGCCCCCGAGAAGCCAGTCAGTCGCAGCAGGGAAGGGGCAGCCCGGGGGTCTCTGCTCCTCACTTGCAGGAGCGCAATCAACACCGCAAGTTAATGAAATGCGAAACACAGCGAGGAGCGGGGAGAGAAGAGCAGTCACAGCTCACAAGGGGTGAATTTTAATGTTCTCCTCCGCCCCAGGGCTGTGCCATGAGCTCAGCTGGGGGCAGGAGCGGCTGGGAAGCCCGTCCTTCCTGAACACGGAGCTGTGGCCGATGCTGGGAGCTGAAGTCCTCTAGATGTCACCAGCGCCACGGGCTTGGCCGCTGCCGCGTCCTGCGGGAGCGCATCTCAAGGTGTCCACCCAGGACGAAGGCAGAGCGGCTGCCATTGAGACGGCCGGCTTCAAAGCCACCTCTCAGCTGGAAATGAGGCCCCAGTGTATTAACACCAACCCCATTAAAAGTCAAAAAAGAGAACGGAACTGCTTCATTTCTTTTTCACCGCTTTGGCTGTTCTTTCACTCTGTGCTTTCTCACGTTCTGTGTCTGGTCAATCCAGGTGTTCTCCCATCCTTGCTAATGCTGCAGTGTTCAGGTGCAGGCACGAAAAATCAGTAATTTACCACCTTCCCTCTTCTGGTGCAACAAAAAAATGGAAAATACAATGTTCCTTCTCATCCTCCTGAGTGCAATACTTTGCTGGTACTTCACCTTCACTCACTGTCTTATTTTTCAACTTCCCAATAGTTTCTGTGGAGTAAGAGTAGGTTAACTCTTTGCTTGGACAGAGCCAAACCACATCTGGTTGAAGCACTCAAGGGAAAGACTCGTGTTTTTTGGGACAGACAGGCAGCTGCCCTTCCCCAGGAGGGTCTTCTGTGCTGAGTTGGAGACCTGCACCTTCCACTGAGCCAAACTGAAAGGCTCAAGTGAAAGAAAGAACCACGATGTCAAGGGACAAAAGCCCTTCCTAAAGTGCAAAGTATTCACAACTCCCCTTGATGTTTTGCTACTGAAAAAAAACACATGAGAATGGAGCAACAAAGACAATTAGGTCTTTCCATGTTAATCATAGGGCAAAAAAAGACATCAAAGGATGTATTAACAATGGGTACAGAGGAAAAATAGAGGTCTATCATTTTATGGATGTAAAACCAAGTACTGACAAAGGATTCTTGCTTTCAGATCCACAAGCCAGAATTTTAGCAGTCTACACCAAGGAGATTTTTTTTGCCAAACCTATAACTACATTATGATTTCAGCCAGCATGTGTACAGCTGGTAAGAAAACATAAAATTAAGAATTTTGAAGCATTTCATTGTCTCCAGAGTTGGCCTTTCCAGAAAAAAAACTAAAATAGAATATATATTAATCTTTTTCTTAGGTTTGGTCAATATTTTATTGTCACATCTCAGTGACACCAGAACACAACCAGGATACACAAGTTTGCACTTGTTGAGAACTTAGGCAAACCTCCAAGTTCACTGGGTTTGTGCATTCCTTACAATCTCCTATTTCCCACTTCTCTGTAGCCATAGAAATCCATCAGTAAATCACAGTAGCCTTTTCCTTTAAACCACTTGAGTACCTTTAATCTGCTTCCACAAATCAAACAAAGCAATCTGTGCTATTACACTGGGAGAGCTCAGCTGGATTATAACATCACCTTATCACTTTAATCATTCCTTTGTTTATATGATACAAAAGACTTTGGTTTCTGTTCCATTTAAAACTGTGCTTTTCCACGTCAGTCGTATCTCAGGTGGTGTTTGTTGCTGGACAGCACAGGAAGTTTTGCTGAGCTTTATTAATTTTTGCTGATGACATTCCTGCTCCCATTATGAAACAATTCCTTCCACAGCCAGGACAGGAGTAGATATCTGTGGTCTTTCCAAGATTTTAGCTGTAGAATGCTATTCAGCCTTCACATGGACTGAATTAAATTCCACTGAGAACAGCAATACCTTGGAGGTGAAGTTGGTAAACAGATGAGCACATGTAGCCTGCGGAATGTCACTCCTTACCTGACACACTCACACTCAGAAAGACTCATTCCCCTGCAGGACTGACACTCCACAAACTCCCTTTGGACAGGCTGTAATTAAGGCACAGTCCCTGAACTAATTCCTCTTCCAGTGAGGGAACAGCAGGCAGCTCTCCTGGGAATTGGTGGGACGCAGCTCTGACCACCTGCATTATTTCAACCAAGCATTTGCATCCCTGACCAGCACAAACACCTTCCAACATTCTGGCTGACTCTGGTTGGGAGCTCTGCTTCAGCCTGGGATTCATTTCCTCTAAAACTAACAATAACATAAAAGGGCACTGCACGCAAGGACCAGCCTCCAAAAAACTTGTATTTGTTTTCTTGGCAAACAATCGTGAAGAGCTCTGTGTTTCCAGAGCTGCAAAGTTCATTCACAGATAAATTTGGCAACAGAATTCACAGACCCACCATTCAGTCTCTGTTGGGTTATCTGCTACAAAATCCTTTGCCACAGATGAGAAGGAATTCACAGAAGTATTTCAGCTTTCACAGTTTAAGTAGTAAATGGCTTTGGTAAATAATTAATATGACAGAAAGAAGATTTGCTGAGTGAGGCAACAGTACCAGTATCACTACATCAACTCAATTGTGCTCTGCCTTGCTAGTTAATTCTGCCCTGACTATTACCAGGGATGGAGGGTTGCTGCTCAGAATGTTCTTTAAAGTCTCTTCACTTGGCCTATGAAGCATTTAAGGACACACTGAATACAGACTATCTACATTCACTCAATAATTAGACTTTTGAGCATTAATGAAAAAAATAAATCAGGTTTTTTAAAATTTCTTTTCCATTTGAAGAACACTTCTGTTCTGACTAGTTATTTGTATTGGGTAAGAAACCAAGCAAAGAAACTCATTTAGAAAGAATGATCCCACAGCCACATTTCAGAGTAATTGTTCTGCAATGAAGAGCCTGGATTAAAGGGAAACACAAGAGATCAATAGTTCCCATTTCAGAGAAAATGAAGGTTATTGGACAGAAAGCAAATCCCAGCCTCTTGTTTGATGACTGGAAATGTATACAGTGAGAATCCCTGCAAAGCAATCGATGGACACAGTTTGGAGAGAACTGAAGGAAATGGGAACAGCTCACTGTAAGGTTGGTCCCCTTCCCTGAAGCAATGGGAACAATTCCTGCCAGCCCACATTTTGGGGAAGCCTTACAGGTTGCCTTACCAACCACAAAAGTAACACAACAATTGCAGAGAATAATTTAGCTTCTGGGTTGATTTATTACAATTGATTTATTCGCAATTTGCCTTAATAGCAAATAAAACAATATACTCATGGCTAGAATAATGCAGCAAAGTGATGGAAAAAAATCCCAAAGTTATCACACAAAGTTCAGCATAGCTGGAGCAGGACTGAAATTGAATCAAGTTACTAGAAAGGAGAAGAAAAAACCTATAAATTTAGAAACATGGTTTTTAGGAGCTGTATTTTCTTAAGAAAAAATCCAGAAGATAAGGCACTTTCTGGACTAAAGAACTGGGCACACATGAAGGGCAGCCTCAGAAGCTCTCCAGTGCTCTCTGACATATTTATTTGTCAGAACCTTGGAAGCCTTTTTTTCCAGAAGATTTTTCTTGTAGATAACACCAGAGAGAAAGGGAGAGAATGATGATCCTTGGAAAGGGAGAGTTGCTCTTAAAAGGTCATGCTGTTGGCACATGGACATTGGTTGCACCTCACCTTCAACAGCAGCTACATTTCTTTTTTCATAGATGATTTCTCCTTTAAACAACCTAACTTACAAAATATGCATGGTTAGAATTTTAATCTATCATAAATAACTTCATTTATCCTGCTAAAATTTTTGCATTCTTACAGTTCTTGCCCATGAGTGCAACTTAGCATGGAAAGCTCCCCTGGAAAAGAACTTTTATGTTGCACTATTGCAAAATATTTCACTTTGCTTACTTTAAATTCTATTAGCTGAATTTTTAATTATCTGATATGAACTTGCTTTCCTGTGTTTATTATTTTTGGAAACTTGTTTTGAAGAATAGACTGTACAATATACCCTTGGTTATTCTTTACCCTCAAAGAAAATACAGACTTAGTAAACGTTGTACATCAAACAATTGGGCAACGTGGATATATGACCTAATTTATGAGTGTTGCTTTTTTTGGCACAACTTACTCCTCATTGAAAGCAGCACCCTGGAACTGCATTATTAGCTTGGCAATACCCACTGCACTGAATAGGGAGCTGAAATCTGTGCCTCTCCGTTTCATTAACAACCCAAACTCTTTACAGACCCACACCTTGAAAGAAAAATTAGCAATAAAACATTGTTGACTTACAAAACATGTCAGTCCTTTTATCTTACTTTAAACTGGCATTTTGTCGGTATTGTGCCTGAAGAAACAAAATTAGTATTTCAGGGTTTCCCATGTGCTATTGATTAATTTAAAATACAGGTTTTGATCCTTAAAGGCTCTTAGCTGAATTCTGCTTTCATCGGTTAGGCAAGAACCACTGTGATTTCAACAGAAGATACTTTACATTTGGGGCAGTTCCCTGCCATGGATGTGCTGTAAGAGGGACCCCTTCCCCTTATAACCAACACAAGCAAACACAAAGGATTCTCTCTGAAATGTGGGTTTTTTCTGGGGGGAGGGTCCAAAGGGAAGGGAGGTACAACTGATTTGATGACAGGTACTGTATCCTTTAGCTTTTTGACCATCCTTAGGCAATATATGATTGAAAGGGGAAATTCCAGTGCCAGATGAGCTCTAAAAATAAAATTTGGCTGCCATTTGCAAGGGCTTGATGATGATGATGAAGAGCATACATGTTCACCTGGTCAGTTATGCCTGTCTAAACTGAACTTGCAATAGTTTTACAATATTTGAACATACTTTTAATGTACCTTCTAGTGTCACATCTGCTTCCTACTGAAATGGGACAATAATGGCATTTGGAACAACAAACAAAAGGCACAGGTTCTGTGTACACAAACTCTGTGAGTGTGACAGAGACTGTGAGCAGAAGAGCCAAGAAATATGCCCAAAAGAACACTGCCCCTGCTTCCCTAAAGGACTGTCCTGCCTCATTCCTTACCCAAGGCAGACTTTGGGAAGCCCAAAGTTTGGTGCAGACACACATTTTCACTCCGGAACAGATTACTCCTTCGTTTCACTTTGTACAAGGGAACCCAAAGGGATAACAGAGAAACTCTATGCAATGACAGATCTCGTTTTTGAGGCATATTGGAATTGAAATGGCAGCATTTCTTCCCCTGAGTGCTCCTGTTGCCTTGCAGGCTCCGAGCATAGCACGTTCCAGCTGTTCCACTTTTGTTCTGCTGCTCTGGTCCTGCCTCCCTCACGTGCTTCGTGACCAGGGACACTTTGCCTTGCGTAGTTCCCTGTTCCTTCCTGCTTGTGGGAACATCCTGCTCGTCCTAAGTTTCTTTGCAGGGCTAAATATCTCCCCAAAGGAATTCTTCCCTGCAGTCCCACAATCAGTTCTCATCAGCTTTGACTTGAAACCACGCCGACTGCCAAGCAGGCTTCTTGGCACAGAGGTAGGAATTCCACATTTGCTCATTCCCTGGTCAGGTGAGGCAACCTCTGAGAGGAGAGCAAAACTGTGTTTTCATTCTGGTGCTGTATTGTGCTCTCTCTCAACCCAAAACATGTTAAGAATGATGTGAGGGACAAACCAAAACTACTTGGCAAAGGCATTAATGAAATCCGTGCAGTTTGGTGTATGCATTTCCAGCCTCTGAGGGCAGCCCACATCCAAAGTCCAACACTCATTATTAAATAGTTGGAGCTGGTTCCAGGCCTCCCAGTTTATCATAGTCCAAGAATTTGGCTGTGTAAGAGAGCCTGGAGTGGTGAGTGGCCAGTCCTGGAGTCTGCATGGGAGAATGCTGTGGTGTTGGGAACACTTGTCACTGGGTTCATCGAAGACACTTCAACACGAGGTGTGGAATTCAGAGGGGATTGTGCTCTGTGGCCAAGTGAAACTTTCTTCTTCCTATGCTGACTTAATTAACTGTTAGGGAAAGGAGCCATTTGCTGATACTGAGAAAAGTGCAGCAATTCGACTTCACTGTTGCTTCAATGTTGCTCAGACCTCCCAGTGTGCTGTGCAATGCTGACACCCAGCAAGTCCTGCCTCCAAAGCCTTTGCAGCCTGAACTCCCTAATGTACACACATAAAAGGTATGGCCATTGGGACAGACATCCTCTCCAAGGTATGCTGTTTTTCTGGCTTGTTTAGGTGGTTTGGAAGGTTCTAGTTGTCTCTCAATTACCAAACCAGGAGAGGTGTTGCTTGTCTACTTCTTCGAGTTCTGTGGAAAAAACAAGGTGCAAATGTGGTTTAATTGCAGCTCCTCTGTGCATTCCCAGTCTGGCTGTTGCTATGGCAACGTATGATTGAGAGACACAAGAATCTCAAAAAAGTGATATGGAATGGGAACAGTAAGGAAACAACACAAGTTTATCCTACTGTGGTTCTCTGACCTCTTCAGCAACACAGGTAAACACCGAGTTTCACTAAACTGAGGCTGGAACCTGTTAGCAAAATATTCTAAGTTTTAATAAATACCAGTTGTACAAACCTGAGCATCTGATTTGTGTACCTGGTTTGTCTGGGGGGTTCCACTTGTGCTTTGCAAACCACCCACCCCTGCTCTGCTTTGGTGCTGGAGCGAGAACAGACTTCGAGGTATCACAACAGCGCGTGGGACACTGAGGGAGAGGTGCTCACACTCACAGGAGAGACCTTCCAGCCATCCCAGGGGCAGCACAGGGTGCCACAAGGACCACACCTGGCCCCTGAAGCAGAACTTTCTGCTCCAAGGATGCACCTTCGTTTGTGCCAGTTTGTTCAGCTCTCACTGGTTGCAGTTTCAAGGAAGTGGATTTGGGGAAGCCGAGAGGGTTCTGTGTGAGGTGGGAGACAGCACTCACCCGGGGTCAGGAGCAGGGACTCCTCTCCGGGACTGCCACTCTTTGCCTTTTTGACCTCGGTTGCTCCGTGACAATGTCTAAGGCAAGATAAGTCCCCTGCTAAAGAGGCGTTTGGGGCAGGGATAATTAGAAAAAAAGTGTCAAGTGATTGCAGTGATATCATTCTACCCACCGGATTGGTTTTCTTTTCGTTACAGAAGGGGACAAACCACGCAATCTTCTTTTGGAAATCCTTGGCTCCCTGTTGAAGGGAGCATTAGTTTAACACTGGAGCTGATCCTGTGCTGCCACTTTTGCCCCTCTCAGCCTGGATGGCAGCGTGGGGACCCAGAGAGCTCACCGTGCTCTTCTGCTTCCATGTGGCCCAGCACCAGGGCAGCAGGGAAGCCAACTCAGAGTCTCCTCTAGCACGGATTTTCAGAGGGATTAAACTGTCACCCCTCTGTTGAATTTTGACGGGGGAAAATGAAAAAGGAAGGTTTCCTCAGCCCAAGTTCAACAGCCTGAAGGAGCTGCTGCACAAACCTGGTCCTGCTGATGGCCAGGCTGGTGCTGGGAGCCCTGGAGAGAGGTGGCTCCATGGCCCTGCTCCAGGTGGGAGCTCCCTTGTACCAACTGAGAGGTGGCTGGGACGATGCCAAAGGAGAGCCAGGCAGTGCCAGGCTCTGCTGCAGCTCAGGCTGTGGTGTTTGCCAGGAGAAGGACCTTGCAGCACGGGCAGGATTGGTTGTTTTGTTTTGTTTTTAAACGTAGTTGCACTGACTTTCATCCTCCTGTTTGGTTTGGCTTTTTCTATTAAAGAGAGCGGGGAATGCACTTGCCAGTTGGCCAGAAACCACTTCAATGAGTGGTTCAGTCAGCAGGCTAAATAATGCAATACCTGCATGGCAGAAACAGGGTGTAAAAGGTTCTTTAAAATAAAAATCCTGTTTAGATATTTGTGACAACCAATGGAGAGGAGATTTATGAAACAAATAATATTTTCTCAGCTATCTTACTGTGCTGTTCTTGGTTCACTTTGCTTTAGGCCCTGTTCCACTTGGATCTTCATTGCACAACTCCAGGAACATTATTCCTTGAAATTGCTGCTGGTCTAAAAGCTTTAGTTATTGCTGTTACTGCAGAAGTATGAGGAGGATCTTCCCACATCATGACATTGCATGTATTCCAGGCTGGAAACTGGTGATGGGTTGTCCAGTTCTTGCTGGGCTCCTGCTCCTAAAACCAGCCCAGAGAGTGCTATACACAGATTGTCCTCCCAGCAGAATAAAACTGAACAGCATTTAAAAGGCTGTGAGTTTTGAGTGGCTTCACCTTTCTCAGTTCTTCCTTAGTGCCACATTTTGGATTTCTTTACACCTCAGACCATTTTGCACTGATTTTGAAGAACTACACAGTTATTCTGGAGCCAGTGGAGATGAGGGTGGAATGGATCTCATGGGGTTTGCCAGCTGGGTTCAAAGGCAGCTGCCACCACCCATGGAGGGATTGGATTTGAGAGCAGTGCTCATGAGCACTTGGATGATTCGACCCAGCTGTGGCAAATATTTTCTCACCTACACTTTTTACAGATTTGGATTGGAGGTGGGGAAATAAAAGGAGAGTAGAAATACCCTAAGGAAGGGGGCATCAGTTTAGCAAGGCATTCAAACACCCTTAGGAAACTCAGACACCAAATTCCCTGGTGCCCACAGAGCAGCAGTGCCAGGCAGATGCCATCTCTGCCTCGGTGACACTGCTGTGCCTGGTACCCCTGGGGGCTGCACAGCAGGGCAGGGTCGTGGTGCCAGGGGTGCCCATCACTTCTCAGGCCTGGCACCTGGCACCCCTTGCACAGAACACCAGAGCACTGCTTGTCATGTTCCTCTCTGGAAATGACAACACTGCTCCCTGACAAGCAAAACTGTGACTGTACAGTTATCCCAGTGTCCTCTCTGAGAACACTCTTATTCCAGAAGTTTGGTGGGGGTTTTTTGGGGGGGGTTGTTTGTAGTTTTGTTTAGTTTTTATTTTTGTTTGGTGTGGGTTTTTGTTTTGGTTTTTTTTGGGGGTGGTTTTTCTTTGTTGGTTTGGTTTGGTTTTTGTTTTTCTTAAATATTTATTAAAACTGTTCTGAAGTTGCACAAGCCAAGTCAGGGTAATTTTCTAAGAGACAACCCAGGTGAGCTGCAAAGCCTGCCCATTTCCTGCAGAGGCATCTCACCGTGTCACACCACACTCTGTGGGTTCCCACGTGCTGCTCGTGGCTCTTGGGCAACCTGGAGGAAAGCAGGGGTTGAAATCCAGCCAGGATGGTGCTGCTTGCTGGCCACTGCTCCCTTCAAAAGTTTGCTCTGGTTTTAGAAAACAGAGAAGGGCAAAAAAGACACAAGAAAGAAGCAGAATAGCAAATGCTTCAGGCTCACATGCAAAGCTGGTGCAGAGCCAGCTCTTCACAGAGTTGGGTTGTGTTTGTGGTGTTGCTTGTGCATGTCAAATCCGTGTTCTGTCTCGGGTATTCCATCTGGGGAGGGAGAGCTTGCAGGTCCTGCCCAGCTCCAAGGTGAGCTGTGTTCTGCGAAAATAAAAACAAAAGGATCAGGAGAAGTATAAACACTCAGATGAAGAATTGCCTCTTTATTATTTCCTGACTTGCAAGCTTGCATGTGTTCCTAGGAGGGGGGCAATTTGAAAAGGCATAAGCTAAATTCCTGCTGGCCAAAGAGGTGAAGGTCTCTGTTGCTCTCACAGCTTTTGTATCTTACATGTCAAAGTGATAGGCAACAAAATACAAATTTAAGAGGCATCCTCATCCCTTTTGCTATTTTGCATTAGGTTTAAGCTTGCTCACTGTTAAGTCTGCTTATTATCTTAATATTATCTTGCAGGATTTCAGACAGATAGGAAAAGTGGAGAAGTGTTATGAAACTGCTTGTGAAGGATGTGGGATATCCAGTCTGAGGGGAAAGAATGTGACAGTCAAATGGGAAGAAAGTCATGTGTGAGAGTGTGGATGCCCATAACAAACAAGTGGCTGGTGTTTGAAACATCAGCCCTACAGCCAGTGTCTCCTTGGCTTGAGCTTTAACCTTTTTTGGGGAAAGTACTTCCAGATTCACAACCTGGATTCACTTGTTACGGCTGGTCTGACACGGAAAAAATGTTGTAAAATACAGTAGAATAAAAGTATTTGACTGGTTGAAAAAAAATCAGACTAAAAAGAATTAGTGTTTCTCATTTCTTAAGTAATTTCTAAATTAAATCTGAGTTTTCTGGTCATTTCTATAGCACTGAAGTTACAGATTTATGTCACTGAGTTGTCACACAAGGACCGTGTTTGCAAGACATTGAATTCAGATGAAGTGCACACCTAATTTAGAGCAGTTATTGCCTTAATTTTGTTTTCAACCAGGTAGATGAAACTAATCAAAATAAGACAGAGGAAATGTGAGAGTTTGAGGCAGACCAAGACCTGTGGAATGAAACCCACTGCTCCAAGAGCTGCTCCAAGAGCTGTCCTCGTCCCAGGGACCAAGTGTGTTCTAGCACATGTGCAATTTCCCACTCTGTCCCCCCCAAACATTGCCCACCATACCTCAATGTACGTTGAAAATCATTTTCTTTCCAGAAATTCCTATTTAAAGCTCAGTAACTGCCTTAAGCTATATCAACACTGCATTCAAAATGCTAATACAGAGAATAAACCCCTTAACTTCTGCTCCATTATGCTGTGGTCAACTGGTGCTAAAAGGTTGCCCAACAGCACACACAGTATTGACAGGCACAGTTCCTTTGGATTTTGAAAATTTCCTTTCTAAACCATCCACATAACTCTGAGCTCTGCTGATTTTTAGGCTGTTGGTGTGATTTGAACTGATGGTCACCACCCCTCTGAGGCTGAGCATGAAGAGGAGAAGGACCCAGGGCATGCAGGAAAGTACAGGTGGGATATTTGCCACAGGGCAAGAACCTCCTCTTACCTCCACCTAAAATTATCATCATGTCTTACTTTTTTCCCTGATATTTTCAGGGATGTTCAGAACAACTTAGTCGTGCCACAATGCTGAAGAATCAAGTGGAGTTGAAGCAGCAGAAAGGATGAGATCTGAACTCAGCATCCAAGTGAGATGCCAGAGATGGATCCTTCACCTGTCCAGTTTCCCAGCTGGAGAATTGTTCATTAGTGGAAGATTCCAACCCCTCCCTATCAATTCAAAGCAGGAAAGATATTAAATGAAGCCCCTGTTTTGGGCACTGCCCAGTGAACTGTATCTGACCAGGCTAGAAAAAGCTAAAGGCAAACCCACCTGTCAAAATATGCATGTGACCAGCTTAAAAAAATACAAGAAAAAATTAAATATAATAGTACTTCATAGTTTCCAGGTTTTTAACTTGCTTCAAGAAGGATTTCAACCATGTGTAGATGAAAAAAATTGTGCCAGCTGTCCTAAATCAGCAGCCCTGGTAGCAGTGGGGGGTGTGTGTGCCCCTGGAGAGCAGCCCCTGCCAGGGATGTTGTCACACTGTACCCGGGGACTGATGGCCTTTGAAATTAAAATTAAACTTCTGACAAAGGGGTCTGGTAACTGTTGAGTGCCCTGTGTGATGGAGGAGTGGAAACACCCCCTGGTAACTCGGGGGGGTCACTGAGCAGGTGCCGTTTGGATGATGGAACTCACCTCATCCTTCCAGCGCCCAGAAATCAGCCCCAGGATCCCAGGCTGGGATTGTCAGGGACAGAGTCAGCAAAAGCTTTCCTGAGAGGCTTGATGGACACACTTCTGCCACCTCACACCTGCACTTGTTAAAAGGTTCCGTTCTCTCATACCTTGATCTGATTTATTTATTCATCGGGGTTAAAAGGATTGTTTTACCATCTCACACCCCTTTTTCCTAGAAAACAGAAATGACTCCTTGGAACCCTTTTTTTCCCTTCCATCCCTGTGGTTCGAGATATTTCATGACAATGGACTGGAGGAGTCAGAGAGGTTTTATCTGCCTGCTTTGTGCTTTGCTTTGTGGTATCCAAGTCAGAAAGACTTTCGATTTCCTGATCATTCTGAATCACAGGATTTCTGATTCAATTCTCACTGTGGCTCTGCCCATTATTCTTTATTTTTTTAAATCTTTTCCAAGGCCAGCAAAATCCTTCTGGATGACAGCTATTATTTATCCACAGGTTCATTTTTCTTACTACTGCAAAGTTTTTCTTAGTATTGAAGTGAGCAAGTTTGCAAACAAGACATTTTTGAAGTACAATGAATGTCCTTCAGGACCAATGTTTGAGTGGATTAGCAAGGACACGAGACTTCAAACACTTTGTTCATGGGCTGTAGACAATTCACTGACTTGAAAACGAGAACTAAATTGAGTAAAAAGAAAAAAATATTTATTCATCCTAAAGTTTCACTGGCTTTCTGAGCAGGATTTGCTTCCAGACTTTCAAACCATTAAGAATGTCTGTTGGAACCATCCCCTATACTTTAAAAAGTCTGCAGATTCCTCTGAGAATAATTATAGCCCAAAATTCCAGCTAATTCGGTGTCTCCCCCTCCCTTCCCCCCACCCTCCCTAGATAACCGTAGCTGTCAAATATCATCACAGTTTGGATTTTTTCCCTGGACCACTAAATTACACCGTGCCATCAGTGCAGGAGAACCATTTGTTCTGCCAGATTCTGTTGGGTTGAGGGTGGCTGGCTAGGAGCACTTCGATCTCATCCAGTTGCTGCTTTGTTACTGCACAGGTCAGTCCTGAAGGTGACTTTCCATTCATGGGGAGAGGAGATTTTTTCCTATGATGCAAGTTTGCAGTTAAAGAAGTGATGCTGAGTGTATTTTGTCTTAATTTTTCTTATAAATTAAAAATTGGTTTTTGTTTGATTTTGGTTTTGTTTTTCTGTTTTTGTTTTGATTTGATTTTTGTTTTGTTTTGTTTGTTTGTTTTGGGGGTTTTGTTTTGGTTTTTGTTGTTTTGTTTTGTTTTTTTTTTGTTTTTTTTTTTTTTATTTTGTTTTTTTTGTCAAAAAGATGCTCCTCACCTGTGAGGCCTGAAGGAAAATGCCCTCAGCATCCACACTGGGATCTGAAGGTGTCTCTCAGCTTTGTAAAAAGCTCAGCCCCACCTGAGGACCACGTGCTGCTTCTCCTGCCACACCACACAGAGGCCTGAGTAGGAGACACTTTATTCCCTTTAGCCAACTGCTTTGCTCTTCCACTGGAGACATGATGGGAATTTCCTCTGATCACAGACATGGACCAGTTGGGGCAAGTCCAGAGGAGGCCAAAAAGATGCTCCTCACCTGTGAGGCTGAGGGAGCTGAGGTTCTCCAACCTGGAGAAGGCTCCAGGGAGACCTTGGAGCCCCTTCCAGTGCCTAAAGGGACTCCAAGAGAGTTGGAGAAGGACTTGGCACAAGGGCCTGGAGTGATAGGAAAAGGGAAAATGGTTTTAAGTTGAAAAAGAACAGATTTAGATTAGCTATTGGAAAGAAATCCTTCCCTGGATGGGTGGGCAGGCCCTGGCACAGGTTGGGCAGAGAAGCTGCGGCTGCCCCATCCCTGGAAGTGTCCAAGGCCAGGTTGGGACAGGGTTTGGAGCAACCTGGGCTGGTGGAAGGTGACTCTGCCCACGGCAGGGGGTTTGGAACAAAATGGTCTTTGAGATCCTCTCCAACCCAAACCATTCCATGATTCCCCCTTCCTTCATGGAGGACTGGTCCAGTGCTAAACAACTCCCCCATGACTATTTCAGACACATGGTCTCCTTTCTGGCAGCCTCCCCTACACTAAATTCTCTCTGGTGCCTGGAACAGCTGCTCATTCCTCCAGCCTGGGCCTTTGAGATGTAAATAGTGTAATCCAACTTCAAGAGGCAAGGAAATATTAACAGAATTTAATGTAAATATTGTATAAATCATCCCAAAATAGCACGGCCACGGGATCAGCCAAAGACACTAACCCAAAGTTAAACAGACTAAGTAAATACAGACTAAATATATTCCCCTGCTGGAATTGCCTCTGGAATGGATCCAGACAGGAAATAGGTTAAAATGCAGTCTTGTGGCAGTGATATTAAAAAGCCATTGGCCTGTTTGGTGACATTTATAATGAATTTTATGTACTCCATACATTTTTAATACATGCCGAGTTAAATATTATCAAATCTATAAAAAGATTATGGAAAAAATGTCTGGTTTCACATGGGTGGACGCTGCCTGGAACTCGCTCTGTGGGTTTTGAGCAAGAGAAGTGTTTGAAAAAAAACATGAAAGGGAAAAATAAGAACTGGAGCACTGTGACTTGTTCATCCAGAGCCCAGAAACCATCATGTCTCAGGGCAACAGAAGGTCCAAGACACAAAGCACGATGGGGACCAAGGACTGAGATGCACCAACTGCATCCCTTACACAGGCAGACGGAGGAACTCCAGTGTCACTGTCCAGGGTGACTTTGGGCACCCTCTGGGGCTGTGCAGTGTAGGCACAAAAGATCTTTTTCCTGTACGGATGCTTTCCCAGTGGGTGTCTAGTCCTGCTGGAGCAAACAGGATGAATAGGAACTTTGTGCATAGGTATGAGAAGATAAAAAGATGCTCTGACTCACCTGGAACAGCCCTGGAATGGAGGTGCTTGTCTTGATGATGTTCAATAGACTATTTTTCAAGAAACTCCTTTGTCCAAATTGTCCACATGACAAAGAGGGTGGGATTTCCTTCCTCCTGCTCTCACACTGTTCCCAGACAGAGCAGGAGGTGTCTGTGATCCCAGCACAGCTCAGCTACTCAGTAGGATTCAAACCAGAGGCTGCAGGTGAAACCCAACACACCCCGAGGAACCCAAACTTGTCTGGACTAAACCACAATGTCAGAAAAGGTTTTCCAGTCGAAAACATCAGAGACAGGTTTCCCCTGACTGAGCACCAACTCTTTTCACTTCAACAAGCAAACCCTTGTCCTCCCCCATGTGCCATGCAGCTCAAGCTGCTGCCTAGAGGACACTGTTGTCACCAAGAGCAAGAGCAGGGTTCTACCACCAGCCCCAGAGCCTGCTCACTCCACTCACCTGCTGCCTGGGTCAGCTTCCACTGGACCATCCTTGGGTGGCAGCAGCTCCAAGGAGGAAATGAGAAGGAAATCTGAAGGAGTGTATTTGCTTGTGATTAATCATCAACCTCCTCATAAACGTGCTGGGCCCAAAACTGCAGAAATTTAAGCTCCAAGACCTACAAAACAACCTAGAGAGGCACCTCCCTGGCTCTGTGGTGCTCCTGGAGCCTGGTATGAGGGGCTCTGTGACCCTGCTCCACCTCCTGTGGTTGCTCAGAGGCACCTGAGGAGGGGGAGGACTTGGAGTTTGGGAGCCCCCAAGTTCATCTCTCTGCTGTGACACTGAGGTGACCTGAGCCCTGTTCTGTTCTGTGTCTCTGAAGGGTTGGTGCAGGGCTCCCCTCAGTGTGGGCACCCAGGGTTTACAAACATCTGCAGGTGCACCAGAGTAGGAGTGTTTCTATTTAAAGTTGCTTAAGTGGGGCCAGAACACACTTCAAGTGCAGTCACCTCCATGCAGAGGTCAACCTCTGGTGTCTAGAAGAGCTTCCTGTAAATAACTGCTGCTCTCCAAAAAACTGGAGCTGTTTGTGTCAGTGATGGTAGAACTCTGGTACCTGCTCCCCTCATAGCAGTGGCAGCAGCTGCAGAGACCAAATTCCAGCTCTGCTACTCCACAGGGACTTATTTCTTATTCTGGTAACTATCCCATTCATTAATTTCTACATATCTGCTACTTCTAAGGCAATTTTGGGATCTCCCCTTCTGTAACTTGCTCCCAGGTCTCACACCAAGATGCTTCAGTACCTGGAAGTAGGTAAGTAAATTCATGTGGTGGCAGTGGGTCTTGAAGGAACAAAAGTCCTACTCTTGGGGGATGAGAAACACCCTGAACTTAATGGGAATGATCCCAGTGCAAGTCCTGTGGAACACAGAAGAGAAAATAATTTACTTAGTAATTACAGTCACAAATCACTTGTCCAAAGCTTGTGCTCTAGAGAACAGACCTATCAAAATAAATAATAATGTACATCAGGAATAGCAGGAGATTTTATTACAGATTTGAAAAAAAATTTGATTTTTATTTTGTATCACTGAAAAAAAGAAAGGCTCAGACTTTTTTACTATTAGATGTTGAATTATTTATTTTAGTCTGCTTAACCACAATTAAGCTGGTTTTCAGTTTTTAATTTCCCAAAAATTTAACCCATTTGCTATTCAGGTATTTCATAATAGATTTCCTCATTATGAGGTATTTCTTTTAAAAAATGGCTTCTATTAAGTGCCTTCCAAATTAAATCCAGTAGAATTATATGCCTCGAGACACAGTAAAATTGAAGAATATGATAATCAGTCATCTAAATTGCACTTCTCCATTATCACTCGTGAGTAACATGAGAATTTAGCCTCATGCCACAAAGCCACAGGCTACTTTTTATGTAAAAGTCTGGCAAAACACTACTTTTCAAAATGAGAATGGATTAATTTGAAGAGTGTTCCTACAAGATGGAGACTGAAGACTTGATTTTAAAGCTGCCATTCACTTCAGTGCTCAGACTGGGTCTGTAATGAAAATAACCTCACCACCACATCTCCCATAGCAGTTTTTGGTACCAGATAGTGCTTTATCCCAAGTGTGAGGAACCAAAGGCAGAACTCATTTAGAGACAAATCTCTTAAAACTATGCTCAAGTGGACCAAGGAACCAGAACAGCAAAGCAGAAACACATATAGGAAGTAAGAAAGTCCTGGTAGGTTTGTTTCGTTTTGTTTTCAAAGTTACATTCCAAGAACCAAACAGGGCCACAAAATCAGAACAAAACATGTCTCTTCTCCCTTCTGCATTAAACTTTCCACGAAGCCTTTAATCAGACAGACTCGTGCCTAACCCAGATCTGCATCCCACTGTGGAACTCCAGCTAAAACCAGCTCTCCAGAGGTCCCTTCTGGGGACACAGGGAAAGGTGCAATCCAGCCCAGTCTGACTTTATCTGCAAAGCAGCCAAGTGTGTGCAGGGGGGGATTTTTCTCCATCAACACTCTGGTGGGGCCAAGGAATGTTTCCAAAGGCTGATGCTGGAACCAGGGGACAGGGACTCGCTCCGTTCCCAGCGCCGCCGCTGACGTGACACAAACTGGGACAAGTCACTTCCCGTGGTTGTCCCAGCCAAACCAGTGCCTGTAAGCTCCTGGTGACTGGTTTGCACAGAAGCTCCCACTGTGCACCCTGACTGCTGCTGAATCAAACGAATGGAGTGAATCAGCCAGTTCCCCAGAACTGCCCCAAAGTGCTCTGGGGGAGCTGCTCCTCTCCTCGGCCTGGGTTCGAGGGTGTGAGTGCTGGGAAAGGAATGTGAACAGAGCAGTGACAGCCCCTTGGAGCACTCCCTGTTCTCAGAAATGTAAATAACACCACAAAACACCACATGGGATATGTAAGCTTCTTTAATAATAATAAATTTACTAAGTGGCAAGAAGCCACTGCTTTGTAAACCAATTTTACTCAATCACAGTCCCTCTATTGTTTCCTCATTTAATGTGAATACATTCTGTAATTTGCATGTGAAACAATTACACAGAGATATGTTCCGAACCCCTCTTGCTGATTTCACTGGTCAGAAAAGCATGAAACATGTGGAAACAGCACCTCATTAAAACTATAGGCCTTTTCTCATGACATCTCCTTTGCTGCTAAGCTAAATTGTCTCTGAATAAGCCACGTCTACAGAGGGTTTTTTTTTACCTTGTCCTGTGTTCTGAGATGTAGAGGGGCCTCCAGAAATGTCTGATAAAACCTCACATAAAATAAGTAATTCAGAAGGCTTTGTAAGCAATAGCTGCAGTTGCTTCTTCAGACTAGAGAGAGCTTCCCATGCATTAATGCACTTAGTTTGGCTTTGTGAGGAGCTCAGAGGACATGCCCTCTTCCTGATACAGTTAGTTGAGCCTGGACTCTGCACCACTGATATTGTTCAGCAACTGTGTGCACCAATAATTTAAAAAAAAACAATACATCAGGCTGTTCTTATCAGAAACAAGTAATAAATCTTATCATGATAGTAAAAAAAAAAAAATGGCAATTTCTGCTGTGAGACATTTTCATTGCTTGAGAAGGGATCAGTGCAAAGTGAGGTAACCCACACCCCGTCACCGGGGCTGGGGCACGTCAAACCAGGCGCCGTCTCTTGGAATCCCTCTCCATGTCCTCAGGGGGAGAGTCTCCATTGCACCCAAGAGGAGACACCAAGTTTAGCAAAGGGTCTTCAGATGCCCCTCCAAACAGGGACAGCAACAAAGCCACGCCATAGCCAGTAGCTCGTTCACCCTGGAACAGAACCAGAACCATGCAATTCACACTTCAGATCACGTGATTTGAAGCCAGTTTTAATTCCCCCACTCACTCAAAGAAAGGAATGATGGAGAGTAGCCACAGCCCACACTCAGGGTCCCTGGCAGGTCTTGTGCTGCTGTGTCCTCACTGCTACTGCAACCTGTCCTGGCTGGATTAGCTCAGCAAGTTGTCTGATTCTCTTGAGAACTGAGCTCACACCGACTCGAGCCTGGAGTTACACCAGCATTGTTCAGGGCAGGCAATCTTCCACACAGCCTGAGTGTGGATTTGGACTATGAGCTGCATAAACTAGGTTTAAAAAAAGAATGAGGCAGGGGGGGTACATTGGCTTGTTTTGTAGGAAAAAAAAGAATATACACAAGTTCCATCAAAGGAAGGTGGGGAAACTCCCAAGAAGGAATATGCTTTCTCTGCTGAAGGTCAGCAGGCAGTTTGATCAACTCTGGTCAATCATCTTAAAAGAACATGGGTGAAAATGGAGGGCTGGGATTATTGCCATGCACAGAAAGTAGGTAAGTTGTCAAAGTCTACAAGGATAAAGACGCTGCTGATTAAAGTGTCTGTTGGAACATTTTAAAACCAAAATCAAAAATATGAACAGACAAAACTACCAAACCAAAGCAATTCACCACAGAGATGATGAGTCAGCTTTTCCAAAGAGCTCTCCTCCAGGTGTTTGTGACCTTCTGAACTGGCTGGACATAGCTCAGAGCACCTGCAGGTGCCTCCACCCCCACCTGAACATACTCACAGCGTGCACGGGCGCGGCGATGTCTATGTGGACCCACACCCCGGGCCAGTCGAAGCCGATGTGGGAAGCAATGAAGAGTCCAGCACAGGAGCTGGGAGTATTGTCCCTGTCCTGTGGAGACAACAGACACACAGCTGGTCTGGCATGGCAAGAAAATGTCAGTGGTTTATTCTTCCTGCAGCAGACAGACATGCAGATGTCCTTCAAAGCTTCAGGAATGTCCCTCAGTCAGCCCTACACAGCATCTCTGCGGTGAATCCTTTCCTCAGCCCCTGGCACCACTGTGGCCCTGACCAGCTCCTCTGCTGCCCACGCTCCATTCTGCAGTGGTTTTGGAACTTATCTGCACTTTGTAACTCTCAAAGGCAGCAAAAGCAACTGTAGCAATTCCTCAGGTCTCTGTCCTTGATCTCCTGGTTTCTACATTCCCACTGGCCGTGCATCATCTGAGGAACACACACCATGACTTCCTAAACAGTCTCCATCCAGGAATGGATTCATTTAGGGCCACACTTTAACAGGCAAGCAGCACAAAGATATATGTTTAAAACTGACACTAAATGTCACTGTAGTGACACACAGCCAGCAAAGCCCCAGGTGAAAGACCCTGAAGTCCAGAACAACATGACCCACTTACAAAAGATTACAGCCCCCAGGAAGAGCTGTCAGCCAGCTATCAGCAGGCCAGCACATTGCCTAGAAAACATACATTTTTATGTAATACAGAAAATTAAAATTAAAAAAGTATCTTACTGCCACAGAGTTCTTCATATCAGCTACAGCAGAGGTAAATTCACTGAAGTGGAGTTCAGGGCAGTACACCAGAGGATGGACCAAGTCGCCACAGTTCCTGCCAGCTTTAACACAAGCCTTTTCCCACTCTTCATTATTGGTGAGGACAGCAGCATGGTACTTCCCTGTAGCAATTCCCTAGTGACATGAAAGATAAAACCAGGAAGAAGTCACCCTAACTCTGCCGGGCAGGGCAATTCTGTACTATTCCCTTTCACCATCAAGAACTGCTTTCCATTTAACACAACCACCAAGAAAAAATGGCTCAGAACTATTCCACAATAAATCAGTGTTACAAAGACATTGTAATTACTGCAGAATCTTTTAAATTTTTTGAAAATCCATTCTGTGGAGAATAGTCTTCATTTGTCTGTCCTATTCAAACTACTGTCCCACAAACATATTTGCCACCATTTCTCCTCCTGATATGAACACCAGTTCATTCTCTAGAAAATTAAACCACAAGAATCACTGCTCATCAACATAACATTCTATAAAACAGGAACAGATGTCAAAAATAATGGCATTAAATTTGTACCTTTGTACTGTTCTGTGTATGACTTACACTGGAAGCCATTTCATGGATGAGAAAATTCTTAATCACTGTCATCAAATTATAAATTTGATTGGCTAATTATAAAGCCACTGAATTGCAAATATTGAGTACTGGGCTGCTTACATCAGCTGCTTGTGTCATCAGAAGTAGAATAACATTTTTAAGTATGCAAAAGCAAAACAGTTTCATAAAGAACAAAAAACCCCAAAGTGGCTGAGTAACACAGTTATAAATGTAACACACTCATGGCACAGTGCACAGAGGGTTAGTTTACTGGCGTTGCTGTTGCAACTCTCTCTTGCCCAAATCTAGGAAGCATCTATCAAGCACAATGGTTCAGGATTGTCCTTTCCCAAAGACTTTCAGGACAGGGGCAAAGCAGTTCACAGTGCCCAGAGAGAAGAAGGATTCACCCCCTGCCCACCAGCCATTCTGTGTCAGTACCTGAGCTCCAGTAAGAGTGGCCATATCCAGGATGATATCAGCTCCAAGATCTTTGCATGCATAAGCTACTCCATCAGCCAGTATCAGTCTGCCTTCTGCATCAGTGTTATTGATTTCCACAGTTCTAGGAGCAAGAGAGGGCATTTAGGACAAGAGTGCTTCAGGCTGGGAGTTAAGACTCTCCCTGTTTAGACTAGAACATTGGAGGAGAGCAGACTCAAAGCTCATGTGCTTTCTTATTTGAGTCTGCCAGTCTGTACAGCTGCTTATTCCCCAGCTCCAAGCATCCACACAGGGCAGACATGGAAAAGGGATATGACTGTCCTCAGGGAAGGGTCTACTTGCTGGGCCTGTGTGATTTTCAGCATGTCAAGCTGGGACTCTACAAATTACTGCCAAGGAGGTGTCATCCTCTGCTTAAAAGAAGAGATTCTGATCCAATCACAGCCTCCCTCTGTGACTGAGAACACCCACTACAGGGGGATACAGAAAACTGGTTGTACTACAAAAAACCACCTAAATTTTGGTACCTGAAGGAAACTTCATCTCATGATATGTATGTATATTGATGTGTATTTACATACCCAACAGAAAACTCTAAGTACACTTAAAACTCACTACTATGGCTGTCTGAAACACTACAATCAGTATTTAGGGAAGCTGATGAGGGACAGGTTGACAATCTGCATGGCTCTCAGATAAAAAAAAAACAGAAATCCTGTTTGGGAGAAGGAAAGATCCAATCTTACTTTCCAGAGTAAAGAACATGAATGTCATCAGGTCTCGTTGCACGTGGCCCAACTGCGTTCTCGGCCAGACAAAACACAGCATGAAGATTGTCCTTAAAACCCTGGAACAGGAGAGAAAGGGCTTCTGAGTCACATCAAGCTAATTTATTGGGACTGAAATCAGTGAGGGATTACAACTTCTTGATAGCAATGCCACTGATTTCATAGGAAATCTGGTGGGTTTTTTGGCGAGGTGGGTGGGTGTTTGTTGTTTTATATCATTCATGCTGGAAGGCACACAGCACCTTCAGCCTAGTTTTTCTGCCCTTAGTCTTCCTTCTTTAAGTAAATCTCATACTGTTTTACTTTGGTTTAAAATCAATTATGGATGGTATTTTAAAATGTATGATGATTTTGTTATCTATACAGCAGTTTTCTAGCGTGGAGGGATCCTAGAAATGGACAGGGAGACAACAGCATTTAACAAATAAACACACAGTTCCTCCCCAGCTGGGACAGTTAGCCTTAACAACATCAAATCCTGAAGGAAACGAGGGCCATTTTTACTGTTAATCTTCTGATAAAAGTCCTTGTCTGAAGAAATCTGGGCTTGCTGAATCAATCAGCTCAGGTTCTGCAGTCTAAACGCCAAATGCATCAATCAAAACCTTTCAAAATAGCAGGCATCATCTGGAAGCCAGAAAGTAGCTTTGCAGGTTCTAGCCCAGTTAAGTGGGCAACCAGCATTGCTGGGGAGACAACCTTCCATCTGTGACCCTCTGCTCTTCCAAAACAGTCTGTGCCGCAAAACCTCACTCTATTCACAGCATCTCACTGGACTGCACTGGATTTTCATCCTCCAAGAAGACATGTGGTTAATCTACTGTGAAAAAGTGAAAATCTGTTTCCAGTATTAGTTGTCTTTTCCTGAATCTCCTGCCTGTAGCTCTCCAAAAGCAGGATTCACCATGTTAACATGCAGGATGTTCCCTTGTGTTGGAAAGCTCACAATAGATGAAATGAATCTTTCTAGGAAAATTCACTTGCTTAATTTTGCTACCTAAAGCTTCTTAGAATCCTGTTGTGAAACTGTTGAACAGCATGCAGGCAGTTATCTCCTGAAGATGGATAATAACCTCTGCTCCTCTTTCCACTGAGCTTCCTATCCACCCATTTCCCACTTCAGTCTCTGTGACACAGCATAGCTCATTCAAACCTCTTCCAGCTTTCTTTTATTCTCAAAAACCTTTAAAAAAACCAGTCTTGAAACAGTAACAAGGACAGATTCTTCCCACTGCCTACTGAACACATTTTCTGCAGGGACGGCACTAACAGGCCTTCTTACATGAGGTTGCAAAACTAAGCAGTGAGCTCACTCTTTGGTTTTCACATGTAAAGGCACAGATTTCTCCAGGCTCAGGTTGTCCAAACATATCACTGCCAGTTTATTCATTGTTACAGTAACTGTATAGGAAATGACAGACCACTGGCATTCACATCTGCTGTGGTTGTGAATGGACTTCTCTCAGTGCAGATAATCACACACAGAACTGCTCTGGAAACAAGGACTGAATCCCTGCAGGGACAACACCCATGGCCTTCCCAGCCTCTCCCAAAGCCCTGTGTAAGTTCCATCTCTTGCCCCTTGCAAACCTGAGATCTAACTTTCTGAAGGACTTAGTTAAGGCAAGGTAGTCGTTCTGCCTAAGATGCAGCTCACCAACCTGTTTTCAATTTTAATTCTCTGCAGATAACTGTGAAGTTTACAATCTTTCCACATCAAACACGTTGCCAGGACCAAGGCACTATTGGGAAATGAGAATTTGGCACTGATCAGCCCCTGGACAAAGCTTCCATCAGATCTATGCATTAATCTGCAGCAGTAAATATTCTTTGAACTTTGGATACTCCTTGGAGGCGAGAGTTGCTCTGTCAGCAAGACTCAGACACTGGATTTGTAGAGAGGGCAGAGTTTTATTGGCAGCAGCCACGTTTCCCCAGTTCATACTGTTAAAGTGCAATATGCATTTTTTAATTCTTCACATTTCAATACCTGGCTTCTTCTCAGCTCTCCCACTACTTTCTGACCACAGAAGAAAACCAACAAGCAGCTCCTGGGGAGACTAGAACTGCCATTTCCCCAGCAGATTAATATTAGACCTGGCACAGGACTTGGAACACAGAAAGACTTCAGACCCCGGAGTGGTTCACCCCCGTCTTTGCTAAGGTGATGACAGCTGCCCCAAATCCTACAGCTTAAACAAAATCAGCACTGGATAACTCTAGTAAAGACCTGATTCAAGGAACCAGAAGCCACTCAGCCCACAGAACAAACTCTGAAAAGAAAGACTCTTCAAAACAAACAAACAAAAAAAGGCACTCAAGGAATTTGTCACAATTCTCAAGATCCCAGTAAAGATGTGAAACATTTTCCTGAAATAGCAGAGAGAGCAGAGTGGCTCCAACTCACTGACAGCAGTGTCAGGTCAGAACTTCAGGATTAGACTGGCCTCCGTATCTGGGAATATATCCAAAAGCCAGACTGCTCCTTGGCAATGCTGGGATACATGAGATCAATTAACACATTTTACTTACTTGCTTTACAGTGGCTTTGAAGGCACCCAAAATAGCAGCTGCTCCACCACAGTCTCGTTTCATTCCAGGCATAGTAGTCTGTTTAAACAGAAGAATAGAATTTATTTCTTTTCTTTAAAAGAGAATTTCACAGCAATGCCTGCTGGAACTCGTGTTTCTGATGCTTCTGTGACTCTGGTTTTGACAGTGCTCAGCAGTAACACAAACAAGGAACACATGCATCTGCTTTTTGGTGGATCTGGCTTTATAACTGAAAACCAGTCAAATTCTGCTGCTGATTTATTAGAAAAGTAAAAGTAAAAAAGTTGTTTACAAGTTTCATACAGAGGCCAACTCCACTGAGTTTTGGTTTAATCTCTGAAATCAGAGACTAAACATCTTTGTTTCTAGCTTTCTCCTAGCAGTGAGCAACATTTAAAGGGCAAAATATCAGGTTGCTATTTAATTGCTCTGTAAAATGTTCCTTGATCCCATTTGGTCTTCATCCCTGATAGTTTGTGTCCATATGGATGACAGTAGATCAAGCATGCACTCAAAATAAAAGTACTCTGGTTTCCTACATACATTAACTGAAGTACTTCCATCAGAAAACAACCCTGTAAGCAAAGGCAGCAGAAAAACACGTGTTACTGTACCTTTCCCTTAATGCTGAGTCCACCAGTGTCATACACAATACCTTTGCCCACCCAAGCAATGGTCTGTGTTGCACCATCTGGAGTGTGACTGAGGACTGCCAGGGCTGGAGGATGCAGAGCTGCCTTGCCAACTCCATAGATACCTGGAAAACAGAATTAAACTATTTGTGGGGAAGAAAGACTGTGGGGAGCACCTGTGGCTGTTTTCTGTCAAACATCTTGGAATATCACGGGCAATAAAACTGTTTCAAAAATGTGCAAATAGAACATTACAATGGAGATGGCAAAACATTTCAATTCACTGCTAGGAAAAAAGTGGAATATTCAACAAGATATACCTCCAAAGCCTCTCTCTTTCAGCTCCTCATCTCGGATAATGGTAGGAGTAATCCCAAGATCCTTGCCAACTTTTTTGATCTCCTTAATAATTGAAAGAAAAAGGACACAGTCAGTCAGTCAGTCACTGGGACACATTTCTGCCTTTCCACATGTATGGGTACCCAATTAAGGGGCTTGTGGGACTTTTGCATAAGTACACGTACAGATGTTCACAATTTTGGGAGTGGTGCAGTTTTTCCAATGGCTCAATTCTACCAAGACATCCTTGACTTACTATGGCATGAAATACAAATTTGACCTTTAAGCTCTGCCAGTAAAAGAAATCTTCAGAGGTAAAGGCCAGTTGTTCACTCTGTTGGATCATTATGCAATAAAACAGGAGTAATTTCATTCTCAACAGCTTTCCAGATCTTTACGATAAAACTCATTTGGAAATATGTCAACTGTCCCATAATTTCTGAAGCTCTTATGACCTTCAGGCATAAGATGAGAAGCCAGTGTATAACCAAAGCAAGAACTCATGTCTTCTGCCTCCCAGCCCTTATTCCAAGCTGTTCACTCTGCCTCCTTGAACTCTGCAAAGTTCTATGAAATGCTAAAGGCCAAAGAAGCAGCCTCAGCATCCTTGGTTTGATGTGCTTCCCACTGCTGACATACAGGGTTTGCTAAGAGACAGCAGCACTAGGTGCTGATTCCTGCAGTCTAGACCTACAATTAGTAACTCTTACTCATCAGGTGCATTGCCTACCTCCAGGAAGTTGTCTGTGTTCATCTCATTGCACGGGGTGTCCACGATGCGAGCAGCCAGCCTGACTCCTTCGGTAGCACTTGCCAGGCACTGCAGAAAGAAGGGAGGACACCTGAGCGGGGGTTTGGCTTGGCAGGGTTTTGGCACAGCTTTGCAGCCAACACCAAATGTGTGGCTCCCCTGGAGCTCATTAATGCTTAACTGCAGCCACCACAGGCACTGAACAGGATTACATAATGTCAACCAGGTTAACCATTATTTTTTGTATGTGTCAAACTTTTCCATGTGCTCTAATTTCTGAGCAACTCTATTCCTTCTCCCAGTGAACTGATACTGCAAAATTAGCAGCCTCCATTATCAAAGGGAGACCAGGAAGGCAATGTGAGGTGGAGGAAAGAGAGATAAGAGGAAGCTAATTCAGGAAGTCACAATGAGCTTATGGGTTGCTCAGGCTGGAAAGCTGCAGAGACTGTGTAATCTGCAACATGGGAAGTGCAGAGTTAGTACATGTCAGGCAGAGTGGCTGAGGGCAATAAAGACTATTCAAGTAAGACATTCTATATGGCAGGCCCATGGGGAATGTGGACTATTTCATACTTGTGTAAAACATGCCTGCATCTGCTTCCTGATTCCTGTGGCAAAATGGACTGCCCCTCACCAGGACTGAGTAAAGACTTAACTAGGCAAGAGTGCACAGAATCAAAATGGTCAACAGTGGCTCCTTCTGGCAAAAAAAGGACAATGAGGGCACCAGACACCAAGCTTCAACTTTTAACTCCCATGAATCAACAACTGGAAACTGTAAGGCCAGGGGGAAGCTCTGTGCAAGCTTTGCAGTAGCCACACTGCTCTGGAGACCACACACAGCAGATGGGCAAGTCAGGATGGGTTTCAGAGGAACCTGATGTGCTGAACAGTCACTCGTGCTGAGGTACCTGAAGTTTGGCTTGGCCATTTGTATCCCAGCAGACTAATAAATCTTGGCTTGCTTTGGAATGGTGCCCCATTCCTTACAATTACTTTTGATTGCTTCACTTTCCCCTCAAGGGATAAGGACCTCCTCAGGAGCCAAGCTTGGTCTGGAGTGATTCCCCGTTAGGGCTGTGCAGGTTAATGGAGGTGCTCTAACCCAAAGGACAAGCCCCAGGGGAACAGCAGGACTTAGAAACAAGCTGTGCCTCTGTTTGTGTTTCCAGGTACTCCGGATAATGGCAGCCTTTAAAAAGTGCCTGGTAAAACTGTGACAATCCCTGCTAGCCCTCACCATAAAATAACCTGGATAATGCAGTAAGTGTAAAATACAAGTGCTAAGGGAAAGGTTTAGACAAAAACACCCTACCACATGTCTCTTCCATGTTCATTATTAGCTGCCTGGTGCTGGTTGAATTTAAGGGGTGCAAACTCAGTAGCCAGTAATCGTTTTGGCATTGACATCAAGGGGAAAACAGGAGGCAGAAATAACAGCAGCTTTGTTTTTAAGTTAAAAATAACCCAAGCGGTTTGGAATCTACCTGTCTGAAGGAACTATTTTTGACATCAGTTATGCTTTTTGTGATTTGGGGCATGGAAAAACTCAGTGGTCAACAGTTGCACTCAGCACATCTGTCTCTGCCACCTTCCTGAAAACTGCTCTGCTACCATTTGCTGGGGCCAAATCAGTTCACAGTGTAAGGACAAAGAACAGGGCAAAAAAGGTACCCTAAAGCTGCAGTTCTGGGAATTTCAAATACAGCAAGACCATTGCCTAAACTTTTGAGGGATTTGTATAACTTCACTGACTGATCAGCTAAGACAGAATCACCCTCTACTGAAGCACAGAACCTGGAACACTGAACAGGGAGCTTCTGAACAGCTTAACTGCAAACCTTGGAATAGCCTTTAAGTTTATGGATGTTGAAGAGGAACGACTTAGCAGTCTAAAAGTTACCTGATGTGGAGTTTCCTCTGGTGTAAGGGAACCAGTCTTTTATTATCTGCCATTGAGAGATGATTTAGACATATTTAACTGTGTTGTAGAGCTCATCTGTAAGCTGTTTCATTTTAGGGTCCTGTTTCTGGCTACAGTTCTGCCAGAAAAACTCAGCCAAAGAGGTACATCAGACAGAAACAGCAGAGGCCAAAGGTAATCCCTTACGAGCAACTTTTCACCTGCAGAGTCACATACAGATTTTGCCTGGGCAGAAGAAAGTGAGAAGCCCACACACTAAAGGCAATGCAATGTTAAAGGCTAAAAATACACTTTTTGCCTCTATGATATACATATTTCTTTGTGCTCTTTGTTTGGTGTTTTCTGCCTCTCAAATCTGAGTAACGTCTTCAGCCTTTGCTGCAGTAATATTGCAATATTACTGTGAGTAACAGTTCAGTATTTGTCCTCACAGGTGCTGTGAGCTGATCCATTCCAAGGAACTTTGACCCAGGATACTTTATTACTCCAGTTACAGCACCTATTCCACCTGTAGCCTGAGACACATGCATTTGTGCAGGCAACAAACTGAAGGAAAAAATTACATCTGGGAATAATGGGGGAAAAAAGCAACAGAAAATCCCCAAAAATCTTACTTTCAGTGTTGCCACTTCTATTGGTCCATTGTTCTGTCCCACCAGGAAAAACTCCACTGTGACAGTTTTCTTCTCGGTGCGCCTCGAGGCGCTGGAGCGGTGCGTGAACAGCGGGAATGCCCTGGCCAAGGCACAGGCAGAGGCAAAGACTTCAGACCTCTCACACACCATCTGAAACACCAGGCAGCAGGGAAACACGTCACACAGAGCCCAGGCGTGGGGGAGACTGCAATGGGAAGGATCTGTTACCTGGGGGATCACTGGTGAAGAGGGGAAAAAAGGAGGTGGGTGGGAAAAAACCCATCACTGAGTCAAGGACGTGCTCATCTGTCATGCTTTGCACAGATGAACAGACCCACACTGAACTGGTTCATTCCCATATGGAAATGAATTACACTGCTGGACTGTGTGGGAATTAGCTCCTTATAAGGGAGCTGCACTGCTTTAACTATACTACTGCAATTAGCACAGGTTAGCTGACAGAGCGAGACAAATAGAAGCATGGGAACCACCAATATGTGCTCAAAACAAATGAAACAAAGGCAAATTATATGAGAATGTGGCTAAGAGTAACCCAAAAGCTTTTTAACAGGGAGAATATTTTTCTGAAGTTCATTACAGAAATTACCAATGGAAAGCAGTTTCAGCTACTTAGTAAGAACTAAGCAGACTTATTACTCTTGCAAGTAAGTTTTCCAAGTGAAGAATATAATTAAATTTTGTTACTGACACCGACTGTATGACAAATCTGATACAATTTGTGGAAGCCATAGAACCAAATTCATCAGGCTCATACAGAAGATGATCAAGAGCTTGTCCTGCAAAGGACTCACTGGAGCATTAGTTTGCATGAAGACTTTATAACTCACTGCATAACACAAGGCACCTTTCATGGGTTGCGTGACACACACAGCACTCTGCACGCACCCTACATCAATCTCCCAAAGCACGTGCCAACATCACAAATCCCAGTCTGGAAAAAGCAACTTTGCATGGGCATTCCTGGTGGAAGAGGTTCCATCCACACCCAGCTTCAACTCCCTTCAAACTCTTGAGTACGCACGGGCTATCACAGGCCTTGCTTATGCGCCTGCACAAAACCACTTATGCCAGTGCAATTCCATCAGCAAAACTCATCCACCTGCAGCCTCCTCGGACCAGGAAGAGTGGAGAAAACCAGCCAATTCACCAGAGGCATTTTAGAAGCCACTTACAAGGATGCACCTGTTGACACCTCCAGGCAGGCAGTTGCGGACCAGGCGGGTGACGAACTGCGCCGCGGACGGGCTGTTGTGCCGGCTCACCCTGGACGGCAGCGCCGCCACCGTGGCGTAGTTCAGGTACAGGGGGCAGCTGTCCGTGGGGTTGGGGTTCAGCGTGCTCAGAGCCGCCTGCCATACCTGGGGAGGAGGAAAGGAAGATTTAAAGGCAGCTGCTTGTCAGGCTTTCCTTTCCATCCATGGCAGGGACTCTTGTGATGACAGGATTTTGGGTATTTCAGGTACAGGGGGCAGCTGTCTGTGGGGTTGGGGTTCAGCATGCTTAGTGCTGCCTGCCACACCTGGCAGGGGGAAAAGGAGGATTTAAAGGCAGCTGCTTGTCACACTCCCCCTCTCATTCCCACTGCAGGCAGAATTTTAGGTGTTGGAAACTGCGTGCACACTTTTAAGTGCGACAGACTCTGGAGTGAAAAGAAATAGGGAATTTGCCAAACCTGTTTATTCACCAGAAAATACAAACATGCTTTCCATTACATGCATCTCTTCTAAGCCTTGCAAGCTACGATTTAAAACCAAACCATGCAGTGCATGGGCTGCTTCAGAGCATTTTTAAGCTGAGACATTTTCATGGTGATAAACAGGAGGATGGATTGCTAGCCCTAAATTACTGTTTCACAGAGAAGTTAAATTAAAACCAAACAAAACCAAGGAGGGTAAATACTGCCACAAGAGACTGAGGAAGTCCTTAAAAAAAAAACACGAACCAAAACCAAACCAAACCAAACCAAACCAAACAAAACAAAACAAAACAAAAAAAAAAAACAAAAACAAAGACCAAAAAAAACAAACAAGCAAACAGGCAAAAAAAGCCCCCCAAAAAAGCACCCCTTGCCAAGCACGCCACGACCCAAAAGCCGCAAATCACTTCACCACCCCCTCGGCAAACAGGTCCGCAGCTCCCACTGTCTTCAGGAGCCCATTGTGGCATCTGAGAGGGGGCAAAGCGCCTTCTGCACGGCGGGGCTGGAGCCGGGGGATGGGCGAGCGGCTGGAGCCAGACCCGCAGAAGGTCCTCGGGGATGGGAGAGAGGCTGCCCCGGCCGCAGCACCAGGCTGGGACCGGATCCACCGATGACCCCGGTGCTCGGGGCCGGGTCCCCGGGGATGGGGGAGAGACTGGGGCTGGACTCGCAGAGGGTCCCCGGTGCTCGGGGCTGGGTGCTCGGGGATGAGAAAGCAGCTGGGGCCGGAGCCCCGGGGATGGGGGAACGACTGGGGTCGCTCTCGCAGAGGGTCCCTGGGACTTGGGGCTGGAGCCGGGGGATGGGAGAGAGGTTGTCCCGGCCCAGCGACACCCTAGGGCNGGTCCCCAGGGATGGGGGAGAGGCTGGGGCCGGAGCCGGGGGATGGGGGCGCGGCTGGGGCCGACCCCGCCGGTGTCCCGGTGCTCAGGGCCCGCGCTGTGGGCCTCCAGCGCCCGGGGCCGGGTGCCGGCCGGGCGGGCCGGGGCGCTGAGGGGGGACGCGGCCTCACCTCCTCGGTGACCCGCGGCTGCAGTTTGGTCCGCAGGTGCGCCCAGGGCAGGCGGTGCAGGCTGTGCAGCTGCCCCCGCACGAGCAGCGGGGGGCTCCGCGGG